>JBAMMX010000014.1:3821696-4421696 GCA_037126225.1 Dillenia turbinata
TTCGAGTTTGTTCGCTTGATGGATCAGCTGTTTGCCTACCCGATCGGAGCTTGATTACTTTTGTTAGATAAATCACGTTCGGGAGGTACGGCCGACCGGGACTCGTTCGTAGAGATCCGCGGGCAACAAAGACCCTTCGGTGAATAGTAATCAGAAACATTTGAATATTGATCAAATAGCTATCATTTGTGGGCTTTTCAAGAGTTAACCCTTCTAGGATCTTCGACCATATCTCATCATTTGCCACCGACTTATGGTCACCTTGATAAAAGGCTGCGCCATGAGTAATGATTATTGCAAAAGGTACGAAACTTTTTAAATGTGACTTCTATCGCTTTAGTTTCGGTGAATCATCTCTTGTACGCTTCATAAGGATTCACGCTTATCGAATGATCACATACCCCAACATCTCTTATTGCTCTTCATTTCTCTCCAAGAACCTCTTCTTGTAGACAAAATGCCGAAAGATTCTTCCCTGCATCACAAGGTATGAGCATATATGGAGCGCCATGACCGAAGAGGATCTAATGGAAGTCAAAGGAGATGTCGTTGGAGCGACTTTGAATTAGTGTTGCTCGGTGAGGGGACAAGCCAAGTCATGCCCCGAGCGTTGTGTCTCGATGTACAAACAGGCGTAAAGTATGGTTTGAAGATCCCATACACGAGCCTACTCAGCAGGTTCCCCATAATGGAACATCCACTCTTCGTTGCTCATCTCGCGCTTGGCGTTTCGTGATTGCTCATTTCCTTTCTAGGGTTTATTCGTGTTCACTTGAATTGGAGATTTTAGAGGCCCTTTTTTCTTTAGGGCGTTGCGGTTCCAAACGTTCTACCCATGGTTGGTATAAATTCGCAAACCCACCGGGAGTCTTGTTGGAGGTTTTCTACAGCCAATCTCCAGATAAACATTGGACGTATAGAATTCTCTTCTCACGTGAGATTTCTAAACAAGGTCCTCCTCCCAATGTTCCCGAATGCTAACCAAGCTTCTTTCTTGAACATAAAGATCTAGAATGTCCTTCGTCATTCTCATCACCTACGAGTCGTCGGCCGCTACCGTGAGGCTCATTATCTGAGAGCCTATTGGGTAGATCTCTTGATGGAGGACCAAATGTTGTTGTTGTCCCGTCTTGTGGATTAAACAAAACGAATCACCAAGCCCATCTTCTTGAGCGTAGAGGCAGTAGAGTTGGTTGATTTCGTGTCATTCGTACATCTTTTTCTTCTCCGTCAGATCTCTCTATCGAGCGGGAAGTGGACCGAACTCAAAGAGAAATGGCGTTGATAGCTCCTCCGAGTCCCAACGGAAAGACCACGGGTTCGATCGCTTAGCCCACTCGCCGGTGAGGAGGAGCCAATGGAACTACAGAATATGAGCCTTTTCAAGAACACTCCAAAACAGGAGAGGGCCAATCGATTGGCTGTCCAGTAACCTTTGATGCACCCCTTGAGGTCGGAGAGGGGAATGTTTAGGACGAGGAATTCCTTGAGGCGACTAGGAGTGCTTTAGCTCAAATTCACAGTGGTAGGGGCCCCAGTGGTACACGCTTCTGCTTCCGCTCCAGGAGAAGTATCAGAACGGTCTCCTCAGGGATCCTAATATCTTCTACAGGACTTAGAGGATGAGTATAGCGTTTGACCACCTATTCTGGTTTAATCTCTCATTAGAGAAGAGTATGATTTTGAAGAAGGATCAGTAGTGGCCTGTGTGGGGGGCTATCAGTTTAACTTTATTGATTCACAAGTGGCGCTGCAGCTAGCAGAACGATTTGAGTTTTCTCTAAAGCTTGCCCTCCAAACGATGCCTCTAGATTGCATCGACAAGGCTATTCACTCTCTTTGCCTTATGGCAATCATTCCCTTCATTCGAGCTATGTTAGGTTTTGTTATCTCACGACTCTGATAAATATATTTGTTCCCAGACCTCGGCCTTGACAGAATTTCAAAGGAAACGGAGAAGAGAGCGCGATAAGCAAGTCATCCACTTGAGCAACAAAGTGTTAGCATTGAAGGGCGCTCTGGAGAACAAGGCAAAAGAAGCCGAAGAGGGGAAAAACAAATAGATTGAACAACTTCAAGCGGACTTTACCCTAACCCGAGAGCGTTGTGAAATGTTGGAGGCTGAGACACGTGTTCGGGAGGCCAGATTGGCGACCGTCGAAACGTTAGCTCATCTTTGGGAGAAATCTCTTCAAAATGCTAAGCGGAAAGTGGTCGACCTTAAGGCGTTCATTGCCAAAGATGCTGCCGACTGCCAGCTCTTTCAGCGTAGGTTGCTCGAGCGTTTGAGGTGTGCTAAAGAGATAATTCACAGAATGGGTTTGGGCGATGCTTTGCCCCCAGTTAAGGAAGTTATATCCACTCAGTGCTCGTCAGTCATTCCTGAGGCTCCTACTATAATTCCAGCTACCAGGGGATCTGCTTCTCGATGAGTCCCATCGTTCCCGTCCGATCTTTTGTATTTTTCCTTCAGAACTTTGTATCCCAGCACTTTTGTTTTTAAACAATCATTGCTTCACATTCTCGATTGAAGTTGTCTCACGATCTGATATTATAATCCTTCGGCGCATAAGCCTGTGCAGCCATTAAAGACTTCAGATGGAGAGAAAATTCCATTCACTTAGTAGAAACATCAGATAGGTTGGGGTATGTCCACCCGTTTAAGGAGTCTCATCCATTTTAACAATACGCTTAAATGATAGGATCTGGACAATTTAGATCCGTCATTCGGTAGAAACGTTAAATAGAGGGGCCGCGTCCACCCATTCGAGGAGTTTCATCCCAATTTAACGACACATTCGTTCGGAGGGATCTAGGCGTCTGAGGCCCAACGTTCGATTAGAGACTTTAGAAATTAGGACCGTGTCCACCCGTTCGAAGAGTTACATCCCAATTTAATGACAATTCATTCAGAAGGATTTGAGCATCTAAGAGCCGACGTTCGATTAGAGACTTTAGGAATTAGGGCCGTGTTCACCCGTTCGGAGAGTTCTATCCTAATTTAACAACACGTTCGTTCGGAAGGATCTGGGTGTCGAAAGCCTGACGTTTGATTAAAGACTTTAGAAATTATGGTCATATCCACTCGTTCGGGGGAGTTCTATCCCAATTTAACGACATATTTGTTCGAAGGATCCGGATGACTGAGACCCTGACGTTCGATTAGAGACTTTAGAAATTAGGGTTGTGTCATCCGTTCTGAGAGTTCCATCCCAATTTAATAACACTTTCGTTCGGAAGGATTTGGGAGTCTAAAACTCGACGTTCGATTAGAGACTTTACGGATTAGGATCGTGTCCATTCGTTCGGGGGAGTTCCATCTCAATTTAACGACATATTTGTTTAGAAGGATTTGGCTGACTAAGGCCCGACGTTCAATTAGAGACCTTAGAAATTAAGGCCGTGTCCGCCCGTTTGAGGAGTTCCATCCCAATTTAACGACACATTCGTTCGGAAGGATCTGGGTGACTGAGTCTCGACGTTCAATTAGAGACTTTAGAAATTAGGGCCGTATCCATCCGTTCGGGAGTTCTATCTCAATTTAACGATACATTCATTCGGAAGGATCCAGGCGTCTAAGACCCGAACGTTCGATTAGAGACTTTAGGAATTAGAGTTGTGTCCACTCATTTGGGAAATTCTATCACAATTTAACGACACATTAGTTTGAAAGGATCTGGGCGACTGAGACCCAATGTTCAATTAAAGACTTTAGAAATTAGGGTTGTGTCTACCCGTTCGAGGAGTTTCATCCCAATTTAACGACACATTTATTCGGAAGGATCTAAGCATCTAAGGCCCTACATTCGATTAGAGACTTTAGGAATTAGGGGGTGATTCCTCCGTAGGTCATTAAGAATCTCATGCTACGTGCTATCAACAAGTAACAAGAGAACGCCGAAACCTCTATCAAGGGAAAGCGCAAGAAACTCTAGGTCATATGCCTAACAAATGTGGTGTGAACATAGGGCTCATGCCAGTTGTCTTTGTCACAGATTTGGAGAAGCTGTGGCTTGGGATCTAGTCTATTAGGTGGCTCATTCTCCCGTGATGCATTGCGTCTGTCGAGAGAAGGTAGATTCCTTCCTTTCATACTGATAAAATTCTGTAGTTTACCACTGCGAACCAAAAACTCCAACTCGTCCTTAAACCTTTTGCACTCATCGGTCGTGTGACCGTAGTCTCAATAGAAATGATAGTACTTGGACTTGTCTTTCTTAAGATCTTCTTCTGTGGGACAAGGGGACCATCTGACATATGATTTGTTTTTTATCTGATATAAAACCTAGCTTGGGGTCTCGTTTAGCAGAGTGCAGATGTTGAACTTTCGCGAGGGCGAGCTCCTGGTTTGCTTCTTGTCAGAAAGGGTTAGCGAGGCGATCGGCTGCATTCCTTTCTGCTAGGATGGTTCCTCCGTTGGTCGGACACTTCCGCTTCTTCTACTACAATATACTTCTCCACTTGGGAGTAAAATTCTTATGTGGTTGTCGGGAGTTTTTTCATAATAGAGATTTTCATGTCGGAGGAGCGCAAGCTTATTAGGAGGGCAGCCAATGCGATATTATGGTTCAAAGCGGGGACCTTTAGCATCTCTATCTTAAATTTTTCTAGGAAATCTCTCAAAGACTCATCTTCCCATTCTTGTAATGATAGTAAGGAAGTGGATTTATTGGTCCCAGTGATTATAAAATAAATCTCAAACTGTTGTCGGAGTTGAGTAAAACTCTTGATACTAAACGATGGGAGAGATTTAAACCATGTCAGGGCATTACCCCTGGGAGTAGTGGGAAAGTGCATGCACATTCTTGCGTCGACAAGGTCTCTAGAAACCATAACCATATGAAGTGGGCAACGTGGTCACGGGGGTCGATTGTTCCATCATATCGTTCCATGGGAGGTAGAAGGACATCTCTTGGCATTGACTTTGAGGAAATCTTTGAGTCGAAGGGCGATTCACCTGAAGGGTGTAGGAGATCTTCCCCATTCCTTGCACCCGCCCTTTTAAGCTCGGCGGTCACAAATTGTTCGACTTGTTTCTTCAGATCTCCAAGGTCATATTGGGAGATCATCGATGGTTCATAATTAGCAGGAAGTTCTCATCTCGGTGATCGCTCATATTCGGACTCCGCTGCGGATGAGTGGCTGTTTGGTCTGAGAGCTCGGCTGAGTCCCTCCAATTGTTTACTCATTCTTTGCAGTCTCGACTCCAATCTCTCTATTTGGGGCTGGTTTGCCTGTTCTGGCACTGATACCATGACCGGCTATTCCTGAGCCGCGGGTTGTAGGATTTGCTCCGGACGAGACGATTGGGGAGAAAATATATGATCATGAATTGAATGATTAGGTGCTGGAGAGATGATAGACTCAGTGGGTATAGGGGCGTGCCTTTCTATAGGGGACGGCTCTCGATGATGCTCTAGTTCTCAGAGGCATAGTTATCAAAATAACAGAGGTTGCTTTAACTGTTTCTTGACGGTGCCAATCGTTAGAAGTGAGTTGCGGCTTCACGTATACCGGCTCCTTATAGACTTAAATGGTTGCTATTAGAAGGGATGTAATACCTACAAAAACCGTCGGAAGGTACTCCGGTGGGGAGACTCCAATGCTCAAGTCAGAAAGAACTGTTTTCGAATGAAAGAAAAACAGACTGATAGTTCAAAGGAGTGATTCCCTGTGATTAAAGTGCCCAATGTGTGAGGCCAAGAGAATGTATTTGGTTTGGAGGATTTTAGGATATCTTATACTCGTGAGAGTCGTACGCCATTGGAGTGCTTCAACCCTACTTTCCTTATCAAACAGATCTAGAAATCTCGAGAGTTCAATATTCTAAATTGGTCGTGATTTTCATCCTTTGTGAAGTTTTCGTTTTCTGGTAAAATTCTTTCCTCAACTGAAAGATTCTAAAGATGCTGCTTTCAAATAAGAAATCGGAATTGTTAGGATATTTTGACTTTCCTTTGGAATCGTTAGAGCTGTTGGCTATCGATTGGTCATTCGACCAATAAAAAGTCTTCGGAGTTTGTTCACTTGATGGATCAGCAATTGGATACCCGAACGGGGCGGTTGTCTTTGCTTGATAAATCATGTTCGGGAGGTCTGGATGACTGAGGCCCTATCGTTCATGAGATCTAGGCGACTGAGACCCTTCAGTGAATAGTCATTAGGAATATTTGAATGTTAATCGGTAGCTATCCTTTGTAGGCTTTTCAAGAGCTAACCCTTCTAGCTGGGGCTTGGACCATGTCCCATCATAAACACTTTCAAATTATTGGAAAATGAAAAGGAGAGAGAAAGAAGTGGCATTATACAGACGGACCAAGGAAGACCATCTAGATAGAACCAAAGGAACACATTGACGTTAAATCAACTGAGTTCAACTATGATGATATTAAACCCCAGATGTCTGCAACTAATGTAGTGTTTTTAGGTGGATCTAGTGCTAACAAGGTTCTGATACCTAGTGATTTTGTACATTATTACAATATTTTCATTCGTAGTGATAATGGACATCATGTTTCTGTGATGGGATTAGAGCAAAACCGATAGATATTGGTGGAATCAGGGGGCTTGGTCATATTGCTAGGAGAGACTATCTAGGCAAGGAAGGTCGGGAAGAAGTTCATATTTGATCATTCCTGTAACACTGAACAAGTCCGGATATGTAAAAATGTACTCTAAATGTAATTATTTGAAAATTCCTACATTTTGTAAAATTTTAGAAGAGTAATTAATTTTAAATGTAAATGTGAATTTTTATTTTTTGGGTTGTTTGGGAGCTCCTCTAGATGAATAGACTTTTAATTTTTAACTTCCCGATCATTGGAGTCAATGGTTATTTAAATGTTTTGTGTTCTAAGATCTTGTCGGCTATTTTACAAATTTGGAACTCTATCGGTAAATGAAGGAAGTTGTAATCTTGCAGTATACTTATTATTTTATAGTTTTTATATATCCATCGGTACATCCAATTTTCATATACCGTTCGATGTAGTGCATTCTACTTATATTATCCGACCGGTACTACCCCACCCGGTCGATACCTTTTTTCTACTATCTCACTTTTCTATATGTTCGATGACATCCAATTCTGAATTCCTATTTTTATTATGAGATATCCATGAAATTTCTAGTTAACTATTTTGCCACCGATCAGCAATATTCTTGGCTGTTCGGTATAATTATCCATTGGTAATGTTCTTGATCGTTCGGTATAATGTGTTTTCATATATATGTTCTGTCACTTTGTCTTGTTCGGTCAATGAGGATTTAAGACTTCCATACATCTTTTCGGCTTGATGGACACTTGAATTTGGAAATTCTATATCATCCCATCGGCAAAGATATTCCCTCCAATTCTCCCTTTGATATTGACCGAACAGCACATTCCTCTCATCGGCTCCCCCATTCAGCAATTCCCTTCAACATTATGCAATTCTGAAATTTTGCACTCTCAATTCCCTACTGTTCGGTGTACATACACACATATATTCAATACAAATTGACTCTCATCAGCTGGTCTTGTTCCATTCCCATTGATTGGCTTGAACACTCCTTATCGGTTAACAAGTGGACCCATTTGACCGAACACCTCATGCATCAATTTGCGAATTCCTCCACTTATGCCTTTGGTCTTCTTCTTCATTTGACCGAACACCATTGCTTTCATTTGACCGAATACCCCATTGCTTCCAACAATTTGCATTTTCTTCAAACACCGAACACCATTACTTCCAACAATTGCATTGCATTTTCTTCCAAGACTTGAAATTTGCACACGTAACTTGTTTATAGTGAGATTTGATCCCTTGTCTTGAAGGCATCCAAAAAGTATTTATCCACAAAGCCATGCAACATCTCTAGTTATGTATTACCTAATTTATATTATATCTCATACTTATTATTTCTTCTAATTTATTTTCATTAAATGTGAGATTCCTTCGGTGCAGCAAATGTAACCCATTGGTGAATGACACTTTCTTTTAAATTGTGTTAGAACATTTGCTTTTCCCTATTCGGTAACTGATGAGAATTGAACCCAAGCACCACAATTTCTCATCTACACTTTGTCTCCCCTTTTTGGAAATTATTGTTGGAAAATTTAACTAGCTCCCACCAGTCCCAAGTAGCCCATTTGCCATTCTTCATTACTGAGAACCCATCGGTCAATGCTGAGAGCCCTTCGGTCAATACATTCTCCTTGTGCACCTTTTATTTTCCTAGTAAATTTAAGTCTTGTAGCACCAAGAAAACTTGATCACTATTCGGTCTCTCTCATCACCGAATGCACTCTCTCTCTCTCTATAAATAATAATCTAAGTATTTAAACCCATTGGATTGAGTTCCAAATTATCAAAAAGGGTATGTTAGGTACTTATATAAGTTGGAAGAGAATGAGAGCAATTAAGTAAATTGGAAAGATGAGTTATAAATAAAAAAGTGAAGTTGGAACTCTAAAACCTACGAATGTCACATTTCAACTTTTCTCTCTCTCTCTGCTCATACAGTACCACTTCCTCTCTTCTTGTTTTCAGCAATGATCCATTAAAATACCATAAAATACACATTCTAAAGACTCCAAAATTCATAACCCAGTCTCTAAAAGTTAGATTTTGTGAGAAATTTAAGGTTTTCTAGTGAAAGAAAACTTAGAGTTTAATCGTGACCCGACTTAAGGCGAAATCGGAGACCAAAATTTAGGTAATGTTTTTAATCTTAGTTTGGCTTTATTTTTTCTCTTTCATGACTTTGGAGTTCTGCTGAAATTTGATAAAATAGATTTGGTAGATTTTGAGTCACCGTAAGTGAGAGAAAGATTGAGTATTGAATATTAGGGTTTTGGGTTTACTTGAAAGGATTGACATTAATGATGATGGATATTTGATTATGTCTCTTAAGAGTTTGCGAAAACTGAACGAAACAAAACATTCGCTGCAGAGATGTCTGGGAGTGACTATCATCCCTAATACTGTGAGTGGTTGTATGTTTGCACTTAAATAAAATAAATGTTTTCAATGGATTTTTTAAATAATTTTCAATAGATTTTCTAAATTATTTTGAAACTTGATTTTAAATGTTTTAGTGTGTGTGTGGAATATCCAAAAAAATGATTTTGAAATTCATATGCATCCAAATGTTTAAAATGAATATATGTGTCATGTTGATTTATTGATGTTAAGCATATTGTAATGCTGGTTATTGATGAATAATTATTTATTTGATGGCACATGGAATGGATTGTTAAATTTTTATGAAATGGTGCACGGTGTGGTTAATGGGGGAAGAGCCTGAATCCCAAAAAATGGCTAATCATTTTCCGTCATGGTGCGACTCGACGGGGTGACATAGTGGGATTAATCTTAATAGACATGGTGTGTGACCGGTCGCGATGGTACATTCATGATCGAATAATGCACCGCTTGAAAGGTATGGGATAATTGGTTGCACCGCCAATGAAATGCTATGACCAATGCCAAGGAGTGGGATATTTGTAAACTGAAATTACTAAAACTCTTGACGGTTCCACCAAAGGTCATGGCAAACATTTGTTGAGAATAATGATTTTGGCTGCTCCATGTTCGAAAATGTGAAATGATTGGATGCATATGAGATTGAATTATAATGATTGGAAATTTATTTTATTGCTGAATGATATTGAGACTGATACGGTGATTTGATATATATATATTTGGTATGTCCACCACATAAAATCTTATTTTTGTTCAACGTGTATATCACTCACTGAGTATTCTCATACTCATCCCTCTTTCTCCATTTTTACAGAGGAATGTTAGTTATTTCGCGAAGTCGTTTAGAGCCAGAATTTTTAGGAAGGCCTCTGTCAGATATTCTTTTTTGGTATAGATCTTACTATTGTCTTTGAGGTATCAATAAATTGACCTATAGAAGGCATTTTGTATAAAAATCTATATGAATATTTTTTAAACTCTGTATTCGATTTCGATCAGATTTGGCTGTAAACTTTTATCAGAATACTTAATTTCCTTTTTATGAAATTTTTCTTGGGAATTATGGTTGATTTTGTTTCTATCCCTAGAGAGAGAATTATATTTTGATTTGGTTGATGGCATTTAGTGGCCGGGATGACCTATGGCTTTATTTGATATTTTGAATGCCTTGCGATGTCTTAGAGCACGGGGTGAGATTCACACATGTTCAAGATAGCTCGGCGGTTGTCATGTGTCTCGCATTTGCGGGGCGTGACAGTTCCTATATTATTTGAACAGGTTATGTTGTGGACAAGAAGAAGCTTTACGTAGCAAGGTTCTGCTAAGTCTTTCTATCATTTGAATGTTAGTTTCTCTCCTCTAGTTAGGAGTACCACTCAACGATAATGCCTGCTTAGATAGTAAATTCAGATTTGTGATTGTATTCCACTGTGGATTATATTGGAGGTGGACTTCTAGGGTTCAGATTGATAATTAGTTCATTTCGTAGTAATTGTTATTTAGCTCATTTTTTAATAATTGTAAAGAGAAGATAGACAACCTAACCTAATGCGGGAGAGATGGAAGGAAAACAACAGTGTTTATAAAAGAGAAAACCCTAAAACTCTCAAAAGAGAGATATCACTTTCAAAAAAATATTATTAATCATGAATGCCAAAATAATGAAACACTATAAGTATTTATAAGGAATGTAAACTCCATAAATTAGGAAACTATAAAAATAAAGAAACTAATAAAATTAGGAAACTAGAAATTAGAATAATTAGAAAACTAGACAAATTAAGAAACTTTAAAAATTTAAAAATTATAGAAATTAGAAACTAATAGATCTCTTTCCTTTTTCTTGAACCACCTGAATAATTTTTGAAAGTTTGTTCCACATCAGTCCCCCTTCCTGAAAAGAACTCACTATCAAGTGATACCTTCAATGTCTGCATCCATATCTTCAACTCTCTTCTTTGGTTTTCTTCCCCCAAAAACTTATGTTGAGTATGATAAATATCAAAACAATTATTATAACTATATAATCATAGTCAATCTCAAATTCTTCTACCCCACCACATGCTTGTTTGAATTAGAATGATAGTAAGCTTTCCTATTTACTAGATCAATCTTGAAATATTCATATTCCGAATAAAAAATATTTACCTTCTTTCTAATTATGTTGTGAATTTATTCTATGACGTTGCGAACTTCCACTATACCACATGTAACACTTGGTAGCAATGGGGTGAATGCTAAGTAATTATAAGGTAATAATATCAGAACTTCATATGATTGATCTTTTAAATTTTTCAAAAAGCTTGTTTTAGTCCAACCTGTGTCAAGCACCACCACTTTCTTCTGTGTCTCAGCCTTTAAAGAAATAACGGCATTTGCAGATGTAATAGTTTTGGTGAACCAATTTCCTCCAAACCATGCAATGAGTTTGAATCTTCACATGCAATAAGATCACTCCTACTGATTTGAAAGAGCTCATTCCATTGTGTATCACCTCGTTTAGTGATCAGCAACACCTTTCTAACCACCAGAGTCTGCACATTTTTATCTTCTCCATCTGTCTCATAGATCCTTTCGTCCTCATCAGCAGACTTTTCGTCATCCTCCCTACCATAGCCGACCAGATGAATTTGACGGCATTGAGGGCAATTGTTAGATCCATGTCTAACTTGCCCACACATGTAGTACTTATCTTCCATTGACTTCGAATAAGGGTTGTTGGCTAGTTCCTTTGCATGCTCCTTCTCTGCCATATCTTTCTTTACGAATTCAGAACTGGACCATGTACTGACTTTTGGACTTATACTAGATGTCTCGCCTAAAGGTTTATGGGTACCTTCATTCCCATAATATCCCCTAAACTCCATTGACTCTGCTCTGTGGGCTATATTTTGGGATTCATTGAGAGTTAAAATGATCTGACAATCGATTTTATCACGAGTGCGATTTCCAATCTATGAATATATTTCGCCATCTATTAACTTTCACTCTCCATCAAATTATTTTGTCTTGATAATCGCAAGAAATCTGCGATATATTCAGCAATAGATTTTTGCCCCTGTGTCAACGTTTGGTATTGATGAAACAAAAATTGATTATAATCTGGAGGAAAAAATCTAGCCATCAATATCTTCTTCATCTTTGGCCAAAACCTTATTGGCTGTTTTTCCAAACGCCTTCATTGGATCTAAGTTTGTTCCCACCACGAAGAAGCCCCACCTTTTAATCGATATACCACCAACTTTACTTGCTTATTCTGCCGGAATCTCGTGAAGTCGAAAAACCTTCGACCTCGCTACACCCAATTTAGGAAATTTTTAATATTTAGATTTTCATTGAATGAAGGGATGTCGACTTTCAATCGAATATCTTCTTGTCAATATTGATGAGTTGCCCTTAAATTAGGGTTATGATAAAAAAAACTGAGTAACCTCCTCGTTTAAAAAATCATCATCGTTGGTCTGAACCCTACGAAATTATTGTGATAATATGGGATTGAAGTGAGGTTCCTGAGCGATTCTCCTGCCGCCACCTTCACCTCCTATATTGCCCTGATTTAATCACAACATCTGTTATTCCGTTTCTGTCTGCTCCATTCGAACAGACAAAGTTTGGAATACAGCCATCATAGCTTGCAACTCTCTGAACACGTCAGAAAGAGTACTACTTTCACTGGGTTTGTTGGCTATCGCAAGGAAAAATCTTGACTCTGATACCACCTAACGTAAGAGAGATAGAAGAAAAACAACGAGATTTGTAAAAGAGAAAATCCTAAAATTCTCAAAAGAGAAATATCACTCTCAAAGAAAATATTATTAATCATGAATGTCAAAATAATGAAACACTATAAATATTTATAGGGAATACAAACTTCATAAATTAGAAAACTATAAAAATAAATAAATTAAAAAAATTAAGAAACTAATAAAATTAAAAAACTAGAAACTAGAAAAATTAGGAAACTAAAGAAATTAAAAAACTTTAAAAATTAAAAAATTATAGAAATTAGAAACAAATCGATATCTTTCATTTTTCTTAAACCAGACTAATTTTTGAAAATTTATCCCACATCATAACCTATGCTCCATAGATCTGCGTTTCTGCGATGTACAGTTCCATGATTAATATAGTCACTTCTGTTGTCTTGAAACCTCTTTAGGTTTTTTCAAGCTTCATGACACTAATAATAAAGCTTCTTTTTAATCCTTTTCACTCATTTGGTTTCATGTACAAACCGGCTAATGTTGGTAGTTGTCTAGAATACATGTTTGGATCTTATAAAAATGCCAGTTGAAATCAAGGAAGGTACTTGGGAAATATGGGAACTGCATAGACATGGAGTAATCATCGACATTGCTGCAGATTCCGGGTCTTTTTGCTGGTGTCTAGCATGGCAATTCGCTCCGCATATGCAATGCTTAAAAATTCTGGATTTACTTTCTTACTTTGATTCATGTCTGTGCCCTCTATGGGACCTCTTCCCTAGCATCTTTCCCATCAGATTTCTTGATATTCCATGTCCGCTGTCACTTGAGTTTAGATTCGGAGTCTGCAAAACGATCTCCTTGGCAAAAGTTCACTGGTACATACAGCATGTATCTGATTTGTGGTGTGTGGTAGTACTTGTGGATGATGACAGGAATATCACATGCTCTTCTTTTTCCTTCCTATGACAGGTCCCTTATTGTCTTTGTCCCAAAAATTGTCTTTGTTTTTGGTTCTTATGTAGGTTTCTGATCCTGTCGCGCAGGAGAGACATGGAGCAGGAAACCTCATTTTACCAGCTACAAGCTCGAGCTGCACAAAACAGTATGTACACTATTCTTGTCGAAGTATTTTAGTAGGCACCAGCGATACAGCTATTGTTACTCAGGAGGATGGATTTCTGAAGAGCAAGTTTGTCCATGTTTCTGCCTTGGTCAATTCAATTGGAAACCAGTAAGGTGATGGAAGAATAAAGAAGACGTAAAGAAAATGTCATAGAGGCTTCGGTGGATAGATGAGTCTTTTATAAGGTATCATTCGTATGATCCATTTGACAAGTAATTCTACAGGTATTGTAAGATGCCTTCATGGCTCAGGCTCACACATTATGCAAGTATTATGCATATGTTTGTCTGTTCCATGATCCGGTGGATGGGTAAGGAAGCAATTTTAAGATCTTCCCCCGAGACTTATGAGGTTGTAACAGCGTCCACAAATGAGGTGCCATCATCTTTACTTGCATTAATTTGAGTTTCTGAGCCTTTTTAACTGAATTTGACAAATAGATTGGTCTATTTTAGGGAAAATTTCACTGATTTACATTATAGGAGCTGAGAAAGTTAACCTGAAACAGAGTACATGAATCCCATAAACTTAGTGTAGTTTTCATTATTACCTATACATTTCAATGAAGTATCCATTCGTCAAATCGGTCTTTTCACTCATTCTCTGGCTGTTGATCTGATCAGATTCCCTGCTTACATTTAGGAGCTTAGGAGTCCAGGGAAGCTTTTGGCTGTCATTAGTTTCGGTCATGATATAACCTGTTTGGTTAATCAATTGCAGTTGCTTCTACTAGCAAATGTTGAGTTGCATGAGCTGATTTCTGCACAAAGTCTTCTGCTTCTGTGTGGCTTTTTGCTGCTGCTAAGGATCTTAGGCTAAGTTTGGTTCATGGAAGGGGAGGGGGAGAGGGAGGAGGAAGGGAAGGGAAAGATTTATTTCACCTTATAGAAATAAATATATTTTCTTCTATTTTGTTTGGTAGGAGTGGAAGGAAATGAAATAGGAATTACTTTCCCTTATTTTGTTAGAGTGAAAAGTAGAGGGGAAAGGGAGAAGGAAATACTCCCAAGCCATTTAAAATTTAAAAAAAAAAAAAAAAAAAAGGATAATTTTATTCACAAATTTTCATTACAATCTCAATCCGTTTGGAAGGAAATTTTTTTTGAGGTGGAGGGAGTGTTGTATTTCACCCCTTTTTTGCTTTCATCCCCTTTTCACTCCGAACCAAATAAGGGTAAACTTCTATTTCATCTCATATTTACTTTTTTCCCCCTTTTCTTCCGCTTTACATTCTAACCAAACTTATTGCTAGCTCAGTCAAGTGTCATCAATTCTTGCTCTCACCACCTATTGCCCAACCGCAGGATTATTTATGAGTGTCCCATGTTTTTCCTTCGATCTCTGTACCAAGTGTTAGGGCCATACATTTATACCATTCGCCAGTGAAGTGTAGAGCATGTACCTTCGTTTAGGATGGGGAGAACGGATATTAGATTTGCTTATGAAAACAATTTGTTTTTTGACCCTTTAGTAAAATTTTTGTCACTCCCCCAGATTGTTTGGATGCTATGTACTAAAAGGTTGTTTATGTGTAATACTACAATGTGGCATCAAACTTCATTTGTTCTTAAAAACCATTGCAATTGATGTGTTTGGAGAAGCTCAATTTTGTTTTATATTATTTGTAATAATCTTTTTACTAAAGTGAAAAAAATATAGAAAATATAATCTTGCAAATAGAAAATAAATTTGTAAATAATAAAAATCAAAAGTGGTATCATACCAACCATTTTTATTTTTGGGAGAATTCAATCTAAATCGTCAAATACAACTTAATAATGTAATACAGAAACGTGATACAAATACAAACAGAAACTTAAATAAATAAAGTTTCACTTCATATCAGTATATATTTTGATTTTGACTAACTTATGATCAAATTATATAATTAAAATCTAGAGTTCTACGCATAGCAGAGAAGCTCATGGCAAGTGAAGAGCATGATAGCAGCAAAAGCAAGCAAGCAAGTGAAGACTAGATAAATGTAAACGTATCTCTTGAACCAAGCCACTTTGTCAGGCTTCAAAACCTCTGATTTATCACTACACAAATTGTGGGTGATCAGTTCACGTTTGATTGCCTCGTGGTGGAGTCGATTCAAGTCGAGTTGATACTGGTATCTGACAAACCTGACGATAATATGGCAGAAGGTAATGATGTAGAGGAATGAAACCATGAGGGAGAGGCTGAATGGAATCCACCAATGCTGGCACTTGAGCAAAGAGGAAGAGGAAGAAGCAATGAGTGAATGGAGGACGAGGATTTGGAAGATGAAGTAGGCAATGGTGAGATAAATGGCCTTGTTCCTGAGAGCGTCTACCCGCTTTTCTTGACGGTAGTTTATGGAGGACATCTCTTTGTCATCATGCTTCAGCTGATCTACCATGCTTGCTTCCATACTTCTTTGAACTTCTGGCTAAATTTTTTAGTTGTAAAATTTTTTATTTGTCATAGAAAAATATTTCACTTTACCCAAAAACTATAAAAACAAAATCAAACCAAATCAAAATTAATAAAGAGAGCATAGAAGGAATTGATAAAAACAAATAAGTCACACAAAGGGATATATCATTACCTAATTATTTCACACTGATATTTCTTAAATAAAATTTTAATTTTAAATCTTGTGTATGAAAAAAATAGACATTAAAGGAGTTTTTCTCCTTATAGGTATAATTTGGGTCGAATTAGATTTAGTTGAATTCAATATAATTATTGGATATTGGAGATTTATTTAACAAAAAAAAAAAAAAAGCATAGGGATGCTTGACTATCATGGCCTGTCTGGGTTTAGTACAGAGGCAATCATCTATTTTTGCTAAAAAAAAATAACATTTAACACTAAAAATTATAAATTTAATGATTATTTTATTTTTGTTTAGGTTGTACTCTTTTCATGGTAATCGAAAACTTACATGAGTTTGTAAGTTATGGCAATTCAAGATTTTGAGACTTTAAATGCACGAGTCCAAAAAAAAATTTGTTGTTTGCAATATAATATTTTAATTTTAAAGAAATATTCAAAATTAATCCGGTTAATCCAATAACTAGAAATCTATACCATTTAAACAACATCTTGAATTCGAGCATTATTTTTTAAAATTTAATCAAACTCAAATCATGTTTAATAGAATCTAATATAATTATCAGATACTAATAATTTATTTCAAAAATATTCAAATTTAAATTATTGATATATAAAATGGATACTCTTTGAAGAAAAGATGAAAATAAGGTTACGTTTGGAATCGAATGAACTTTTATTTAAAAAAAAATTAATTAAAATTGTGTCGTTTCTTAAAATTTTGCTATTGCAGGATTGTACATGATTTTTTTTTCTAAATTATTTGAAGTTAATGAGGTATTATGTACATAAAAGGACAACAAACTTTTCATATTAATTCATGACTAAGATTAATATTCGATGAGATGTGGGGGTGTGAGACCCAACCATTCACGCAGAGAAATCGCCGGGAAAACTGAAAAGTTCCCATGGGTGATTTTATAGTAATAAAGCGGTTGTTATGATTCATTCATATATATAGGATAGAATGGGAATATAAACAAAGGAAGGTGATGAACTAACCTTTAATATTTCAACCGGAGCGAGGCTTCAGCACCTAACTCCTATCTCCCCAGTTCTGAATTCTGTTTTTGAGGCAGCGGAGCGGACTCCATTCTTCTTGATTCTATGCTCCTCACACAAAGCATAAAGTGATCGTCTAATCTACGCAACTCACTCTATGGTCCTGGCATCGAGAATAAAGTGAATCGTCCTATCTTCTGTCTCTCTCTCTCTATCTCTCTTCCCCCACCCCCTTCTCCTTTGTATTTGTATAAAGGAGTAGCCTTAAAAAAAAAAAGAAAAAAAAAAAATGAAACCAGGGGATTAAATTCAATATGACTTCAACTGCATTTGGAATCATAAGACCCACTCCAAACAGCCGTGCACATTTACCAGACATCCAAGAATCAGGCACCACTATTCTACTTGATAACCATAGTTACCAAACAATTAAAACAAAATTGTAAATAATGGTATTTAATATGCTTTATTATTTGTTAATAGCACCGGTCTTGTGCAATTAACATGAATTCTAATTGTTAGATCTGGGTTTCGGCTCTACAGATTCTCACTCTTCTCAACTCGAACGGCTGATTGCAGAAGCGATTTGAAACCTGCAAAAAACCTCCGGAGGGTATCCGGCGGGGACACTCTGACATTCAAATAAGAAAGAGCAGTTTTCGGTAGAAAAGAAATAGACTAAGAGCAAGAGAGAGAGAGAGAACTAATATTCATATGACTTGTGTGTCAAGTGTATAAGTTTTAGAAAGTGTATCTAGGTTTCGGTGTACCAAAGGCTTATATATGGGGTGCCGCAAGATTCGTGTGTTCTCGGGGTATTGTAACCCTAATTTCCTTTCAAAGAGATCCAAAATTTTCAGAATTCCATAATCAAATATTCTGAAAATTTTGTGAATTTTATCAGTTAGGAAGTTCGATGATGTAGAGAAATTTCTTCACTTATTGATTAGATTCTGAAGGTTTCCTTCCTTATTTAGGAGATACGTTTCGTGTCGAAATAGAAAACAAAATCTCGATGTGAGATTTAGTCAAATATTACCTTTAACTAATGCGATCGGTTCCTTACGAAGCGCTTGCTCATCAGCTAAGGATATCGGTTCAGCCTTGCCGAATGCTTCTTTGAACCGATCGAACTACCATCATCGGGAACTAATTTAACAATCAGTTGTTGGCCACTCTAGTAGGGAGATAAATCTCTCATCGATATGAATCCTAATACGGGTCTTCGGGGACTACTCCGATAGTCCTTTGGATAATATCTCATCATTTACACCCGACTCAAGGTGTCATTTTGCAAGAAATGTGCCATGAGAGATGAATGTTTACAAGAAATTGGGAAGGTGCAAGAGCTACTAATGTCACACGCATCGCCTCAAATGGTGCGACTTGTCCTCAGCACGTTTCGTATGTGGCGGAATTAAGGTGAATCCCCTCTTTTCTCAATTGTTCCATCTTCCCATGATTTAGTTCCGAAGTAAATGCATGGATAGTGGAGGGGATTTAATCCTTCCATTTGTTCCTCAAGATTTTGTTGAACCGTTTCATCTGTCCAGTGATTCACTGAGATATTTTTCCCTTGCGACTATAAATAGCGATAGCTGGACCCCATGTTGCCTCAAGAAAGACTTGTGAAGTCCCTTTCGTCTGAGAGTTCTTTTCTGTCAAGAGTTATCTTTCTTTAGGAGATCTTTTGATGGAGTGCTTTTGTTTGCAAAGCCCAAGAGTATAGATTGTTCCTATGGATGTGAGGTCCAATCAAAAATGGAACCATGGACGTGAGATCTAGTCATGTCGTTCAACCCTCGGATGCCATGATGGGCTCCGTCAAGATTCCTATGGGGGTTCTCGACTCAGTGGGGGGATTAAGATAAACTCCTTCTCTGGGTTGAGTTCATTGTCTAACTCACGTTTTCTCAAGTCGAAGACAAATGGTACTGGTAAAGTGTAAGAAGCTGGGGATGGCAGAAAGTTTGAATCCTGATGCATCCTCACAGTTTTTGCCTTGTACCCTCCGTAACTCATTTTTCAGCCGTCTTCTTGTCTAAGTTTGGCTATATGTAGGTTTTAAGTTCTTTTTCTTCTGTTTTCCCTTTTTACTATTTTTGTACTTTCTACTATTGTAAAATGGCCAGAGCATTATAACCTTCATCCAAGAACAATACTTGTTGATTTTCGTCTCTGATTGAATTCCTTCTGATAATGTTTGCGTGCTCGACTGAATGGCATCACTATCGGGATATCCACATGGTAAGCCCACAAATGATTTGAAAGATCATACTCATATCTGCTAGATCGGTAAGACAAAGTGTATTTATCTTATTCTATGAAGGTGACACAAGCTCAGATAAATCCCAATCAATAGATCAAGGCGACACAGGCCTATTCGGGAGGTAGATCCCATCGGTAGGTCTAGGCGACACAAGCTCATTTGGGAAGATAGATCCCATCGGTAGATCTATCCGACACAGGCCCGTTTGAAAAGATAGATCTCATCGACAGATAACAACTGGTAGAAGTGAAAATGGTAAAAAACGATTGATAGAGTAATCCAAAAGGAAAAGCATAAGAATCTGACTTGAAGGGAGACTCTTCCAACCTCAGGGGGCATGGGATTTGTGTAGGTTTTCTAAATTTTAGGTCCTGAGCACGGTTGACCCGTCTAGGTTGCTTAGGCAGTAAATCCCCAGGTGATCCACAGAACGTATCTGATAAGGACCTTCTCAATTAGGAACGAGTTTGCCCTTGGGTTGGGATTGACCGGTGACTTCCACTTTCCTTAACACCAATTCACCTTATTTAAACGTTCGGTTCCTGACTATTCGATTGTAGTACTAAGCCATTTGGTATTGGTACGTAGTCATTTGAGTAGATACAGATTCCTGCAGCTTTGGGAATAGATCTAGCCATTCTCAGAAGGCAGATTCATTTCATTCGGCATCTACTAAACCACTCGGAGTGAATGGATTCCTATCTCCATGGATATAATGGCTTTGCTTCTATATGTTAGGCTAAACATTGTTTCACTGGTTGTCCTTCGAGGCATAGTGCAATATAACTAGAGTATGCTGTAAAGTTCTTCTACCATCATCCTTTGACTTCATCCAGCACCATCTTGAGTCCTTGTAGGATCATCTTGTTAGTTATCTCGACAAGTTCATTGGTCTGTGGATGAGCAACCAATGAGAATCGATGGTAGATCCTTAGTTCGCTGTAGAATTCTCGGAAGCCGGTGTTATCAAACTGTTTCCCATTATCTATGATAAGGATGCGAGATATATCGAATCTGGTGATAACGTGAGTCCATACAAATGATTGAGCTTTGGATGCTGTGATCTATGCTAGAGGCTCAGCTTCCGCCCACTTGGTAAAGTAATCAATTGCCACTATGAGAAACTTTCGTTGTTCGATGGCTAAGGGGAGTGGTCCGAGAATGTCCATTCCCCATTGGACGAATGGCCATGGGATTGTCATAGGATTTAGTTCGGTCAAGGGCAGCTATGAAACCAAAAAGCAACATTGGCACTTGTCACGTCTCTTAATACAATTATCGGAGTCGGTCTTCATGGTCGATCAATAGTATTCTTAACGTAGGGTTTTGTGAACTAGGTTTCGAGCTCCCAAATGATTCCCACATATCCCTTTGTTGATCTCTCGAAAGACATAGTTTCTTTCTTTTGGGGTTAGACACCTTAAGTACGGATAGATAAAAGACTTTCGATCTGATTCCCATCGATGATTACGTAATGAGTGGCTTTCATTTCAGTTTGGCTACCTCTGATGATAAATCTGGCACTCGATCATATTTTAGATATGTCTCTATATGATCTTTCCAACTGAGGGACTAGTCCGCTGTAAGGACCTCTTCGATCTTGTCTTTGTTGGTGTATGGTAGACTCTCGATGTAAACTGTTATACTAGGAGCGATTGAATCCGAATTGGCCAGCTTAAAGAGTGTATCGGCCCATGCGTTCTCTGACTGAGGGATTTGTTGAATATTGACTTTGTCTAATTTACTCTTCGTTACGTGCAGTTTACTCAAGTACTTGGCTTTGATTGGATTTTTGGTCTCATAGACCCCCTCGATCAACTTGATAACCAACTGGTTATCGGTAAATATCCAAACACTTCGGGCTTCCATGTTCATTGCGATTCAGAGTCTTATGAGCAAAGTTTCGTATTCCGCCTGATTGTTGGTAGCCTGGAAGTCAAAACGAATAGCATATTCGGCCTCAAAATTGTCCGAGCCCACCAATATGAGTCCAGTGCCACTTCCTAAGGAATTTGATGACCTGTCTACATATATAGTCCAATCCGATAATAACCATTCGTCCTGGCTATCGATGGAGTCGCGTTTGGCTAGGACTGAAGGGGTACATTTAATGATGAAATTGGTCAGATCTTGGCCTTTGATCACAGATTTAGGATAGTACTGAATGTCGAATTCACCCAGCTCTACACTCCATTTGATGATGTGGCCGAAGGTGTCTCTTTTCTGAAAGATTTGTTTCAGCAGTTGATCAGTAAGTACCACAATGATGTGTACTTGAAAGTATGACTGAAGATGCCTAGCCAAGATGACTAGGGCATACGCTATCTTCTTGATCGGTTGATAGTTAACCTCAGATTCTTTGAGTATCTTACTGATATAGTAGACTGATTTCTATACGGTTGAGTCCTATTTCATGAGAATAGAACAAAGCGTTCGGTTAGAAATAGAAAGATATAAGTATAGTTTTTCACCAGGAGTCAAGCGAGAGAGCAGTGGAGGAGTCGTGAGATATTCCTTTAGTTGTTCGAAGGTCGTTTGATACTCAAGTGTCCATGCGAACCTCTGAGATCTTTTCAGGGCATCAAAGATGTGTTTGTACTTTTCTCCGACTTTTGACATGAATCGGCTTAGGGCCGATATTCTACCGATTAGGCGCTGCACCTCTTTCAATGTCTGCAGCGGTGACATGTTAAATATGGCTTGAATCTTCTTGGAACTCACCTCAATTCCCCAGTTGGTGATAACGAAGCCTATGAATTTGTCGGATGCAATCCCAAAAGTGCATTTAGTTGGGTTCAGTTGCATATTGTAACATTCTAGCGTCTGAAAGGTTTCTTTGAGATCGGCAATGTGAGACTCTGCATCGGTACTTTTGACAAGCATGTCGTCCATGTATACCTCCATGTTTCTATCGAGTTAGTCTTTGAAGACTTTATTGACTATCCATTGGAAGGTTGTCCCATATTTTTCAGGCCGAAAGGCATGACTCGATAGCAATACATATCAAATGCAGTGATAAAACTTGTCTTCTTTTCGTCCTTCGGTACCATTCATATCTGATTATAACTAGAGTAGGAGTCTATAGAACTCAGGAGTTAATGACTTGAAGAATTGTCCACCAGTTTGTCGATATTATGAAGTGGATAATTATCCTTTGGGCATACCTTGTTGAGATTTGTGAAATCTATGCACGTTCTCCAATTACCATTGGCCTTCTTTACTAGGATTATGTTGGCTAGCCACTCGAGATATTTGAATTCACAAAGGAATCTAGCAAGTCAACAATTTTTGAGCTTCTTCTTGTATGGCCCATTGATATTCTAGTGCAAATACACTCTTCTTCTGTTTGACGGGCTTATACTTGGTGTTAACTATCAGTTTATGGGTTATAACTGAAGGGTGAATACTCGGCATGTCTTTGCGAGACCAAGCAAAGACCTTTGAATGTTTACGTAAGCGCTCGATGATAGCTTCTCGTAGAATGCTGATAAGTTGGCCTCGACTTACACAGTTTGATTGCATCAGTTAGAGAGATCTCGACCACCTCTTCCATAGGCTCGGGTTTGGTCATTGGCTCAACATCATCTCGGAATTACAGAGTGTCAATCGAAAAATTCTCTTGTCCGCCTTCGGCTATGAGGAGAATATAAGGATTAGGGTCGCTATGAAGAATAACGATTCATTTCGGCGTTCTGAATTTTATCTTCATGTGTCTCATGTTGGGTAGTACCTATAATTCCTTCAGACTAGGGCGATCGAGTATGGCGTTGTAAGACAAAAACAGTTTCACCACATGGAATATGATCTTGGCGGTTGCATGGCTAAGAGGAATTCCAAAAGTTACAGTGAGAGGGATAACACCTTCCAGATAGATGCATTCATCAGAGAGCCCTTTGAGGGACCCGATAGGAGGTTGAAGGTTAACTGAATTGAGGTCCATTCGCTATAAAGCATCCTATGTGAGGAGATCACAGTCTGCCTCTTGGTCGACAACGACTCTTTTGATAACATAAGATTCCATCCTCGTGGTGATAACTAGAGGATCATTGCGATTAGGTTCGATCCCGATTAAGTTGTCATCATCGAAACCAATGATTTCTCTTTTTCTCTTGTCAACTGTCATATTCTAAGCAAACGGCGAGAAAATAGACGATATGTTTGTCTATGGAATCAGTCTGCTCCCATGAATAGCACCAATCTGTTGTAAATGGGTTTCAACAACATAGATTATGACTCCTTTCAACTCAAACAGCTGGTTGTATAAGTAGTTTGAAACCTACAAAAGACTGTTAGAAGGTGTTCCGACGGATGAGACTCTGACGCTCAAGTTAGAAAAGATGATTTTTTGTAGGAAAAAAACAAATTGAGAGCAAGAGAGCGTACGAAAGAGAGAGAGAACTGGTCTCTGCTTACATGTGTGTCGGTGTATGAGTTTTAAAGAACGTACTGGATTTTTGGTGTATCGAAAGCTTATATACGAGATGTCGCAATAGTCATATGTTTTCGGAGTATTATAACCCTAGTTTCCTTTCAAAGAGACCCAAGGATTTCAAAATTCCATAATAAAATATTCTGAAAATTCATGATTTTTATCACTTAGGAAATTCGGTGACTAAGAGAGATTTCTTTCCTTATCGATTAGATTTTGAAGGTTTCCTTTTTTATCTAAAAGATATGTTTCATGTCGAAATAAAAAACAAAAATTTGATATGAGATTTAGTCAAATATTACCTTTAGCTAATGCGATCGATTTTTTAGGGAGCACTTGCTCATCGGTTAAGGACATCGATTTGAGATTGCTAAATACTTCTATGAACCGGTGGAACTGTCATAATCGAGAACTAATTTAACGATCAGTTGTTGACCACTCTAGAGAGGAGATGAATCCCTCATCAATATGAGTCTTGGTACAGGTCTCTGGGTCTTCGGACACTACTCCGATAGTTCTTTGGGTCATGCCCTATCACTAATCATGTAACAAAATTATATTAAATTATAATTTTTAAATATCCGATATAGTGTGAAATTTTATATATTACTTTATTTTGAAAAATAAAACAAATTTAATTAATATAAATTTATCCAATTTGATTATTTTATAATTATTAATTAGTGAGTCGGTCGTCAGCCATCAATTACGAGTCATAAATCATCAACCACTAACTAAATGTTATGGGTTAAAACTTTATTTAAAGAAATGGTTGGACGTATGTACCAAACTTGTGCTTGCCTCAGTTTATAAACTATAATAATTGCACTTGTTCTCAAGAGCCCCGCAAAGACCCGATAAGAAAAACAAAGCTTTCTCATGTAGTCGGATTTATATGAATTATTGTCACATGGGATGAGCTGGTACGCAATGATATCCCAAAGAAGTTTTTTCCACACTAATATTACTATATTATGTTTTTTTTTTTTTTTTTTTTTTTTGTTTATATATTGTTTTCATAACTTGTTCCATAATTTGTGCGCTTTTGTAGGACGGTCTTCTGGGTCAAGATTTAGCTTAGGAACTTGGGGTGGGTTGAAAGCTCCCATTAAATAATTGGTTAATAAAATTAATTAGGACAAAAATTTAGGTAAAAGCTTTCAATCATATTGTAAAATCATTAAAATATTTTGTTTGTGTTTAATAAAAAAATCATAATGTGTGTTTTTTAATTTTCAAATGCAAAATTTGAACTCAAAGCAACAGGCCATCTGTAAATATATATATATATATACATATATATATATATATATATATATATATATATATATAATTGGAAGTAAGGTGCCTGTCACTAGAAGGTTCAATATCTTGTTCATTATGACTCAAATAATTAATCTTTTGAAATCAATCCGGATTAGATAAGAATTTCTAAAATCTAAACCCTTATTAAATTGTATTATAATTTATAAATCGTTTATTTTAAAAAAAAATTACAATATTTTGAAGTTTTTTGCTATGTAAACTATATATTAATTACCTCATGCATCAGGTTAAATGTTAGTTAAGACCTACAATTGCAGGAAGCTTCCATCCAAATAATTTTGAACATTTGAGACAACAACTTGTGATCGATCCGGTAATTGTGTATGGGTATCTTTAGATAAAATTTTGAATTGAATTTAAATATACAGATATCGAAAGAATTTTATTTTTAATAATTCAATCTGTCTTAGATCAAATTTAGCTGAAATTATTATAAATATCGGATGTTGATAATTTAAAAAGATAATAATAATAGTTAAATAGGAGTGACATTCTACCACACATATGTGGCCCAATTTTTCTTTTTCTTGACTCTTAAGAAAGTTGCGGAGATTGTCAAATTTTCCATCGTGCCAGAGAAGGATAGAGAGGGTCAATTTCATCATGACTGGCTTGACAATGGTAGCACTACCTTTATTTATTTATTTATTTATTTCGTTTTCTAAAGAAAGGGGTGAAAAAAAAAATTGAAAACATTATTGTACCCTGTTAAAGTTAATCATGAAAATGTGACTTTTCATATAATTACTACATTGTAGTATAATTACTTCATATAATTATTGTACCCCCGATTTATTTGCTATAAATCGGTTATTTTGTGAATTACAATTACTACATTGTGGTTAAATTCTTTTTTTTCCTGTTCTTTTAATCAAAAGTTCATGAAAATACAATGCATAATAAAAAATAATTATCTTCGTATAATTATTAAATAAATCAAAATTATCAATAAAAATTTTATATTATTTCTTAAAAGAAATTACTAGATATGTCAAACATTTTCCCGATAATCTTCATATAGAAATGCATAAAAAAACCCATTAGGTACGAATTTGGAAAATGTGATGTTTTTATTTTGTAATAAAATAAAACTTTCTTTCGCAGAACATTTTAGTCATAATAAACCCTTCTCCAGAGTTAGAAAATCAACCGCATAATTGGTTAAATAGATAGATCACTCAACCCTTTAATTAAGATTACGAGTTTAACTCGTGATTTGAACATAAAATAACTATATTAGGAAAATCTCTATCCTCCAAAGGAAAACCTAAACGATAATCGAGATGAAATCTCAAACACCAAACAATCGGGAAGTATCCCGTTGACCAAAAAAAAGGTAAAAAAAAAAAAATCATCTATTTTTGTTCACAAAGGTGGTTCAATTAGTAGCTATTGAACATATCCTTTCGTTTCCTCAATGTTTTGTTTTTGTTAATTTACTTTCATGGATCATTGCATCAATGGGCTATAATTAAAATGGCCCTTTTTAACTTTAAATTTTTAAATTTTTGTCACCAAAAATCTCACAAACCAGATATAAGTAAAAATTACTTTAACCATACATATCATTTAAAATGTCCACTATTATTCATTTAAAATTCTATATTAATTAATCCAATCTTTTATACATAACATGTAAATATGAGAAGTCTTCACTTGACCAACATAGTTTTAAGTATGATTTATATTGTATCAAAATTATATTAAAATCTAAATTATTTTATTGGCACAAATCTATTTTATCACACAAACATCTAAAATGGCTTTATAACCATTATTCTATATTTTTGTGAATATAAATGTGGGGAGTATTTTTATAATTATAGGTTTTAATGCGTGATATGAGAACAAATCCTACCCAAAGTGAAATCTCATAATGGAGAACCTCACCCAAAAGGGAGAACCAACTCTAACAATACCCCCAAACGCTTACGTTATATGTGTAAACTTCAACTGCAAGACTCCTAGTCTAATATATAAGAATCACACTAGAAGAACAGCCAAAAGAAATATACATAATTCAAACTCTTTTAACTAAGCATTACAAATTAGGTGCGTCTGGTACACCTGCACCAAAAAGTGACATCTGCACCACCAACTGTTAGGCACAGTCGCACCAATAGCAATTCAGGAGCAGAAGCAAAAGCAACGTGAGCATCATCAATAGTATTTGAATTTGGATCACCAACTATGACATAGATGCTCAACAAGTTCAAAGTTGTGGGTCAACTAAAATTTTCTTGGGATGGAGGAGTATGAAAATATTTGTGAGAAAAGAAAGGCATTTAAAAGAGCAAAAGCCAATACAAAATTAAAGCAATATATTTTTATTGTCGTTGAATTTTAGTGACAGTTTTTTATGATTTTTAGAGACACTTTCGACGAAATCGTTAGAAAATATATACATTTTCTGATGATATAAAATTGTCAGTCAGAAAAAATTTATCAACCGTTAGTAAGGTAGTCAAACCGTCTATAAAAACTGATGTTCAATTTTGACGACTATTAGTTGTGGTCCTTAAATATAGCAGTGTATAGAGATAATTTAAAAACAATCACTATATAACTCTTCTTTTATGTCTACTTAACAATACCGTTTGTATAAATTCTTCATCTATACTGACTAATATATTTTACCATTTGTAAATGTCATCTATCATTCAGACGATTATCACTTGTCATTGATAAATGTGACAATCTTTAGTGATGATTTGAAAAAAGTTACTATATGAGTTTTTTTAGTAACGGTTAAATCATATCATTGACATAAGTCTATACTTATACTAACCTACTTCAATTAAAACAATTATTAATTGTCGTCAACACTATAGGTAGAGGTAACATTTTAATTTAATAATAAATTATGTTCATAACTAGTAGTAATACAGTGATAACTAAAATTGTGATAAGTTTAAGATAACTAATAGTAATATAGTAGTAATTTAAATTGTGTTAAAATTATATTAAATGATAGTAATATAGTGATAACTAATAGTAATATAGTAGTAACTTTAATTGTGTTAAGTTTTTCATAATTAGTAGTAATATAGTTGTAACTAATAATAATCAGTGGTAAGTTAAATTGTAATATAATATAATCAAGATAATATAGTGATAATTAATAGTAATATAATGGTAACTAATAGTAATATAATGGTAAATTAAATGTAATTAATAGTAATATAGTGATAATTAATGATAACTATGGTAACTTAAATTGTAGATAAGTTTACAAAAATTAATATTAAAAATATAGTGGTAATTAGTAGTAAAATGTAGTAAGTTTATAATAACTAGTGATATAGTTGTAATTAGTAGTAACTAGTAGTAATATATAGTGATAATTTAAATTGTTCTTACCCACCTTCGATTCCCGCTTCCCACTTTAGATTCCCGCTTTCCACCTTCGATTCCCGCTTAAATTGTTACACGATTTTTTTTTTTTTTGAAAACATAACTTTCGCTTTCAATTCTCTCTTTTCTTTCAAAACCTAACTTTCCTACATAATTTTTCTCGCTCTTCATAACTTCCCGCCTTTAATCCCCTCCAATTCTAATTCATCCTATTGTTTACCCTAAATATCCATTTAAGAGTTCGTTCTAATTACCTCCCAACCATTGGATCAAAAACAAAAAGTTTGTCCACCCATCGGTTAAAATGAGATTTATACAATTTAGAATTAATACGTGGACAGGATAACGGAACTAATTTTGGTTGTTTTTATGGTATACAAGAGCATCATTAACGTAATATGAATTTACATTACTATATTATTATATGTAATGCTATTTAAAATAAACTCAATAGTGCCGTGCCATTGTAGAGCACTATTATAATATGAAATCATATAACCAAGTAATACATAATATATAGTCTTACTTTGACAATTTTTACACAATTCATTAATAAATTGGATATTATTAATTTAAATAATAGTACATGATATTCAATATTAGTAATTAGATAAAATTAGTAATGAAAATTAATATTAGTAGTATTCGTAATTTAAATAATACTATATAATTATATAAATTAGTAATTATTAATATTATATAATCTAATAATCAATGTCCAATATCCATTCATTTTAAAGTTTAGCTAAGGCAATAAAATGTGATTTATCCGATTGGAATTTATCAAACTAGTTAGCGTAGTTAGGCTGGTATAAAATAGTTTACTTCTTCCTCGAGGTACATCATAATATCTCTTCACCTGGATTAATTTTTTATATGATTAGTTATTCTTATATTATATTATAAATTTTTTGATTTTATTTAATCAATTATATTATTATTAATATTATGAATAATATTATATATGTTAAGAAATATAAGAAGAAATTATTAGTGGTAATGCGGTGCTGTGCACCTCGCGAGCACCGCGTGCTAATGGTAAGTAGTGATAATTTGTGATAAGTAGTGGTGTGGTAGTGGTAAATAGTGATAATTGGTAGTAAATAGTGATAATCTGGACATCCAGGTGGTAAGTAGTGGTAACTAGCAATACGTAGTGGAAATGCAATGACTATGTGGTAGCAATAAGTAATAACTATGGTGGTGGAAAGTAATGGTAAATGTCAGATCTCCACTACTCATGTGTTTTTAATAATCATTAAAAACAAAAAAAAAAAAAATTAATTCTAAAAATTAATTATATTAAATTTTAAAAATTAATTATATGATATAATTTTATATAAATTTCAACAAAAATAACAAATAAAAAAATAAAAATATTATATAATTTTATATAAAATCAAAAACTAATTTATCAATATAATTAATTAAACTAATATAATTAAATAATATCAAATATCATGTAGTTAATTATACTCACATAATTAATTACACTATTACATTCTCATACCCGATCGAAAAGAAACAAAAGAAACAAAACGAAATTATAAATTATTTAGTCGAGACATTTTGGCTGAATTGTAAAATAATTATTGTTATGTTAATATATATTTCTATATATTACTAATATATTAGTATAACTACATATTATTATATTATATATTAATATATTATATTATAACAAATATTATTATTATATTAATATTATATATATAGTATTATATTTTATATTATTGTATTACATATTATTATATTATATTTTAACACATTAGTATTAGATTATATACTACTAAATTGTAATATATTTTATAAATTACTTATTAAATTATAATATAATTTTAATTATATTATATGTTTTATAAAGATTTAATATTTTATTTTTTCTGATAAAACAATTAAAAAAATGAAATAATAAAATGAAAAAAAAAAAAAACAAAGTGGGGAGGCGCTAGGCAAGGCTGCCTGGCGCCCGTCCTCTGTTTTTGCAAATGGGCGGGCGCCCGCCCTCTGTTTTTGCAAAGGGGCGGGCGCCCGCCCCTGTTTGTTTTCTTTCTTTTTGTTTTGTAAATCTAATCTAAATCACTAAATAATTATATTTAATTACATAAATTAATTATTTGTAATTATTTTACCTTTAAATCATTTGTTAACCATTATTATATTTAAATAATTATTGTATGACATAGTATTATATTTAAACAATTATTATTACATAATTAACTAATAATTATTTACCTTTAATTTATATTATTTTATATATTATTTTTTAAAATTAAAAATAGAAAATAATAAAAGAAAAAAAAAAAAGAGGGCGGGCGCCCACCCTGGGCTGCCGGGCGCCCATCCCTGGGCTGCCGGGTGCTCATCCTGGGCTGCCGGGCGCCTGCCCTTCACTATATATATATATTTTTATATATATTATTATACTATACATATATATATGTATAATTAATATATAATTCTAAAATATATATATTATTATATTATATATTGTTGTATTCTATATTAGTATAATAATTAAAATAGATAAGATTATCAATATTATGTAGTTTATATGAAAAAAATTTAATTCTAAAATTAAATATCATTATTATTTTATTTTGTATAAATTCTAAAAAATAACTAACAATAATAATTTTAATTAATAATTTTTTGACACAAAAATTGGCGCCAAAAATATATTTTACTTTTTTAATTTTTATTTATATGCCATTAATTTTTTGGGAAATAATAATTTTATTTATAATATTAAATTAAATAATTTTAATTTTTACATTCTTTTTTGGTTTGAGAGAGTAACTTTGTTCATGCAATAATATTGTAATAACAAATAACAAAATTGTGTTGATAATATAAAGTAGTAATTTATATTAATGCAAGTGGTAATCCGACAGTTTCCTAACTGATAATACATGTGAACTATATTTCAATTTATATGTGCTAATATATGGTAACATATGGTAACATATAGTAACAAATGATATATAACATGTAATGCAATATAGAACCTGGTGACCGAGCTTGGTAACTGTCTCAATACACGGGCGTCAGCCTAATAAGGGGCCTGGCGCCCGCCCCCCATAAGCGGGCGCCCGCCATAGGGGGGTCCTGGCGCCTGCCTCCATACGCGGGCGCCCGCCCTAGTGGGGGCTTGGCGACCGCCTCTTTACGCGGGCGCCCGCCCACACACATACAAATTTATTTATTTATTTTTTAAAACCAATTTGTCTCTCTCTCTCACTCCAATAGCACAACGGTATTACATTTTTGCTGATTTAGACTATATATTAAAATATGTATGTATTGATATATATTTTTTTAAAATCGGCATCACAAAAATTGTATTGAATATAGTAATGGTATAGTAACAAGTGGTAAAAATTGCATGAAATGTAATAAGTAATTTTTTGAACAAAAGACAAGTGATAGTATTAGTTAAAAGTATGAACAAATATGAGGAATTAAGACTAGTCAAACTAATGACTAAAACAAAAGTGTGTAATGAAAAAAGAGGCGGGTAAAGAGTAAAAGTGTGAAAAAATTGAAAAAGTGTGAAAAAGGCGCGAAAGGAGAAATATGGCGGATTTTGAAATTTTGTTTGTAAAAATGGTGATCAAATGGTTGAATTGAATTTGTAATAAATCATACTCCTCCTTCCCTCATTTTCTCGAAAACTCTTCTCTCTCAAAGCTCTCAAAGTTTTTATAAATCAATAACACATATTTTCAGTCTTATTCCATCGAAGCACACTCTATAGCAAATATTTAGACACCAACAAACAATGGCTTTGCAAAGTTTCATATAAGGTAATTGTATATTTTTTTATATAAAAAAGTTACTCTTGTGTTGTATTCTATTGATTGTATTGTTAGATTCCTCCAATACAAGATTGTGGAAGTATACAAAGAAATCAACCATCATCATCATCATCACCTACTTCATCCAATTTTATTCCAGAGGTAATATTTTCATCTATAACTATTTTTTTACATTGTCATGTAATTATATTCATTTCACAACTATGTAATCATATTCTTTTTATTTTCTATGAATAGATTGACGAAGAATTGTGCATAAAGTTGATCACAAAGTTGGTCATTGCTATCAACTTAATTTTAAAGTTATCTGATTTTGATGCTGAATTGTGCCTTCAAGTGATGATAGCATTTTGATCGAAGTTAACATTTTTTGTTTGAGATGGTGACATTTTTACAGTTGTAGGATATGTAATCTTTTTTTTTTGTCTTATATGTATCCATTATTGTATTATAAATAAATGCATCAATAATTTTCAGATATTAATACAATCATTATTATTACGTTTATATTATTTTTATAAATTTTATAGATAAAATACAGTAATTTACTAGCGGACTATAAAAAGTAACAATATTATGGTATCTGATATTAACACATGGTAACCGATGATGAAAGTAATAATATCTGATAATATATAGTAACCGATGATAAAATCACTGATATTTCCTAATTCAATGGTAACCAACAATGAAAGTAGTAACATCTTATAGTATATATAACCGATGATAAATCATTAACATTTCCTAACTCAATTGTAACCGACAATGAAAACAGTAACATCTAGTAAAACATGAAAAATGATGATAAAATCAATAACTTCTCCTGATCAAATGCCAACCAACGATACAAGTAGTAACATCTCGTAACACATGATAATTGATGATAAAACCACTAATTTTATTAATATTTTATACCGTCAACATTTTGTAACATTTTGTCACTCAATGGTAACCGATGACAAAAATAGCAACATATGGTAACACATAGTAACTGACTATAAAATCACAAATTTTATTAATATTTTTATACCGTCAATATTTTGTACCATCTGGTAATACGTAGTAACTGACGATACATCACTAATTTTACCGACACTTTTTAAAATGTCACAATACATCCATGGCATGCTACAATGGTTACACAAACCATCAGAATACCCCTATCCCAACTGGTGTATACTCCATTAATATTTTATCTGTTGGAGAAAGTGTTACCGACACTTTTTTTATCTTTTGCTGTCGTACAATGTAGTGAGCAAAGCAAAATACTTGATAAAAAGGATTGGAAAAGTTGGGGTTCCAATTGTGGTGATGAATGAAATCTTTGGTGACAGAAAAGAGGTTCTTGAAGTGATTGACCAACAAGTTTTGGCCACCGGTTTCTTTCTTCACTCGAGCCCCTTCCTGATTGTTTAAAAGTGGATGCATGAAAAAATTTGTTGTACCTCACTTTAACCAGTTCTCTCTTGATTTTTGATGCCACCATGGCATTTCCTCTGGTGCTAGCACTTCACAGAGTTTACTTTGCAAGTCCTTCAGTAAAAAGGATGTCTTTTGAACTGAGTTAGCACTTCACAGAGTTTACTTTGCAAGTCCTTCAGTAAAAAAGGATGTCTTTTGAACTGAGTCGCCCTTTGATTGTCCCCCAACTTTGCCAAGAAATCCCTTTTTTCCTGAATACATCCCCAACATCTCTTCATTTTATTGTGGGGTATCAGTGTTGTAACTAATGGTAGATTAGGAATTATCAAATACAGATAGACTGTAATTAGTAGCTAAGCTGGTAGGATTTGGGTCCTAGAACAATCTCGGGTTCCTTGAAATTGGGAACCATAATCCCAATTTTTATCAAATTTCTTTCAATTTCTTAGAAATTACTTTAGATTTTCTTATCCATAGCAAGAAAACTCCAGTTTTCTGAATTAATTCTAACTTCTATGAAAGTCAGATCTTTGTCATTTTCAGTATTAATGAAAAAATGATGAAAGATTTAAGGGCCTCCCTACGTCTTCCGTTGTCCAAAGAAGAGTAAAAGCTTATACTTTACAAGTAGTATCCGTTGGCCCTTATCACCAGGGTGAAAAATCTTTATGTGCCATGGAAGAGCAAAAGTTGAGGTACTTAGAAAAATTTCTCAACCAGACTAATCTCAGCTTGGATGTCTGTGTTCAAGCACTAAAGAAATGGGAAGCAAGAGTGAGGTGAGAATACAAGTAAAGAGATGAACAAGTATTGTGTCCTCAAGGGATAGTCTAGTGATTACAATTTACCTCGTCTAATTCAATGATCCCGAATTAAAATCGCGATGTAACCAAAAAAAAATGAACAAGTATTGCAAAGTACTGTTTTACGGAAGGAAGGCGACGTTCAAGCACGATTACTTTAGCACTCCATGGAGGACAGCTGCCACTACTGTTGCAGTATCATTGTTCTGATTTTGCTTAAAACATATGCCCCATTATTTCCCCTCCTATATTAAAGCTCTCATAATCTTTGTACCACAATGGGCATGTTTCCATTGGCTTTTGGTAAGTTCATGTTGTTGCAAATACAAGTGTGGACTTTCGGAGGTTGAGTTTGTCTTTCTATTTTTTGAAGGGGACCAAAAAAATGGGGAAAAACAGAAGGGCTCACCCGGTACCCCGGTCCCGCCCAACAATCATGCAACTTGAATCCTTTCCTTGAGCTTGTCTTCCAGTAACTTTATTGCTAGTCTAGGTTTGGGTTTGGCCCAAAGAGTGAGGTGATACTAAAAATTTGGTCCAAGTTCCAGATGATCTTTTTGTGCCCAAACCCACTTGGTAAACCAGTAATAATTTGTGGATTAAATGAATCAACTTTCAAATTCAAATATTATTTGGCAAATTATATTAATACATTTTGATAAATTTTTAATCAAATTATTAGTATATTTTAACTAATTGAAATAAAAATTTAATTAACAAAATAGACAAATTATTCTAATATGAACTAATATATAAAATTTGATCGATTTACTTCTTAACTCTTTTCATCAATATAGTATTGTTTTACCAAACTCTTTTAGGTTGAGTGGTCGGATACTCTACCCTTCTAACTAGAAATCTAGAGTTCGAACCCTAAAAATGGAATACAAGAATGTGGGAGAGCCAACCCCTTAATGGGTCACACACAATGCTTAGATCGGATTAGTCAGGTAAAATCCAGATACGATTGAGAATTAAATCAACGTCTAGCTCTGATGGCTAGATACTGATACACTTAAATAAAATATCATTCAAAAATAGCAAAAATTAGTACCAAGAGAGTTTCGCTCCTTAAGAAACTAATTCGGCTTGAACCAAATTTAGTCGAATGTAATATGATTACCGAATACCGATAATCTATTAAAAAACAATTTACTAAAAAAGTGCATTCATGTATATATTTTCCGGTTTGTGCATTAATTTTTTTAGAAATTATAATCACAACTTTTTAGTGAATCCATACTAACTAATTTGAGTCCTTAATAGAATTTTTATATTCTCTCTCTTAAAAGAATTTTTATAGCTTTCATATATAATCATCTTATCTTCTGAGATTTTATTAACATTTCTTAATTCTCAATAATTTTGGCTGATCAAACCTAAAGAAGGTGATTGTTGTTGGGATTCATTCACTCATTTTGAGCCTCGTATATCACTTAAATAATGACCTTTACACTTTTTATCGTGTAAAGTTAGACCATTATTGTGTAAGGGAGTAAAAGCAAAATGTGTTGAAATTATTTTATAAAAAATGCTTGGTAAAAGGAAAAAAAACTACATAAATTCATAATAAAAATGTAGAATTTTGTTTTGCTAGTGAGAGAAATGTTTTGGCATTCAAATGGGGATATTGTTCTTCAACTCAAGTAAAATGTTTTCCTCTGTATATATAGTTTGTACAGGAAATATTATGAACAAAATATTTCATTCAAAATTTTGCATATAACATGTAATACCATGATATAAAAAATCCTAAATAATTTGGATACTCATTAATGCAATTCCAACAATTGAAATTTTGATTAATTATAGAAAAGTGTATTATATAAAAATTGTTATACGAATGAGTTATAATTCAAGTAACATCATTTTCCTAACCAAATATGTTATGAGGATTTTAAATGAATTTCATCTATTTTTTGGTCAATTATTTAGTGGGTAGGATGTTATGATATTCACTTATGATAAATACAAATAAACAAGGTGGGATATACATATATATTAAATTACAAATAATATATTCCACCACCAATAGAATACATGAGGTGAATCACTAGATAATATCTTCTCTCATTCCATGCAAAGTGTTACACATAATCAAGATTTCCATGATTGACTTCAGCGGCGACATCACCCTTAGATCCCACAGTCACCACATCGAAACGAAGTTTGAATATTATTTTGTGGAAATAAGGTAAACAAAGAACTATAGGGTTTAAGCGGCAATTATGGAAGTTGACCTTTCTCTATAAGTCTACGAAGGTCGTTTTCCTCGAAGTCGTAGGGCTGGAGGGGCATGTGTCTAACCTCAAATCTCCTCACGTGGATGGACTTGGATTCGGCCTGGTCATTGGGGGGGAACTTTGTCCACATTGTGGTTGTTTTTTATTTATTTATTTTTGCTTCACACGCCATATTATATTCTCAATACATTTAAGTGCTTCTCCGAGTCATGATACGAAAGAGAATGATGACAGGACAGAAGAGATGTCTATTCCAAGTACCACGAAATAGCACATGAAGTAAAGATGTCAATAAAACCCTCGTCATGCCCATTTAAGTTTATATTTCAGCTTTAAAAAAAATAATAAAAAAAACCTAAATTTTCTTTAAAGTTACTTGTCTGAAAAGGACACCCATGATAATTGCCCCTCTTTTGGAAGTAAGTTATGTCTTACCTGAAAATTTCTTAGAAGCCCGACGCGTCATTTCTTAGAAGTCCGACCGACGCGTCATTTGAGATTAATGAAATTCAATGTTATTGTTAAATGTCGATAATTTTTATATATATAAAAAATATTTATAACAAATAAAATATATCAAAATACATATTCTTGAAATGATAAAGAGAAAAGATTTATTAAAACATAATTAAATAGAAATTTTATTGTTTGAAGGTTTAACCTGTGTAATAGGGGTGAAGTAAAAAAAAAAAAAAAAAAAAAATCCATTTTTGAATATGTAGGAAAATATAAAGTAGACATTATAGTTTTCTAAAAATAAAAATTTTAATAGTATTTTAAAATTAAGTTTTCTTTTATAATTTTCGGTGACATGTCACTAAAAGTTTTACACAATATATATATTTCAAAATGTTCGCCCCCACAACCCTGAAGTTTGTAATTAAAAATATATATATATATATATATATATATATATATATATATATATATATATATATATATATATATATACACTATGAATAGGGGTGTTACGACATCCGGATTGAGCTCGGGTATCATGATACCCGAGCTCAGCTCGAGTTTTATTTGGAAGAGCTCGAGCTCGTCGAGCTTGCGTTTCTTGAGCTCAAAGTGTCGTCGAGTGTCATCGGGTAGCGTCATTATTTATTTTAAAAATTATTTTTAAAAAATATAATTATTTTAATAAATAAAAATTATTTTTAAAAATAAAAAATTATTTAAAAAATTAAAAATATTTTTAAAAATATAATTTTCAGGCCCATCGAGCTTTCGAGCTCTACTCAGTTGGGCTCGAGCTCTAGCTTTAATCGGATAGTGTCACGGATACCCATGAGACTACCCGAGTGTCTTAACAGCCCTAACTATGAACTATGAAGGAGTGATTAATAATCGGTCGGTAAATTTTTTTAATAAAATATCAACAGATCATCAACTAAATTAATAATCAAAATATTTACTAGTCAAAATATTTTTTGTGTTCAGTTTAGCAGTTGTTTCTGTCACACAGGCAATTTTAAACCTTTTTTTTTTTTGGTTTTCATCGATCCCTGTCTGACTTTCGTTCAATTAATTCAATCTAAATCTTGTAAAATTCATTTAAGAATTAATTTTTTAAAATATTTTTTCTCTATTCCTAGATTTTGAATTTGAGATTTTTAATTAAAATAGTAGTGTCATTGCCCAATCTAAAAGATTTGATTTTTGATGGAGGTGGGTTTTGACTCTTCAGATATCAGCTTCTTGTTGACTCAGACGACGACCGTCGTAGGTGGATGGACCTGTCAAAAACCGCCGGAGGGTGCTTTGGCGGGGAGACTCCAACGCTCAAGTCAGTAAAGAGCGGTTTTCGTTTGAAAAAAACAGACTGAGAGTAGAGGGGGAGAATGGTTCCCCCCATGATCAATGTGCCCCCGTATTAGGCGTCGAGAGAGCGTACCTGGTGTTGAGGGTTTTGAGACCTCTTATACCTGTGAGAGTCATGTGTCGTTGGAAGACTCTTACCCTACTTTCCTTAACAGATTGATCCGGGAATCTCGGAAGTCAATACTGCAAGTTGATCACGATCCTTGCGTACCGGGAAACCTTTCTCTTCGAGAGGGGTCTTTTCCTTTTCTAAGAGATTCGGGATTTGCCGTTGTGAAATAGGAAATCTGAGTTAAATAACTCCTATCTTTCCTTTAGAGTCGCTTGGAGTGCTTAGCACCGATCGGTTGCTCAACCAACAAGAAGTTGTCGGGACTTGTTGATTAAGAGACCGATTTTCGTTTGATCGGTTGAGATAACTGCATCCGCATGATAAGTCTCGATCGGTTGACGGGGCGACTAAGGCCATTTTCGTTCGGTAGACCTGGGCGACTGAGGCCTTTCGATAGATTGATCGGGATGGCTATGGCCCTTCGGTGGATTGGTGTTGCGGTCGGTTAGTGTAGATCGACAGGTCCCTCTTTCATGGGCCTTCAGAAAATCGACTCTTTTGGGTTAGGCCCTGGAATACGTTCCATCATTTGCCCCCGACTTATGGCTTTCTTGGAAAAGAAAAATCATAAGTGAGGCGTGTTTCATACGTTATGAATGCATAAGGACACCGGGTCTATCTTGATTTGTCCACCTTATACGTGAGGAGTGCGGACTTGTCCCTTCATATATTATTTCTTTTACGAGGAACTGAGAATGATTTACTTCGGCATTTATGACTTTCGTCTATGTCCTGTCTCATCTTCCTCGAACTAATTGGGGCTCTTGCTCTTTACGGCTATAAATAGCTATGATGCGCATTCGCTTTCTTCTGTGAAGGACTAACATTCTTGTTTCTTAGCTGATCGGTGAAAGATGATTCTTTCTGAGTGCTGGTTTCCAGGTTATTGTAACATGCAATGTCTCTTGGTTGGAGTGACTCCTGCTGGAATGAGGTCTCATTAAAGAAGAAGACCACTGGCATGGGATCTCATTATGTTGGTCGTTCGCTGGCCAGCGTAATTTGATTCATCGCCGTTAAGGGGGTGCATCTTGTACAGCCTTGAATGGTCTCGTCCGGTTGGTCCTCACCATCCAGATGCGGTGGGGATGTCTCTCATCATTTTTTGGATGGGTAACTCTGGCTCGGGCTGTGTTGGGGGTGGCAAAACCTGGGCTCGTTATCTCTTATCCCTGGCACTACATTTTCGCCTTGTACGCAGGGACTGTATTCTTCCTTGGTTGTTGGATCATTTCCTTGGTCCATGGCTAAGAACCGCTTGTAGAAAAATGTCTACGTGTACTCTTAGTAGTATAGTTAGCCCCTTTTAGCGGTATTCTCCCTTGTAAATGAATGTACTATTTCGCACAAATGTAAATAAAGAAGTTATGCTCCACTTACTTGAGTTTTTGCCTCTTCTCTTTTCTGTTCTTTGTCTGATTGCATGCCTTTCTTCAATTTTTGTTGGAGTGAATCGACGGGTACCGGGCGACCGGAGTCCTCCTGACAATAGAAAAACTTTTGAGTTGTGGGTCGTGTACCTCTGTCCGGGGAGTTATATCCCCTATTGACGACGCGTGTGATCGATCGATCCTGGACGACTGAGGCCCTCCTAGCAATGAAAAGATTTGTGGGCCGCATCTGCCCGTCTGGGGAGTTACATCCCCATTTACGATGCGTTTGATCGATTGATCCTAGGCGACTGAGGCCCTCCTAGTAATGGAAAGATTTGTGGGCCGCTTCCGTCCGTCCGGGGAGTTACATCCCTATTTACGACGCGATTGATCGATTGATCCTGGGCAACTGAGGCCCTCCTAGCAATGGAAAGATTTATGGGCCGCGTCCGCCCATCCAGGAAGTTACATCCCCATTTACGACGCGTTTGATCGATTGATCCTGGGTGACTGAGGCTCTCCTAGCAATGGAAAGATTTGTGGGTCGCGTCCGCCCGTCCGGGGAGTTACATCCCTATTTACGACGCGATTGATCGATTGATCCTGGGCGACTGAGGCCCTCCTAACAATGGAAAGATTTGTGGGTCACGTCCGCCCGTCCAGGGAATTACATCCCTATTTACGACGCGATTGATCGATTGATCCTAGGCGACTGAGGCCCTCCTAGCAATGGAATGATTTGTGGGCCGCGTCCGCCCGTCTCGGGGGTTACATCCCTATTTACGACTCGATTGATCAATTGATCCTGGGCGACTGAGGCCCTCCTAGCAATGGAAAGATTTGTGGGCCGCTGCCGTCCGTCCGGGGAGTTACATCCCTATTTACGACGTGATTGATCGATTGATCCTGGGCAACTGAGGCCCTCCTAGCAATGGAAAGATTTATGGGCCGCGTCCGCCCATCCAGGAAGTTACATCCCCATTTATGACGCGTTTGATCGATTGATCCTGGGTGACTGAGGCTCTCCTAGCAATGGAAAGATTTGTGGGTCGCGTCCGCCCGTCCGGGGAGTTACATCCCTATTTACGACGCGATTGATCGATTGATCCTGGGCGACTGAGGCCCTCCTAACAATGGAAAGATTTGTGGGTCACGTCCGCCCATCCAGGGAATTACATCCCTATTTACGACGCGATTGATCGATTGATCCTAGGCGACTGAGGCCCTCCTAGCAATGGAATGATTTGTGGGCCGCGTCCGCCCGTCTCGGGAGTTACATCCCTATTTACGACTCGATTGATCAATTGATCCTGGGCGACTGAGGCCCTCCTAGCAATGGAAAGATTTATGAGCCTCGTCCGCCCGTCCGGTGAGTTACATCCCTATTTATGACGCAATTGATCGATTGATCCTGGGCGACTGAGGCCCTCCTGCTGTAGGTGTTGGATTGTATTTGAGAAAGATCTCCCCATCATCTGACAGCGCTGAGGTTTATTGATAGTATATACGCAAGTTTTTCAAGTTCCAAGTTCTCGATATTGCCAACCCATCTAGGTTGTCGAGGCGGTACACTCCTGGTCGAACTACGGAACGTACTCGATACGGACCTTCCCAGTTAGGGGAGAGCTTACCCCCAGGCTGCTGTTGGCCAGTCGCTTCCACTTTCCTTAACACCAATTCTCCAGATTTAAACGATCGGTTTCTGACCCTTCGGTTATGATACTGAGTCATTTGTTATTGGTAGACCGTCATCCGTGTTGATGTAGATTTCCATAATTCCGGAAGTAGGTCTAATTTCTCTTGTAGGGTAAGTTCGTTTCGCCCGGCATCATAGTGAGCTATTCGAAACGAGTGAATGCCTATTTCCACGGGTGTGTCAGCTTCACTTCCGTAAGTCAGACTGAAGGGTGTTTCTCCGGTTGCCCTTCGAGGGGTAGTATGATATGACCAGATGATGCCATAGAGTTCTTCAACCCATTGTCCCTTGGCATCGTCCAGCGTTGTCTTTAGTTCTTGTAGGATCGTTCGGTTATTCACTTCAGCCAATCCGTTGGTTTGCGGGTCAGCGACTAATGAGAATCTATGTTGAATTTCCAGCTTCTCGCAAAACTCCCGAAAGCACTGATTGTCGAATTGATTCCCATTATCCGTGATAAGGGCATGTGGTACGCCGAACCGAGTAATAATGTGAGTCCATACGAAGGACTGAACTTTAGCGGCCGTGATCTGGGCTAGAGGCTTGGCTTCCACCCATTTCGTAAAGTAGTCGATTGCTACTATCAAGAATTTCCGTTGTTCCGTGGCTAGAGGAAACGACCCCTGGATGTCCATGCCCCACTGAGCAAATGGCCAAGGCTATATATCGGGCTAAGTTCGGTGAAGGGTAATCGAGGAACCGATGAGAAGCGTTGACAGTTGTTATATTTTTTGACATAGTCGTCGGAATCTGCCTTCATAGTCGGCCAGTAGTATCTCTGCCGAAAGGCTTTGTAGACTAGGTTTCGAGTACTCAGATGATTGCCGTAGACCCCCTCATGAATTTCCCGGAGGACGTAGTTTCCTTCTTCGGGGGTCAGGCATTGTAGATAGAGGTGCGTGAAGGACTTTCGATAGAAGACCCCATCAATTATGGCGTAGTGTATCGCCTTTCATTTTAACTTTATGGTTTCTCCTGGGGATTTCGGCAGACGATCGTGTCTCAAGTAATCTTCTATAGGGTCCTTCCAACTAGGTGGCTGATCAATTGGGAGGACCTCCTTAGGTTCGTCAATGCTGGGATACGGTAGGCTCTCGACGTATACCGTTCGGTTGGATGCGATTGAATCAGAACTAGCCAACTTCGACAGGGTGTCTACTCGTGTGTTCTCCGAACGAGAGATCTGCTAGATGTCTACTTTGCCCAACTGATCCATTGTTTTTCGTAACTTGCTCAGATACTTCGCCATGACTGGGTCTTTAGTCTCGTATACCCCTTCGATTTGCTTTACGACTAACTGACTGTCTGTGAACACCCTGATATTTCATGCTCCCATACTGGTAGTGATCTGGAGACCTGTTAACAGAGTTTCATACTCCGCTTGGTTGTTGATGGCCTGGAAATCAAATCGGAGGGCGTATTCCACCTTAAAGTTGTTCGGTCCTACTAATATGAGTCAAGCACCACTTCCTGAAGAATTTGACGATTCGTCTACATGGATAGTCCACTCGGGAGCCGTCCATCCTTCTTGGTGGTTAGAAAGTTGCTCCTCAAGCATTGTAGGCAGAGTGCATTCGGGAATAAAATCCGCCAGTGCTTGGCCCTTTATACAGGTCGTGGTCGGTATTGGATATCGAACTCGCCTAGTTCCACGCTCCATTTGATGAGTCATCCTGACGTATCCCTCTTCTAGAGGATTTATTTCAGCCGTTGGTCTGTGAGTACCACGATGACATGGGTCTAAAAATACGGGCGAAGGCGCCTTGCTGAAATTACCAAAGTATAGGCTATCTTCTCGATCGGCCGGTAGTTAATCTCAGAATCTTTCAGTGTCTTGCTAATGTAGTAAACTGGTTTCTTGATGGTGGATTCCTGTCTCACCATTACGGAAACAAAGTGCTTGTTCAGAAACGGCCAAATACAAGTAAAGTTCCTCTCCAAGAACAGGTTGTGAGAGCAGTGGGGGTTGCATCAAATATTTCTTCAATCGTTCAAAGGCCGCTTGATATTTAGGTGTCCATTTGAACTGCCGTGACCTCTTCAATGTATCAAATATGAGCTTATACTTTTCACCAACCCTGGACATGAATCGGCTTAAAGCAGCTATTCGACCAGTCAGGCATTGTACTTCCTTGAGTGTCTGGGGAGGAGTCATATCCAGTATTGCTTGAATCTTTTCGGGGTTGGCCTCTATCCCTCGATCGGTGATCATAAAACCCAAGAACTTTCTGGAAGCGATTTCGAATGTGCATTTTTCTGGATTTAGCTGCATATTGTACTGCTCCAAAGTCTGGAAAGTCTCTTCAAGATCCGTGACGTGATCTTCTGCTGTGATACTCTTTACAAGCATGTCGTCGACATAAGTTTCAACGTTCCTGCTAATTGGTCCTTAAAGACTGCATTGACTAGCCTTTGAAAAGTTGCTCCGGCGTTCTTAAGGCCAAAAGGCATAACTCGATAACAATACATACCGAACTCGGTGATGAAGCTAGTTTTTTCTTCATTTTCTGGTGTCATCCTGATCTGGTTATAGTCAGAGTAGGCATCCATGAAACTCAAAAGTTGGTATCCCAAGGAGTTGTCTACGAACTTGTCGATGTTGGGGAGCGAATAGCTATCCTTCGGACATGCTTTGTTGAAGTCGGTGAAATCTACACACATTCTCCACTTGCTATTAGCCTTTTTCACCAAAACTACGTTAGTCGGTCATTCGGGATACTTGACTTCACGGATGAATCCCGATGCCAACAGCTTTTGAACCTCTTCCTAGATGGCGCGTTGGCGTTCAAGGGCAAATACCCTCTTCTTTTGCTTAATCGGTCTGAAGTCGAGATTAACGGTCAACTTATGGGTTATGACCGACGGATTTATGCCAAACATGTCTTCCGAGACCCATGCAAAAACCTTTGAGTGTCGTCGTAGGCAGACGACTAAGGCCTCTCACAAGGGAGGTGATAGGTTGGCTCCTATCTTGACCGTTTGTTTAGGATCGTTTGTCAAAAGGATCTCGGTTGTTTCCTCGCCTGGCTTAGGCTTAGTTCTCGGTTCAATGCCGTCTCTAGGTTCCAGAGCATCGACCGGAAAAACTTCTTGAGCGTCTTGTGTTGCGAAGAGGATATAGGGGTCAGGGTCGCTTCTGATGGTCACTACCCCTAGTGGTGTTCTGAATTTCACCTTCATGTGTCTCGTGCTTGACAGTGCTTCTAGATCGTCTAGGTTGGGCCTGTCGAGTATGACGTTGTAGGGGGAGTAGAGTTTTACTACATGAAAGACAACGGGAGCGGTTGAGTGATTGGGGGGTCTCCCTAATGTCACAGGAAGATAGACGACGTATTCGAGATAAGTGGGCTTATCCGAAAGCCCTTGGAGGGATCCGGTGGATGGTAGGAGACGAGATGGATTAAAGCCCATCCTACAGAAGGCGTCCCAAGTTAGGAGATCGCAATTGGCCCTCTGGTCGATGATGACCCTCTTCACCATGTAGGAGTCTATTTTGAGAGTGATTACTATAGCATCGTCACGGAGAAGGTCTACTCCAGTGGGAAGATCATTATCATCAAAACCTATGATTGGCCTTCTTCTTTTGGCGGGTGTTGCACCATAGATGACTACTGCGAGCGTCGTTATAAGATCTTAGAGAATCAGTCTGTTTCCCACGGACGACGCCAATTTGATGGAGGTGGGTTTTGGCTCCTCAGATACCAGCTCCTTGTTGACTCGGACGACGACCGTCGTAAGTGGATGGACCTACAAAAAACCGCCGGAGGGTGTTCCGACGGGAAGACTCCGACGCTCAAATCAGTAAAGAGCGGTTTTCGTTTGAAAAAAACAGACTGAGAGTAGAGGGAGAGAGTGGTTCCACCTGTGATCAATTTGCCCCCGTGTTAGGTGTCAAGAGAGCGTACCTGGTGTTAAGAGTTTTGAGATCTCTTATAAATGTGAGAGTCATGCGCCGTTGGAAGACTCTTACCATACTTTCCTTAACAGATTGATTCGGGAATCTCGAAAGTCAATACTGCAAGTTGATCACGATCCTTGCGTACCGGGAAACCTTCGTCTTCGGGAGGGGTCTTTTCCTTTTCTGAGAGATTTGGGATTTGCCGTTGTGAAATAGGAAATTTGAATTAAGTAAATCCTGACCTACCTTTAGAGTCGCTTAGAGTGCTTAGCACTGATTGGTTACTCAACCGACAGGAGGATGTCGGGACTTGTTGATTAAAAGACCGATTTTCGTTCGATCGGTTGGGATGACTGCATCTGCATGATAAGTCTCGATCGGTTGACGAGGCGACTAAGGCCCTTCTCGTTCGGTAGACTTGGACGACTGAGACTTTTCGATAGATTGATCGGGGCGGTTATGGCCCTTCGGTGGATTGGTATTGCGGTCGATAAGTGTGAATCGACAGATCCCTCTTTCATTAGTCTCCAAAAAATCGACTCTTTTGAGCTAGATCCTTAAACACGTCTCATCAATTTTAAACTTTTTTTAGTCGGTTCGACCATTGGGTGGCTTGCTGAAGCAAGGCTTCCACGGTTTTGCGGGTCCGGAGAAAGACATAGTCCGCTTCTAGCGGCAGCGGTAATTCTCAAAACCCAAAAATTATAAATATTATTTAATTAATACATTACATAAGATTATTATATAAATTTTTAGTTTTAACTATTTATTTGGTTTAAATAAAAATAATAAAAAATTTCGCTTTCCGGAGATAAGTTGCGCAGCGGAGGGATGTTTACCGCAACTTGACCTCGAAAATATTGAACTATAGACTCTGAAGCCTATTTTAATTATTACAATTTCGTCACATATATAAATTTTTTTTAAAAAAAAAAATCCTTTCAACGTTGATGGAAAATAGTTGTTAATTTATTAGTTTTTTTATGAATTTAGAATATTTTAAAAAAAACGTATAGAATTTTTAATATTTATGTTTAATTTATGAATATTTTAAAATTATTTATATAGCTATTTATTTTATAAATTATTTATAAAATTTTAATGACAGTTGTCTTTCATTATAATTTCTATAAATATTAAAACTTATATAAATTGTTTTGCTAAATAGTTTATTTAGGAAAAGAATTTTTTCAAAAATAAAATTTTCAAATAATTTATCGTTTAAATTCTTAAAAGTTTTATTTTTCTCACAAATTTATAAACCTTAGAAAAAAAATTAAAAGAAAAAAAATTAGACCAAACGAACTTTTAACCATTTATGGCAAAATCTTTTTAATTAAACCCATCTTTTTATTAAAAATCGTTAATTACATTAATATTTGATTTTACAAAAAGCGAACACACAAATTGGTATGGGTCATGATTTTAATTTTTATAATTAAAAAATGAATAAAAAATAAAGAAAAAACATTGATTCTTCTGGAGGACTTTGAACCGCAGGTCACCCATTTGGATGCAAAAAGAGAAAGGCCGACGCCTTGTTTTGTTGGTCTTGATGGGAGAGCCAGGCAGCACAAACGTCGAGGAAATTTCGTGATCCATGTAACTTTGGTGGAATGAATTACCTTAAATAACCTTTAAAAGGTCATGTGCACCCCCAAACATTTCCTACTTTCAAAGGTCATTTAAGGTATTACGAGGCCGACTTCATTTGATATGCTGGCTCCACATTTCTGAGACCCTACAAATTGTCCTTCCAGAGTCCCTTCAAATTGTCCTTCTTTCTCTTTCTTTCTTTTTTTTTTTTTAATTTTATTTTACATGAGTCTATTTAAGAGAGGAAGTGGTGACATCTAAACCTCATTGGCTTCTTCCTTCTTCACTCCCAAAAAATATTGGCTCCTTCTTCCTCCTCTTCTTCTTCTTCTTCTTCTTCTTCTTCACTCCCAAAAAATGCGTAAGGGTTCCGATGGCGAGTCTAACATTCCATTGCTGTCTAGAATTACCGTCATCGAGAATCGATCGAGTAAGGAAGTGAAGCTGCAAGAAATTATGGGGCCGACCGACCTTATCCGGTCTGAAACAGTAATAGAACCAGGTCGGTCCACACATTTGAAGGCTACCAAGTTCTGTTACCATGATTCGAATCCTGACCGGAGCGTCGTCGTTTGGGTCCGTGTGGCTGCCGATTCCTCCAATTACAAACTGTTAATGCCTAGTGATTTTGTGAATAACTCCAAAATCATAATAGAGACTGATGCCAACTCCAACCTCCAGCTCAAGGGCGTTGAGTCCTCCTGGACCAACCTCTGTCGCCTCAAGTCTCTCTCTCTCTCGTTTCTTTATTTACCTATTTTTTATGTTTAGTTTACTTTCTACGGTTTTCTTTTTCTTTTTCCTTTTTTATTTTTATTTTTTTCTGATGCCCGGCAGTTTGAACTTTGTAGGGGCTTTGGATGGCTTGCTGGGCTCGGCTTGCTCGGTTTTACCGTAGGCCCAGAGAAAGACATCGGCCCCTGGTAACTCTAAGAACCATACTTCCCAAAATTAACGTCACAAGTTTATAAAGAAGAATAGAGAGAATAGAGAGCACTCAAAAATCCGATTGGGACAGTTTGGTATTTAATCATTAAATTGCTTTATCTGCGTGTAGGTAAAATGATGGAGATTGGGGGGGCGCAACCCTGTGTTCTCTATAGTCAGATCAGAGAGGGGAATCCGATGGTGTCAGCTCAGATTGCAGTATGGTACGATGGTCTCAGCTCAGATTCCAGTATGGTACGATGGTCTCAGCTCAGATTCCAGTATGGTACGAATAAAATAGATTTTGGGGTAGTACTTTGGCTTTTTCCTTCGGTACATGTGTTGGTCCTTTTCTTGAAGTCAATGTAAACTCCGTTTTATATCGTAGAAGTCCCAATTTCAATAAACATAGAAGTATTCCCATTTAATTTCTTGTCACATGGTTGTTTAATGATAAGAAATATGTGCAAGGTGTTGCTGACACCCAAAAAATGAATTTAATAAACATAACATTTATAATTTATTTTTTTTTTTACCAAGAGGAAAAGGATTCGAATTTAAGATTTAAAAAAAAAAAAATATGATTGACACCGTAAAAATATTCAAGATTGCCTGATTATTTCATGTTATCTAAAATATTATTAAAATTTGTTTATATATTAAAAGTCAAATCGTTAATCTGGGTCCACCCAAGTTGTATGACCAATTCAATTATCTAACCGTCTCATGTCAGCTCACACTTGTTAATACATCATTAACTAATGATACACACGCTCACCGCTGACTCTGGGTCCAATGATAACCAATATTTGGTTGAGTAAATAGAAAAGAACACTGAGATCATTATATCCAAATTTAATTTGATATGTGAATGAAAAAATCAACAGTTTCAAAAGGGGGTTTGATTACGAATCGATAAAAAAATATATATATCTAATGATAAAGTACTAAACTACTTTAAGTAAAATCTCAAATATGAAACATGAATTGAATCAATCAAATTTTTATATATGACGTTCCAATGAATAAATTTGAAAGGAGGAAGAGAGACTCGGAGTCCTTTGAAGGCTCTTCAAATTCTTTAGGGAATTAATAAGATCGACAAATCACCAAACTTATTCGAGATTTCGTTGATATTCCATTTTACCTAAAATATTATTGGAATTTGTTTATATATTTAAATCAAAGTTTTAATCCGAAATATAATTTTGCTTTTATGTATGAGTGATTGGTGGTCCACCCCATTGGATAACCAATTCAATTATCTACCAGTCACACGTCAAGTCACGCTAGCTAATTAACTAATAATATATATATACAGACACACCAATAACTCATGGATCTAACGATAGAATATTAAATTTTTTTAATTAAAATCTCAAATTTGAATCTTGAATTTCACGACTATTCAAAATAAATTAATTAGATTTTTAGATATTGATAAACAAGTAATATATATATATATATATATATGCTATTCTAATGAATAAAATTGAAAGGAGGGAGAGAGACAAATTTATTCAAAATTTCCTGGATATTTCATTTTACCTAAAATATTATTAGAATTTGTTTATATATTAAAATCAGTGTTAATCTGAAATAGACTTTTTTTTTTTTTTTTTTATATGTGTGATTGGTGGTCCACCGGAATAACCAATTCAATTATCTAGTCACATGTCAAATGTCAAGTCACCCATGTTAATAGCTCATTAACTAATAATATAAATGCACACGTACCGACGATTCGTAGATTTAATAATAAAATACTAAAATCGCTTCATTAAAATTTTAAATTTAAATATTAAAATTTATAATTATTTTAAATTATTTAGATTTTTAAATATCAATAATTAAATAATCATATATATATATATTGATTCAATTGGATATTTCATTTTATCTAAAATAAATTTGTTTATATATTAAAATCAAAGTGTTAATCTGAAATAGATTTTTCTTTTTATGCTCCAATGGGATAACCAATTCAATTATCTACCAGTTAGATATCAAGCCACACGTGTTAATAGCTCATTAACTAATAATATATATACATATACACATAAATCAATAATTTATGGATCTAGTAATAAAATATTAAATTTATTGATTAAAATCTTAAATTTAAAGATAAAATTTTATTATTATTTAAATTAGATTAATTAGATTTTTAAATATTGATAATTAAGTAAATATGTATGGATGTTTCGATAAATAAAATTGTAAGGAGGGAGAAGGACACCAGCGGTTAAACTTATTAATAATCTCACAATCTTATTAATTACCTGAAGAACGGTTTGAAGGCTCCCCAAATTCTTTAGGGAATTAATAAGATTGTCAAATCATCAAATTTAATAAAATAATTTGAAGATATTTTTTTAACGGATTGTTTAGACGAGAAGATTTAAAAAAAAAAGAAAAGATTTAAAGAAAAAATCATGATTTTTTTCTTTAAGAGTTTAAAAACGAGAGAAAATGAAGAATTTTCAATCTCTCCCGATTTAAAAATTTGTTTTCTCTAAGAAGCGAAACAAATGGGGATGATAGAAAATATAAAAGTTAAAACATTTTTTTATTTCAAAAATACTCTTTAAAAACTATAAATAGAATTTTTTATTCCCATTAATTTTTTTTTTTTTTTTTTTTTATAAAACTTTCAAATAAAATAAAAAAAATAAAAATTATAATTTTCTCTCATCTTCTTTTATCTTTTAATTAATTTTTTCTTTCCTTTTTAAAACTCTCCGACCTATTATTAATCTCTTCAAAAGGTTCTAGAACTGTACAACACGTGTGTGTATTTTACTCATTGATACCTTGCGCCACCAGATTTAACATTGATGTTAACGTTATATATTATTAAAAAATTAAAAATGCCCTTATATAATATTAAAAATATTTAAATATAAAAAATAATATAATAATATTAAAACTTAATAATACATTCTTTAAAATAAAATACTATAATAGATTAGATTTTTATATAAAAAAAACATTATTATAAATATATAAATATAAAAATAAAAAATTAAATATTTTTAAAATCATATCAATTATTTATTTATTTTAATATATAATAATTTTTAATAATTGATTTGATATATAATTTGGAGATCTGAAATATTATATTTTTATCTCATCTTTTATTGTTTTAACTATTTTATAGTACATGGTTCTCATGACTACGTGATAACCAAACATAAAAATCAATTATATTAGAAAATGTAATATTTATTAGGATGATCTCTGCAGGACCACAGCTTTCCTTATTCTAAACCTCCTCTTAATATATTAGAAAATATTAAATTTCAAAATCAATTGATAATAATAATATAAATTTCGATTAAAGTAAAAATTATTAGGATTTTATATTTATATTATTTTCAATACTCAATTTTTTCTTGCATATATTGTGTTATTACAATGGTTGTGTTCGGTTTTGGTCTAAAACTCTCGGTTAGAATCCTATTTTTCTTTAAAATTTTTATTTTGTTTAAATTAACCTTAAACTTTTTATTTTAGTTTCGCTTTATTTATATTAATGTGGACGTAAATAATTTTAGAGCGACATAGTTTTGTTCCATCACACATTTGCTTGAAACTAAAATGAAAGTTTGTGGGTCAAAATAAATAAATTAAACTTCAAAAGCAAATTACATTTTAATCTACAATATGGGAGTCAAGATTGCACTTAATCTCTCAACTATTTCCCCCTTTGGTTTCATCGAGTAAACCGACTGGTGTTTTATATTATTTTTATGTTTGCTTCTGACAAAAAGAAAATGGTTTCATTTTCTAAACCAACCTCTTACCCAAAATTTCCACGCTTCTTTTGATTTATAGTTCTCTTTGGAGTTTCTTTGGGAGCTTTTGCTGGGCAGCATAATGGGAGATCATCGATCAATAAACAGTCGATTTAGTAAAATAGAATGATAGATTTTTTAATTAAATATTAAATTTAAAATTTGAAAATAAAAAGAATTATACCTGATGAGTCGTCTCCTAAATAAAATTTATATAAATATTCAAATCAAATTAATTAATAACCATATAAAAAAGTTTTGGGATTATAAAAGTCTCAGTTTTTCAGCGTTATGCTCTCTTTTATTAAAAAAAAAAAACGTATATGTTGATATTCTCTGGTCAAACGTGTCATACTTGTAGACCGAGTGTCAAAAACCCTTGATATACGAACATATTTTATCCGTAAATTGAAAAAATGCCAAATAAATTGCATTAAGTTGTATCTTCTTCTTAAGAGCTAATGAAAATAAATAAGGGTTGGATATCATATGGGTCGTTCTTGAAAAAAAAAAAAAGTTGTGAAATGTGGGACATCTAACCTTTGAGTGTTTTATTTTTCGCTTCCTTTCATCTTATTGATGAGTATTATTTTTTTTTTCCATTTTTTAATATTATCTTCTAAATCTAATATTATAATCTAAACTTTCTTATAATTAAAAAATATAATCAAAGAGAAAATGGAAACAATTATCTTTTCAATAAAATCTCAATAATTTAGAGATTAGTTTATGATAAGAATATCAAAGCAAAATTCATGAGTTTCATGATTAATTTTCATTAGAAATCATAAAAATATTAGTAAAAATTCATTTGACTTAAAACTATAAATTGTACTCTCGTTCTCAAATTAACCTGACAACCCAACCCAAGTTAGTTCTGAGTTTTATAATGTTTTGTCCGTCAGATATTTAGATATATGTTTAATTTTGCATATTAATTTGGAACTGATTTTTGTGTTTCTAAAATTTACTTTCACTATTTTTGTCTAGATATCATCAGTTTTGAATTTTATTACAAGAAAATCCATTACCTATGGACATCTGCCATTAATGTCTGCAGTCTCGATCTCAAAATGAAGGAGACAATGATGCAGTTGATAGTGGTTAGCGCGTCATCGCGCATAGCTAGAGAAGTGTAAATAGAGGTCGCAGAGGGAACGAATTTTTTATTGTTTTGAATGTGCAAAGAGAGAAGGCGTATTCTCTCTTACATCATTTTTTTTTACTCTATACATGGAAAGAGAGAGAGATTTTTGAAAATTTTTTAATTTAGTTTTAATTATTTCATTTTAATTATTATTTTTATCTAAGGGTAAAATTTAAAAGAATATATACAGAAAGATTAAAATTGTGTTTCTCATAATTGAATGAAAGTCTTTGTATTAAAAAAAAAAGTTAGGAGCGTAATTTTGGGCATTTCAGCATTAAATAATTTTATGAAGTTCAAACTCACCATGAATAGAGGTCTTTCTCTCTTATCTGTTTTTCAAGGTTTGGACAATAAATTCTCCCTTCTTCTTTTGTTTGCGGAATAGAACACTGGATGCCTTATCTCTCACCCTCTCTTCTTTTCCTTTCACTATATTCCCCCCTCTGTTCTTCCTTCTCCTCTTCTATAGGGTGCCGAAGCTCTTTTCCTCTCCTCGTTGTCAGCATTCTCCAACCACTACTCAACCCTACCTTTTGCCGTAGCCTCGACCATATGAACTCTTGCATCATTGCACTTAATCATCCAATGCCCTTCCTCATTTCTCTGCAATCTTCCGGTCACGAATGGGTAGCTGATAAACACTCTGCAAAATACTCTCTCAGTATTTTTGTCATCTCACCGGGTTCTCTATAAATCTGGGACCAATAATAGTACACCATGCTAATGCAGTTAGGTTCCATGGCACGATCAAAAATCAAAAGTTGGTGAAACTTTGCTAGTTGTACCGCTTTAGTGCTAGCCGCAGTTTGTTTGCAAAGAAGGGAGATATTAGCCATTGCTAAGATCTTATGACAATTCTTGTTCAAGGTCTTAGTGAAGGTAGCATGGGTCGCAAGTTTATGTTTATATGGTATGATAATAATGTAGGACACTAGGGTCATGTGACCTAATTTTGTGCATGCCAGAGCAAACAACCCCTATAAGTTGGGGAAATGCAAATTCCATGGCTTGGAAACACAAAGGGCTTAATGTAACAACCTGACAATAGTTGGGTATTTCAAATACAACGGTTAAGTATAGCTAGCTGAACTAGTTGAAATAGTTAAATCAAATTGTAATAACAAAATTGATTATAATAGTTAGATTGGTTGAATAATCAATCAGTTAAGTGTAGCTAAATGAAAATAGTTGAAGTAGTTAAACCAAACTATAATAACAAAAATTGGTTAAAATAGTTAGGATGGTTGAATAACCAATCCACAAATTGTATAAATAGTCAATTGTAATTTGAAATGAGCAAGTAATGAGATTTGTGATGTTTTTCTCTTCCCTTTTTGTTCGCTCTCCCTCTGTTTCTAATTCTTCTCTCTCTTTACTTCTTTCTCCCTCAATTCCTCTCTCTCATCACTCTTTTCCCTCTTTCTATTCATTTTCCAGTCAACCATCAAGCTCACAATTGACCACCACACTTTTTAGTCGACCATAAATCTTTCCTAGTCAACCGCTTTCTCTCTCCAACCAGCCGGGTTCGTAATAAATTGGTATAAAAGCCTATGAATACTTAGTTAATCTTGAGAAAATAGCCAAAAAAAAAAAGAAGCAAATGTCAACAAGAAGCCAAAAGAAATCAACCAGAAAATTAAAGAATAAAACCAAAGGTCGAAAATTTTTATCACAAATTTTGATCATAAATTCAACACTCTCATGAATATGCTAAATAAAGTCAAATATGAAGAATAAGGTTTTGATACATTTTCAGAATTTTTCATTCTACCTACTTCCAGTGAAGAAAATTAAGTGTAGAAGAATCGTGGATGTCCAAAAAAGAACCTATCAATGGTAAAACTTTGGAAAATCCTCCAAAGATTGCACTTCTGGGATTTACTGAGAAAAATTTCTTGCCAAAAATAGGATTTCAATTGTTCAAAACAGAAATTGTTGATAGTGAGTTCTTGTCAAACTCTTCAAAAATTGAAGTTCCAATATTCATCAGGCAAAATCCTTCACCAAAAACTAATTTAAGGAAGGTCTCTCTCAAGCTGCCTCGTCTTCACTTCCCTCCCATTACTCTCCTTGCAACTCATGTCAAATCTATTATTTGACTTCATTACTTTATTTTTTAACACAAATATAAATCTTAGTGCAAGATTCATGAGCTTTATGAAATCTCAATTTTTTTGAATTTTTTTTTTTCATCCTTGAAGATAAGGATGCTTTCAACAGGGGAGGATATTGTAAAAACCTAACAATAGTTGGACATTCAAATGTAATGGTTAAGTATAGTTAATTGAAATAGTTAGACCAAATTGTAATAACAAGATTGGTTAAAATAGTTAGGTTGGTTGAATAACCAATCCACAAAGTTTGCAAATAGTCCGTTGTAATTTGGAATGGATGACAAGTAATAAGATTTGTGATGCCCTGCTCTTCCCTCTTTTTTCTCTCTACCCCACTGTTTCTAATTTCTCACCCGCTTTCTCTCTCTCTCTTTACTTCTTTCTCCCTCAATTCCTCTCTCTCTCTCTCTGCCTATCTTTTCTTCCTAATCTATTTCTCTCTCTCGTATCACTCTTTTCCCTCTTTCTGCTCACTTTCCAGTCAACTATCAAGCTCACAGTTGACCGTTGCACCTTCCAGTCGACCATCAATCTTTCCCAGTGAACTGCTTCCTCTCTCCAACCGGCTGGGTTTGTAACACTTAAGTTCACCCAACACGATACCCATGTCCTTTTTAGGCCTTAGTAACTGAAGGGTCTAGAAATTGCCGCTCTCAACTGAAATGGGATCACGCCTTGAGCACAACATTGCTAACAAGATTACAACAAGAGATGCATGTTCTATGAGCTGAAACTAAAATTTTATTTTATTGAAATTTAATTAGAATTGGTTCGGTCATACAGAAACACAAATGATAAATAAAATAGGTTCAAAACCATACCAAAAAAAAATGACATTTTATAAAAATAAAGGAAAAAATAAGAAAAAATATTTAAATATAAAAATACAAATATTTTTAAATAAATAATAATTATTTTATAAAAATAATATTATAATCATATTTTATATTTATAATAATAATATAAAATGATCAAATATGTAATTATTGATTATAAAAAATAATATAAAAATTATAATTATAATTAAATAAGAAAATAATTTATTATATATAAAAATATAAGAATTTTTATATAAATATTAATTAATTTACGTGTTGAAATATTTTGAAAGAGAAATGTTAGTATTGGTATATCAAATGAATTGGTTATACAAATCAAGATTTTTATTTGATTGTATTAAAAATTTTATTCCTTATATAATTTGTAATTATTATATCATAGTATGTGGGTTTCAAAAGATTAAAAATCTTTGGGTCTTCTCGTACGTTGGAAAAGAATTCAATTCAATAAATTGCAATTTCAGCTAGACCAGACATTATCTTAATTTCCGAAAAAAGTGTACGACAAAGTCAGATCAACACGGTGCGTGGCTCAAGTCAAGGAACGAAATGAAGAAGAAAACCAAAGATAAGAGCTGCGTTATATCGTAAGATGCCTTCGCAGCTCAGGCTCACGCTTTATGCAAGAATTATGCATATGTTTGTCTGTCCCATTCTCTAGTGGGTGGGTAAGGAAGCAAATTTTTAAGATTTTCCCTCGAGGCTTATGAGGTAGCAACGGAGTATCCAAATGTGGTGCTATCATCTTGTATTAATTTAAATTTCTGAGCCTTTTTAAGTGAATTGACAAATAGATTGGCCTATTTTAGGGACAATTTTACTGATTTACGTTATAGTAGCTCCTTCGTTTGAAGGATACCTCACACTTCCTTAGAATTTCAGTGTTTTCTAGATTGCTACGCTTAATTTCAGTCTTGTATAAGCAAAAAGAGTCTTGCTAATGATAGAAGGAGCTGAGAAAGTTACAACCTGAAACATGGTACATGGATCCCATGAACTTTGCGTGGTTTTCATAATTGCCTATATATTTGAATGAAGTATCCATTTGTCAAAGTGGTCTTTTCGCTCATTCTCTGGTTGTTGATCTCCCAGATTCCCTGCTCACATTTAGGAGCTTAGGAGTCCAAGAAAGCTTTTGGCTGTCATTAGTTTCAGTCATAATATAACCTTTTTGGCTTATCAATTGTGGTTGCTTCTATTAGCAAATGTTAAGTGGCATGAGCTGATTTCTGCACGAAGTCATCTACTACTCTGTCTTCTTGCTGCTGCTAGTAAAGGTCCTACTCTTAGCTCGGTCAAGTGTCATCTATTCTTGCTCTCACCACCTATGGCTCAACTGTAGGATTATTTATGAGTGTCCCACGTTTTTCCTTCAATCTCTGTACCAAATGTTGGGGGCAAACGTTGATACCATCCGCTAGTGAAATGTAGAGCATGTGCCTTCGTTTGGAGCAAGGGATGGAGAATGGCTATTAGATTTGCTTAGGAAAACAATTTGTTTTTGACTGTTTTCTAAAATTCACGTCACTCCCCCAGATTATTTGGATGCAATGTAGGGATGACAATTTATACCCAACCCGGTAGATATCCACCCCTGCCCTATCCGATAAAGGTAGGTAAGGGGCGGGTGTGGAGATGAGTGAGAGTATGAAATTTTCAAACCCGTGGAGGGTGCGAGAATAAATTTTGTATCCATCGTGTATCCTATCCGAGCCTCCGTATATATATATACACACTTTCATAGTCTTCTCAAAAATACTTTTCATTTCACCTTTTATTTTTTTTACTAGGTTAGGGAATATCAGCATTCCTTTCTCATTTGGTCACGCCAAGTTGTAAAACTTTTTTTTTTAGGTTTGAAGTTTCCTAATTATTTTTAAGCTTATTTCATTCTTAAGCAAATATTTAATAATTTTTATTTAAATTAAAAATATGACTTTTTTTTTAGAAAATTTGTTAACTATTTTAGACTAAATATTATTATTATACCGAAATATGTTTCCATATCAATTCTCTTTTCTCTACTCTTACTTTTCCATCCTATTTTCCTTTCTTCCTAATTTCCTTTCCTCTAACCCAGCAGGAGAGCACCCCTTTCTTTTTCCAATTTGATGGCCTAGGATAACACATACAAGCCGACAACTCAAAACTGTGAAAGAGAATCTGAAATGCAAACAACTCTTTCTTTCTCAGAAGGTTCATCTCCTACGTTGTCTTTTTTTTTTATATAAAATTTTGTTAAAAACATAATATTTTGATTGCTTAAAATTATATTTTGGTTGTAAATTTGGATTGAAACCCTAAAATCTCATTTTTTTTTATGTAAAAATTTGTTCGAACTCTAAATTTTTGTTTGCTTAGAATTATATTTTGGTGTGTGGGTGGATAAACCCGTGGGTAGGGGCGGGTAGAGTTAGGTGAAGGGTAGGGTACAAAATGTCTTACCCACTGTGGGTGAAGGGTCGGATTGGATATGGAATTTTAAGGTGGAGGGGCGAATAGGGTTTGAAACCCGCCCATACTCGTCCCATTGTCATTCCTAATGCAATGAGCTAAAAGGCTGTTCATATGTAATTACTACAATCAGGCATCAAACTTCATTTGTACTAAAAACCTTTACAATTGATGTGTTTGGAGAAGCTCAATTTTGTTTTATATTATTTGTAATAATCTTTTTACTAAAGTGAAAAAATGCAGAATACATAATCTTGCAAATAGAAATTACATTTGTTAATAAATAAAAATCTAAAATGTCATTATGGCAACCATTTTTATTTTTGGGAGCATTCAATCTAAAACCCTTTTCCAAACAGGTCAAATACAACTTAATAATGTAATACAGACACGTAACACAAATACAAGTACACACTTGAATAAAGTTTCACTTCATATCAATATGTTTTGAATAACTTATGATCGAATCATATAACTAAAATCTAGAGTTTTATGCATGGCAGAGAAGAGCATGGCAAGCGAAGAGCATGACAACAGCAAAAGCAAGCAAGCAAGCGAAGACCACATAAATGTAAACATATCTCTTGAACCAAGATACTTTGTCAGGCTTCAAAACCTCTGATTTATCACTGCATTTTTGGGTGATCAGTTCATGCCGGATTGCCTCATGGTCGAGTTGACTCAAGTCGAGCTGATACTGGGTTCTGACAAACCTGATGATGATATGGCAGAAGGTAATTACGTAGAGGAATGAAACCAGGAGGGAGAGGCTGAATGGAATCCACCAATGCTGGCACTTGAGAGAAGAGGAAGAGGAAGATGCAATGAGAGAATGGAGGATGAGGATTTCGAAGATGAAGTAGGCAATGGTGAGATAAATGGCCTTGTTCCTGAGAGCATCTACCCGCTTTTCTTGACGGTAGTTGATGGAGGACATCTCTTTTTCATCATGCTTCAGCTGATCTACTTTGCTTGCTTCCATACTTCCTTCGAGGAGGCTCTTGAGAAAATTGAGCTTAAGAACAAAAGTTTAGCTGACCAATTTGTCAAAGGAAGAAAGAAAAAAATAGAATTTTTAATAACGGAAACATTTTAAATTTAAATGCATTAGGAGCTAAATTCAAACCATATCCCCCCTTCCATGGGAGGATTGTCCACCCTACCTAACTATGCGTCAAGGGTTTGAGAGAGTTAGAGGTTCAGTGAAGTAGACATATTAGGAGTTTTTAATATACTTATTAATATAATCACAATTTCAGTTTTATTTGTACAAAAATTTAATTCTTTGTTGTAAAATTTAATAATTTTTATAGAAAAAATTTAACTTTAACTAAAAAAATATTAAAAACATCCATTTGTTGTAAAAAATAATATTGGATACTAAAATTTAATAATATTGTAAAAAATCTATAACATAAATTTAAGACACATAGGTCTAGTTGGTCGAGTGTTTGGACACCAGTATCCCTTAAGCAAAATATCGGTTCCAAGTCTTCAGGGAAATTTTATCCCTTAAGAATCTAATTTGATTCAAATCAGATTTAATCAATTTTAATATGATTATCAGATATCGATAATTTAAAAAAAAAAAAAAAAAAAGGAAAAGGACGCACAGGGACATGATATGTGACTAGCATGACCTGTTTGGGTTTAGCATAGAGGCATGCACCTATTTATGTTAAAAAAATTGATAATAAAAATAACAATCAATACTAAATTTTATTAATATTGTAAAGTATCGGTTTCGAGTCGTCAGGAGAATTTTATCCCTTAAGGATTTAACTCGTTTTAAATCAAATTTAGTTAATTTTAATATGATTACTATCGATAATTTAAAAAAAAAAAAAAAAAAAAAAGAACACAGAGGGACATGATATGAGACTACCATGGCCTGTTTGGGTTTAGCATAGAGGCAAGCATCAATTTGTGTTAAAAAAAATGATAATAATAATAACATGCAATACTAAAATTTATTAATATTGTAAAGTATCCATACATAAATTTTTACCTTAATTTTATATTGATCGATTACCTAACACAACTCTTTTACTTTACCCAGATTTGGAATCCATCGTGACAAAAATATATGAGTTTAGGTTGTACTCTCGATAGTAATTGAAAACTTATATGAGCTTGTAAGTTATCACTGTTCAAGATTTTGAGACTTTAAATATATGAGTTCAAAAATGTTATATTATTTTAAATATAAGATTTTAACTTTGAATTAGTATTCAAATTTGAAATATTGACATAAAATATGGATACTCTTTGAAAAATCAATGAAAATAAGGTTATATTTAGAATCGAATGAATTTTTATTTAAAAAGATGATGTTGTTTTTTAAAATTTTTCTATTGGAGGATGAATTTTTTTCTAAATTATTTGAAGTTGATGTATTATGTACATAAAAAGACAACAAACTTTTCATATTAATTCATGACTAAGATTAATAGATGAGATGTGAGGGTGTGAGACCCAACTATTCATGCGGAGAAATCGACAGGAAAAGTTCCCCATGGGTGATTTTATCGTAATAAAGGAATATAAACAAAGGAAGGTGATGAACTAACCTTTAATATTTCACCCGGAACCAGGCTTCTGCACCTTACTCCTGTTTCCTCTCTCAGTTTTGTATTCAGCTTTGAGGCAGCGGAGCAGACTCGACTCTTCTTGATCCTACATGCTCCTCACGCCAAGCATAAAGTGAATCGTCTTATCTACGCTATTGACTCCATGGCCCTCGCATCAAGAATAAAGTGAATCGTGTTCTCTACTCTCTCTCTCTCCCCCCTTCCTTTACATAAAGGAATAGCATTAAAAAAATACGAAGTTGAAATATTGGTACAATTAACCAAACCATGGTATTAAATTCATTTTTATTTCGCATCTAAATTTAAATCCGAGACCAACAAATTAAAAGATGAGAATTGTCGTTCACTTGAGAACATTAAATTCAATATGGCATCAACTCCATTTGGAATCTTAAGACACACTCCAAACAAGGTATACCACTCTACTTGATATCCATATTTACCAAACATTTAAAACAAAATAATAAATGGTATATACTATGCTTTATTATTTGTTAAAAGCACCGGTCTTGTGCAATTAAGATGATTTCTAATCATGTAACAAATTTGTATTTAAATTATAATTTTTTTTAAATATCCAATAGTCTAAAATTTTTGTATAATAAAACGAATTTAATTAATATAAACTTGTTCAATCTCATTATTTTATATAATTAACAATAATTATTAATTACTGACCATCAATCCTCGGTCATCAGTTATCAGTGATAAATCATCGACCATAATTTGTCACAATAGGACCTAGGTGATGTTTGTCCCCAAGGAGCTTTTCCACACGAATATTACTATATTATGTGTTTTTATATTGAACTTGTTCCATAATTTGTGCCCCTTTCAGGATGGTCTTCTGGATCAAGGTTGTATTGAAAGCTCCCATTAAATAATTGGTTAATAAAATTAATTAGGACAAAAATTTAGGTAACTTTCGATCATATTGTCTAATCATTAAAATATTTTGTTTGTGTTCAAAAAAAAAAAATCATAATCGGTGTTTTTAATTTTCAAATGCAAAACTTGAACTCAAAGCAACTCCACACACACACACATATATATAATTGAAAAGTAAGGGTGGTTGCATGGAAACTTCTTAATAGTTAAGTTTTCTCATTTTCGAAATATTTTCCTTTTCTTACCCGCAAAAAAAAAAAAAAAAAGAAATGTTTCCCATTTCAAAATCTTAACTTTACTTAACGATGAGAAAAGAAATACACTCGCCAAGTATCTAAGCATTCACGGCTAAATGGTTAAAGCGCTCGACCTTTAATTTGCTGAACTAATTAATATTTACATAAACATCTATTATTTTTTATATTTACATATATATCTAGATTTAATGAATTATTATTTGTTCAATTATAATTTTATTTTTTTATATGATTGTGATTTTTATCATAAAAAATGGCTATTATATTATTTTTATAAAATAATTCATATTTATATAAAAATATTTATATTTTTATATTTACACATTTATTCATGTTTTCATTTTTTGTATTGTTATAAAGTATTATTTTCTTATACTGTTTTATATTCATTTTAATTTTATTGTTTTCATTTCCATGCAACCTAACCTGCCATTAGAATGTTCAATATATTATTTATTATGACTGAAATGATTAATCTTTTAAAATCAATCTAGATTAGATACCTCTAATTTTTTTGATTATGAGAAATAACAATTTCTAAAATCTAAATCCTTATTAATTGTATTATAATTTAAAAATTATTTATATAAGAAATTACAATATTTTGAAGTTCTTTGCCATCATAATATGTAAACTATATATTAATTACCTCATGCATCAGGTTAAATGCTAGTTAAGACGTACAATTGTATGAAGCCTCGATCCAAATAATTCTGAACATTTGAATTTTATATATATAAAAAATAGATGTTGAGAGAGTTTTATTGTTTAAAAATTTAATTTATTTTAAATCAAATATAATCAGAATTAACATGTATCGATAATTTAATAAAAAAAAGTGACGTTCTTGGCCCAATCAGATGTTTTTCTTTTTCTTCACCCTTAAGAAAGTTGTGGCCATTGTCAACTTGTACATCATGATAGATCAGAATAGAGAGGGAAATTTTCATTATGACTAACTTGACAATGGCAGCAGTAGCACTGCCTTGATTTTTTCTTTTTTTCTTTTCTCCTTTCTAGAGAAAAGGGTGAAAAAAAAATGAAAACATTATTGTACCCCGTTAAAGTTAATCATGAAAATGTGACTCTTCATATAATTACTACATTGTGGTATAATTACTTCATATAATTATTGTACCCCGATTTATATGCCATAAATCAGTTATTTTGTGAATTACAATTATTATATTGTGGTTAATTTTTTATCTATTTTTTTAATCGAAGTTCATGAAAATACACTGCATAATAAAAAATAATTTTCTTCATATAATTTACTGAATAAATCAGAATTATTAATAAAATTTTTATATTATTTCTTAAAAGAAATTACTAGATATACCAAGCATTGTCTAGATAATATTCATATAGAAATGCATGAAAAACGCATAAGGTATGAGTTTGGAAAATGTGACACTTTGTTTTATTTTATTGAAGAACATTTTGGTCGCACAATAAACCCTTCTCACGTAAAGTCAGAAAATCAAGGATTTTTGTTCACAAACGTGGTCCATCTCAAATACTAAATCTTTCTTTTGTATGGTCATTCTGGGTCTCTAAAAATATAGTCTAATGGTCACAATCTTCCTTTCTTAATTTGAAAATTTCATATTCAAATTTTTGTATAATAAAAAAAAATGACCATTCTGGAAAGATATATCATCAACCGGTAGCTATTGAACATATCTTTTTGTTTCCTCAATGTTTTGTTTATGTTATTTAATAGTATTAAGAATATAGGTAGGGAGGTTCTCGGCATATCCAGAGGACGGCTCTAATAGACAATGAGTCATGGTGATAGATTGAATAAGTCCAAACTGTCATACGGACTAAACGTGAATGTTATAAAAATCTTAAAAATAAGAAAAATAGCAATATATTTAAAAAATACAAAATTGCAAAGAAAATGATGAAGAGAATCGTTCACAAATCAAAAAATAAATTATATAATAAATTATATAAAAAAACTAAAAATTAAGGACGGAGAAAAAGAGATTTATAGAATTGTCAAGTTAAAGGAGAGGAAAGAAAAAGATCTAAATAGTGTTCGGTGTATTAAGAGTGAGATTAATAGTATACTTGTAAGCAATAAAAATATAAGTAAATGCTTGAGGGATTATTTTGATAATCTTTTCAATGTGGGGATACAAGAGATATTGACAATATAATGATACTTATAGAAAAAATCAATAATAATTTTAATCATAAAATTCGCTCTCATGAAGTAAAAGAAACTTTAGAAAGAATGAAAGTTAATAAAACCATAGGATCTAATGTCATTTCTATCAAAGAGTGGAAATGTTTAGGTGAATTTGGAATAACAATGTTAACAGATCTCTTTAACAAAATATTGCAAACCAAGAAAATATCCCAAACGTGGAGGGAAAGCACATTTGTATCCCTATATAAGAATAAATGAGACATTCAAGATTACTCAAATTATAAGAGAATTAAATTTATGAGTCATACTATAAAGTTGTGAAAGAGGTTAATTGAGCATAGATTGAGAATGAAGATAAATATGATTCAGAATCGATTTGAATTTATAGCAAGTCGATACACCACCGAATCAATTCACCTACTGAGACATTTAATGGAGAAATTAAAAGTACAAAAGAAGATTTACATATGTTATTCATTGACTTGAAAAAAATATATGATAGAATTTTTAGAGGCATATTGTGGTAGACACCTATAAAAAAGAGAATTTTCTTTATATGCATTAATCTCTTTAAAGATATGTTTGAGGGAGCTATTACTGATATAAAAACTTATAAGGGTGTAAGTGACAGTTTTCCAATCAGTATTGGATTTCACCAAGGATCGGCATTGAATCTCATCCTTTTTGTAATAGTAATAGATAAGATCACAAAGAAATATTGAAGATAAAATACCATGGTGTATACTATTTACAAATGATATAGTGTTGATCGATTAAATTAGAAATGACATTAGTGCAAAATTGGAGTTATGGAGACAAAAACTAGAATCCAGAGAATTTAAATTGAATCGATCAAAAACTGAGTATATGAGTTGTATATTTAGTGAAAAGTATTAAAATGATAAAGAAATGATTAAATTAGAAGGGTAAAATTTTTCGAAAAGTGAACGTTTTAAATATTTAGGGTCCGTCATTCAAAACGATACCAACATCGATGGAGATATGAATCATAAGATCTAAATAGGTTGGATAAAGTGGAGAATGGCATCAAAAGTTCTTTGCGATCAAATGATGACACTGCATTTGAAATGAAAGTTTTATAAAATGGTTGTAAGATCTGTATTACTATATGGTATTGAATATTAGACCATTAAACAACAAGAATAGAAAATGGTTATCGGTGAGATAAAAATGTTAAGATGGATGTATATTAAAATTATGAAAGATAAGATTAAAAATGAAGAGATACGCACGAAATTGGGATGACATCAATTGTGAATAAGATGTAAGAGTATCGTTTGAAGTGGTTTAAACATATACAACGAAAAGCCAAAGAATCACTAATTAGGAAGACCGATAATTTAAATATATAAGATTTAATCAAATAACGAGGTAGATCATTAAAAATATGGATGCAATGTATTCGAAAAGATATATAGTTAAACGTTAACTGAAAAGATAATTTCGGATAAAAATGAATGACGAAGAAATTAGAACAAATTAAATTGTTATTTTATTGTATTATAAGTTTAGTTGGGTTGTGTGTGGTGTGTGTATTTTTTAATATTATTATTTTTTTATTTTAAATTACCTTATATTTGTTTCTAATGATTGATTTTAAATTTTGGATTAAAATTTTGATTATTATTATAATATTTTGTTTACGTTAATTTACCTTCATGGATCATTGCATGAATCGGCTTGTAGATTTTTTATAATTAAAAAGGCCGTTTTTTAACTTTAAAATTTTAAATTATTGTCACCAAAAATATCAAACTACTCATTTAAAATTCTATATTAATTAATTCAATCTTTTATACATAATATGTATATGTGAAAAGTCTCTACTTGATCGGCATAGTTTTAAGTATGAGTTATATTGTTTCATAATTATATTAAAATCTAAATTATTTTATCGAAATAAATCTATTCCATCAGACAAACATCTGTCGTGACTTTATTACCACCAGACTTCTCACGATACAAGAACGCACAAAAGAAATATACACAATTCAAGGAATTACAAATTAGGTGACTAAAATTTTGAAACACGTCTGGTACACTTGCACCAAAAAGTGACATCAGCACAACCGCAAATGCCCAAGTAGGCACAACCAAGTGCAGCTACCCCTGGACAATAGTTAAATTATGATTCGGATCATATTAATACTATATTTGACGTTAAATGTTAATTATAATATTCATATCCGATCTTAACTTGATTCAGTTTAAAAAATCAAAAATCATATCCGACCCTATGATTTTTTCAAAAAATCTGATCCAATCCGATCTACTACATATCTTTAAAAAACCGATTCGATCCGATTTTAAACTGATTTGTACCCGACTCATACCCGATCTAAATTATAATCTAAAGTATTTTTTAATTTAATAATATTTTTTCAAAAATAAAAATAAAATTTAGAAATTATAACAAAATATAAAAATCTTTTTATTTTATTTAATAATATTCTATTAAAATAAAATTTTATTTTATTATAAATTATTATCAGATCGGATCGGATCAAATTATTTATAATATAAATCTGAACCCAAACTGATCCAACTAATTTAATATTATAACCTGACCCTAACCTAATTTTTTTAAAAAAAATATAATCCACCGGATCAAATTTTTTAAATATCTATCGAGTCAAATCAAAAATTACCATCCCTACCCACACCCACCAAATGGGCGTGGCTGCGCTGGCCAAGTGCAGTTGCACCAATAGCAATTCAAGAGCAGAAGCAAAGGCTGTGAGAGCATCATCGGTATTATCTGATGTTAGATCCCCAACCATGACATAAAAGCTCAACAAAGTTCAAAGCTGTGGACCAACTAAATTTTTCTTGGGATGGGTTATTTGTGAGAAAGGAAAGGCATTTAAAAGTTGGGTGACGGTTAAAATTAAAAAAATCATTTTCTTCGGATCATTTTGTTCGGGTTTGAATGATTTATTAAATATTCTTTATTTCGAATAAAATCAAATTTTAATCTAATTTATTTAGATGATTATTAGTTTTAATATTTTTTATTTCAATCAAACCAAAAACTCAAATTAATTAAAATATCATATATATATTAATTCAATAATTTTTATTCATATGAATATTATTATAATGAATCTCTCCATTTTAGAGTCTCTTCATTGTGTTATGAAGATTAAGAATTCGAATCAGTCTTTTTGTTAAAAAAAAAAAAGTAAATAGAAGACTGGCTAGGTATTCCCTTCCTCAGAACCCACAACGTAGGAGAAATGACACTGGAGATGTCATTTTTTTAATTTATATTCATATAAATATTATTATAATTTTATAACTAAAATTTTAAAAAGAAAAAAATATTATAATCAATAAAAAATCTAAAAATTAAAACTAATAATATAAAGAAAGTACAATTAATGAAAGATTTTCGGTTTTTACCTTTTTAGTTCTAAATTTCTAATATTCACTCCAGTTTATAACTCATTTACTCACAAACTTCAAACTCTCACTCACACCTCTCCCTCTCCTTATCCTATCTCACTTCTTTTTCTTTCCTCTTTGCTACTTTCATGCTCCATTTTCACTCCTACGTTACTCTCTTATATAATACCACGATAGATTTTAGAAATAAAGGTAATTATTTTGTTTTGAATACATTTTTATTTTTTTTATTTTTTTAGATTTTTCTAACATAGACATATAGGATTGCATTATTTAAAAATTTCATTTCAATAATTATATTAATTTAGATAATCGAATCAAACCAAATTAATCATTTAATTTGATCAAATAAATTATCGATTTTTAGTCTATTTGGTTAGATTATGGTTATGAAAATTTTATAATCAAACTAAATTAATTATTTCAATTTTAATTATTTTAATTAAGGTTTAACCGCTGATCCCAATTTTAAAGAGCAAAAGGCAAAAGTAAAAGTAAAAGCAAAAACAAAAGCAAAAACAAAAACAAAACAAAATATTTGATAAAGGTATTGCAAAAGTTGGGGCTTCCAATGTGGTTATGAATGAAATCTTTAGCGACAGAAAAGAGGTTCTTGAAGTGATTGACCAACAAGTTTTGGCCACCGGTTTCTTTCTTCACTCAATTCTTTAAATGTGGATGTATGAAAAAATTTGGTGCACCTCACCTTAACCAGTTCTCTCTTGATTTTTGAGGTCATGGCATTTCCTCTTGCGCTAGGACTTCACAGAGTCTTCTTTGCAAAGTCCTTCAGTAAAAAAAGGATTTCTTTTGAACTGGGTCGCCCTTGATTGTCCCCCAACTTTGCCAAGAAATCCCCTTTTTTTCTGAGCACATCTCCAACACCTCTTACTCCATTTTATTATGGGGTATCAGTGTTGTAACTAATGGTAGATTAGGAATTATCAAATACAGATAGTTAGACTGTGATTAGTAGCTAAGCTAGTAGGTTAGTTACCCTTTGTTGAGCCTAAGTACACATTAGCCTTATGTACAAATAGGATGACTTATAATAAGATGCAATTTTTAGTTTTTCCTCTCTTATAGAACATCTTTTTCTCCTGTTGCTATGGTATCAGGGTCCTAGAACAATCTAGGGTTCCTTGAAATTGGGAACTATAATCCCAATTTTTATCAAATTTCTTTCAATTTCTTACAAATTTCTTTTGATTTTCTTATCCTAAACAAGAAATCTCAAATTTTCTAAATCAATTCTGACTTCTATGAAGGTCAGATCTTTGTCATCTTCACCATTTCATTAAAAAAAAAAAATGATGATGATGAAAGATTTGGGGGCTTCCTGCCTCGGCTATATAGAGTTCCCAAGAAACTAGTCCAAAGCAGAGTAAAAGCCTATACTCCACGATTAGTATCCATTGGCCCTTATCACCACGGTGAAAAATCTTTTTGTGCCATGGAAGAGCAAAAGTAGAGGTACTTAGAAAAATTTCTCAAACGGACTAATCTCAGCTTTGATGTCCGCGCTCAAGCTCTAAAGAAATGGGAAGCAAGAGTGAGGTGAGAATACAAGTAGAGAGATGAAAAAGTACTGCAAGGTACAGTGGCAGAGTTGGAAGGCGACGTTCAAGCACGACTACTTTAGCACTCTATGGAGAACAGCTGCTAATACTGTTGCATACCATTGTTCCACTTTTGCTCAATACATATGCTCCATTAAAGCTCTCGTGGCCATTTGCACGATAGAAATGACGTTAGATTCCTTAACCAATAACTCAGATTCGAGACTTAAGAATAGAGAAAACTATATTATGAGAGTTCTCCCAAAAAAGGGCCCAATAATAACTTGGACCAAATTAGTTAAAATATGACTCTGAAAACTGATTGGTGGGCATGATTCCCATGGCACCAAAAATAAATAAATAAATAAAGCTCTCATAATCTTTGTACCACATTGGACATGTTTTCATCGGCTTTTGATTAAGTTCATGTTGTTGCAAATTCAAGTGTGGACCTACTTTGGGAGGTTGAGCTTGTCTTCCAGTGACTTTATTGCTAGTCTAGGTTTGGGTTTGGCCCAGGTGAGAATACAAATTTGGTCCAAGTTCTAGATGATCTTTTTGTGCCCCAACCCACTTGGTACATCGGTAATAATTTGTGGATCCAATGAAATCAACGTTTAAATTCAAATATTATTTGACAGATTATATTAATATATTTTGATAAATTTTTAATCAAATCATTAGTATATTTTAACTAATCGAAATAAAAATTTAATTTAAAAATAGACAAAATATTCTAATATGAATTAATATGTAAGATTGGATCAATTTACTTCTTAAATCATTTGATCAATATAGTATTATTTTTGATACACAGACTTGGCTTTGGTTTATACCTTAGAAGGAACCGTGAGACCACAGGATCGGTCATATAACAAGTGGGACCAATTTAAGCCCAACCCACATATGTTCGAAATCTTGGCCCATATCGTTGGCTGTCGGTAGAATAATCTTTTTTAAAAGTCCATTGGGTACAATCCAGTGACAATAGTCCTCTCCCTCGATCTCGTGATCCAGAATTTGATTTCTGTTGTAACAAAAAAAATAATCTTTTTTAAAATAATCTTTCAAGTTTGGACCATTGCAAATTATTAGGAAAATGGCACATATTTTTTTTACCACTAAATTACCATAGAAGATCAATATGTGGTTTAACCTTTTTATCCTTCCGTACAATTAATTAAACTAACATCTAAGTGATCTAATAACTGGATATTGATACCCTTAAATAAGATATCGAGTTCAAACTTTAAGAGAAAAACAATTCGAGAATAATAAAAACAGGTACCGAAAGAGTTTTGCCCTCTTAATAAACTAGTCTGACTTGAACCAGATTTAGTCGAGTCTAACGTGATTATCAAATATCAATGATTTATTAAAAAAATTAACTGAAAAAATGCAATTATTTAGAATTTATAATCACACACTTTTTGGTGAAACCATACTAACTTCTTGTTTATTGCACATACTAAGCAACCGGTACGATGTGCAACTTACGTTTATCAGATTCCAGATCCCTTTATAAGCAAATCGGACAACTTTTTCTTTTTTTTTTATTTTTTTGAATTCTTGGCATGAAAATGTTAGGAGTTATCTTCTGAGATTTGATTAGCAGTGTAATTCTTTCTTGATTCTTGATGATTATGGTTGATCAAAAGTAAAGTAGGTGATTGTGTTGGGATTCATCCACTCACTTTGAACATCATATCTTACTTAAATAATGACTTTTACACTTTCTCTTAATCGTAAAAGTTAGACCCTTTGTGTGTGAGAAAAGATTAACAGAAATAAAAACCAAATAGAAAGTTTTTTCATATTTTTGCCTCCTTTCTAACAAGTTTTAGTCAATTGTTGATCCGGAGTCATTCACCATTGAATTGTGTTGAGTTTTGGTGTGGAGGTTCCTAAGGCAGTTCTTCATTCTGGACAGTGAAAAATGAGTTTCGAACATCCTTTGTTTCTCCTTATTTTGCTGGTGTACTGACATGGAAATTCGCAAGTCCGCAAATTATATCCAGGAATAAAGTAGTGAAGTAAAAATCGTTCCCATGAAAATTGCTACTTGATTATTAATTTGGCTAACTATTTGTAATATTTATAATATGAATTTTAGGGTTACATATCTAATTAACTAAAATCTATTATCTAACTATAATGTATTAATTATGAGAAATAAAATCTATGAGATGAAACATCAACAGAATGTATAATTGTATGCTCTCTGTGGTTTATGTTCTAAAAATCAAGCGTCGACATATTTTCTTCACAAAAATTGCTAATTAGAATACAAAATTACCTTAATCGATCTCTTAAATTATATTAAACTTATTATTATATAGTAATTCATATCTCTAATGCGAATTTAATCCTCTTCTTATACATTAAAAACCATTAAAAACAAATTACTTAATTGATTGTATACGTCGCACATCAAATCTCTTTTATAAATTTAACATATATTGATTACCGCTAAATCTATTCATAACAATTCTTTTTATTCAATATTATTAACAACCAAAATAATTTAAGAGATGGTCAGTCAAATATTAAACCTATGATATTCAAACAACACATAGAAATAAAATCAACAATTTTATAAATAATAATTAAACCACATAGTTCCTACAATGGAGTCCTAGTGGCTAAATAAATTAGTCACTCATGTACTGAATAATACAATAAAAATAAAAATAAAAAATTGAAGGAAGAAGAAGAGGAAAACACCTTTTTGTGCTAGAAAATTCTCCAAAACTTGCCTCTTTTCTTTATTTCTCTAAAATGGCGAAAAAGTTCTCTTCCAATACTCTCTCTCTAGAATTTATATATTTCCCTATAACACTGGCCAGCTACGGTTACAAATAGATACGCAAAATTACTTAAAATCTAGTCTCTTCGAGCAGAAAATTAGAAGTTAGCAAGTCAAAATGTTTCGAGCTGGGATTGGTAAGCCTTTCTGTGTAAGTGCAGTTGCGGTCATTTGGTGTAAGTGCGGTTTTGCAGCAAATCGCATCAAATGCAATTGTAGTCATTAAGTGCAGGTGCAACTTGGGCTATTCAAGACTTGTGAACTCTGTGCTTGACTCTTTTTCTTTAAAGCTTTCAATCCATGACTTATCAATTCTAATTTATTTATAGCACTAAATAAATAACCTAGTGAGATTACATTATACTATCAAAAATTAAGTGAAAAGCTAAACAGTAAAATGGTATAAACATATACATATATATATTTATATTTCATGCACATCATGTCCCTTGTAACTATTTTAGGTAGTGAATCTTCTTTTTTGAATATGAAATCTCGTGGTTTTTACACCTCGCATTGAAGAGGCTTTCTATGTAGAAATTGTTGTGATTTTGTTGATTGGGTTGTTTTATCTTTGCAGCTGTGTTGCTGCCATTTTAGCTTATACTAAAATTTTGCATACTCGTTATAGGTTCAAATTGCTAGAAAGATTGTTTAGTGTGCTTATTCCACTGTGATTTTTAATCTGATATTGGCTAAGTGTTTTTTTTTTTTTTTTTTTGTATTGGACCAACTGGTATTCAAAACTATACTCTGATTAATCCGATATGATCTTCTGTCGAATTCTTTTTAAGAGAGAGTTGTCCTAACGTAGTTCTTTTCATTTTCAAAATTTAAATCTAAATCATGATTAAGAGATTAATACATTTTTCACTAAATCAATTGTTCGGTAATGATGTTGACTATGTTGCTTATATTATTGTGGTGCACCCATTAGTCTTAGTATCAAGTTGTTGACATTCGTAAGTTAATGAAGCAGGGTGTCACAACCCAATAGTAAGAAACGGAAATAGATACTTACCTAGCTACCCATCCAAGAAACACAAGGAAATAGAGCATGCAAACTAGAAACAAAGCATGAGAAATGGCTTGGAAGTGAAGGTTGGTATTCACTTATGGTGGTAAAGAAATATTGTAATGGTTTATAGGTTGAAAGAAGAGTTGAGGAAGAAGAGAAAGAGAGAGTTACAGAGAGAGAAAGAAGTAGAGAGAGAGATAAAGAGGGGGGAAGGAAGACAGAACACAATTCATTTATCATTATCTATATTCTGGATCTGGCAGTTTGCTTATATGTACATTCAAGAACACTTCAATAACTAATCCAACAACCTTTAACTAATCCTAATCTAGTTACAATTCAGTTGCTTTCAGTTAGGTTGCTGAGCTACAGTTAGGAAACTAGCCGTTAGTTTGCTTGTGTTCAAATGATTGTTACAATTTTCTCCTCCATTAAAAGCATCCTTTTCCTCAAAGATGGAACATTATGAAATCAGATCTTTCCAAGTAGACCCCTTTAGACTGAGACTGATCTACCTGACCAAGATCTGAGTTACTAGTTGGTTGTTTATCCATTTAGCCTTCTCCTTTTCTTGTAAACTCAAGAGATTGTTCTTGTAGTGAAACAACCTCAAAAGCTTGCAAAAGAGTTGTTGGTTTCATCATTCTAAGCATGGGTTTGATGTCTTCCCTTTCTCCACTGATGAAGCTTGAAATGAAATAAGATTCTGGAAGTCTTGGATTCTTAATGAGCATGATTGCCTATAATTCCTCAAACCTTTCTTGAAATTCTACCAAGGATCCTTTCTGTTGCAACTTGTTGAATTCTTCCACTTCGTCTTGCATTCCTTTGTTTTCAAATCTTTGACTTAACATTCTTGAAAACTCCTCTTAATTGACCTCTTTTTTGTCAGCTCCAACCCTTGATACCAGATTTCAACTTTGCCTTCTAGTTATATTTCAATTGTTTCAACCCATTGGTGATTGGGTATTCGATACACATTAAAGAACTTCATACACTTGCATAGCCAAACACGTGGATTTTCCCCTATAAAGATTAGTAGCTCAATCTTTAGGGGGTTGGGAAACAAGCTTTGAGTATTGTTGTCTTTCTTGGCCACTAGTAGATCTCCATCTATTCTTATTCAGGGGTGGGTAGTAATGAAAAATTCAAAATTCTATTAGTTTGTGGTTCTTCATTTTGGTCTTGTTGATTTGATCTTAACAATTTACCCACTTGGGTTTGTATGTTAGCCATAAAGGCTTCTATTCTTTGATTCTGCTCACTGACCATCTGGCAGAGTTATTTAACTTCATTCATTTGTTCTTGTATCTTGGTATCTTATTTCTTGATTTGATCATTGTTGTGCTTTTAACAAGTCCAATAGTAAGAAAAGGAAATAGAAACTTACTTAGTTACCCATCCAAGATACACAAGGAAACAGAGCATGCAAACTAGAAACAGAGCATGAGAAATGGATTAGATGTGAGGGTTAGTGTTCACTTATGGTGGTAAAGAAATATTGTAATGGATTATAAGTTGAAAGAATGGTTGAAGAAAAAATTACAGAGAGAGAAAAAAGTAGAGAGAGAGGGGTTTAGAGAGAGAGAGAAGGGAAGGAAAACAAAACACATTTCATTCATCATTGCCCATCTCTATTCTAGATCTGGTAGCTTATACGTATATTCAAGAGCACTTCAACAACTAATCTAACAACCTCTAACTAATCCTAATCTGATTATAACTCAGTTGCTTTCAGTTAGGTTGTTGAGCTACAATTAGGAAACTAGTCGTTAATCTACTTGTGTTCAAATGTTTGTTACACGGGGGTGCAAGGTGAAGCTAACTCATGCTCCAAGCTAATTTTTGTGTCCACTTCCTGGCATAAAAGGGAGTTAATAGTTAAGAGATCTTTAAGATCTTGAACAATCCTTCACCTGGCTTGCTAAACATGGATGCTAAGAGTGTTGCATTTATTCATTGATTCTTTTTTTTTTAATAGATTAGATGTCATGTATCCAAATTTTGACCTAAAATTTTAATTGAGTTCTCAATTTTTTTTTAATTACGTTTAAACTCTTGAATTTTAGAATTCGTATCAGATAGTTATTGGATTGATACCACAAAGACACACCAGCATATAATGTCTATATCAGTAAACTCAATATCTTTAATCAACCGTGTAAGCTTAAACTTAATTGATACATATTTTAATATGATAATTCAGTTGAAGCAAAAGAAAAAAAAGAAAAGTTTAAAACTTAATTGAATTTTCGGTCATGCTCTATTATCTATTGTCTCACTTTTAAAGCAAATAGGGGGATCCCCCTTTTTTATTAGGAAAAAAAATATTTACCACATAAAATTGTAAAAATTACAACTTGTTATAAACCCTATAAAATTTAGAGGAATGTTCAATACATGAAAAGTAAATATTTTAAAACGATAATTATTATTATTAATAGTATCTTTTATATATTAACATTACAGTATGAAAACATCATATATTTGAGAGAATATTTTACTCTAGAACCTTTCAATTATGTACACACCGAGATATATAAATACCCTATTTGTAATCTCATTCTATGCATATATTTAAGAGAATAAGAAATTTCTCTCTTTCTTTATATCTATTTTCTTCTTTTTTATTATTAGTATTTTTTTAGTTTATAATACGTTTTTAGTATGAAACTCTACCCAACTAAGGACAAAATTCTTACTAACGAAGAATAAACTTTCTTTGGTATAAATTTTCTATAATTTTTCTTTATTATTATATATAAAGATTCTACTGGATATTATGGTTTTTTCAAAATATATTCTGGAGTTGCAGTTTAGTCTAATCTTTCACATCAGAAAAGGAACTACCCTAGTTTTGTTGTATTTATTATTTTCTAACGTTATTATTGATTAAGTATATAAAATGAAAATCAAATTTTGAAGGCTACTGGTCTAAAGGTTTTTATAAGACACAAATTTGTTGTAACACAACCACGTATTTGATTAATAAGTTTTCATTAAAATATATATGTATTATAATTGTGTTATTTATTTTTTCTTTATTTAATAATGTCGTATTTTGTAAAATTCGAATTTGTGACTTTTGATATTATGAAAAAATATATATATTATTTATTATAGGTGTTAGATGCTGAAATGCATTTAGATGAAATGGGTCCTGAAAACACCATATAAAAGAATAATAATGATAGAAAAATATAATCACCTGAAGATAGTTATCCTTATGATGGAAAAGTTTTGTAGAGAAAATATTATTGGAAAAGATATGCTAGAAAATTCTCCACTTTTTATGTCCCAAGTTTGCTCCTATAGTAGTAATATTGGAAAATAGGATTCAAAATATTCTGAATTGATATCCCATTGTGACTGAATAAAATATTATTGATAAAATTCATGAAACTTGATCTACTCGTCTTTGACCATTCCTTAAAGTGAATGTGACTAAATATTGTTATGAGTATGGAAAATGTCATGATTGAAGTGATTGATCAAACCATCAAAAGTGGTCATACAAATTCATCACTACCAGAAGTGAGAGAATAATGATGGGAAAATACAAGATAAGTTCTCAAAAATTCTGAAAATATTCTGAGATCAATAAAAGGCAAGAAGATGAAAGTCTCATTGATGGTATTGCGAAACATACAACAAGAATTACTTCCCGTTCCTGAAGTTGGGAGAAACAACGATTGATATCATAAATGATAGTGCGAAATTAATTAAAAACTCCAACAGAACACAAATATGTATCCCTAAAGAAAAAAAAATATTGACCACTTAATTGGCGATAGGAGTGTCCAAAAAAATTTTTTTTTACTCACTAGGATATAATTGTATTTTATTTTAAATTTATTGAATTCTAAAATATTTATCATGTTTAAATATTTTATTGATCTATTTATTTAAATATATTTTTTGTCACAACATAAATTTTTAGAATTATTATTATTGTTATGAATTTTAAAATATTTGTTTGTTTATTAAAAAATATAAATACTCTCTTAGTTCGATTTGTGATGAACGATGGAGATATATATATCATAATAGTACCACTACCGCACACTATATTAAAAGAAAAGAAGTACTTTTCTCTTTTGAGAATGCAAGAGGGCAGTGTTAATACCATATTTGGCAGTATAAAATTGATTGAAGGTTCTGAAAGAGCTAACATACTCTTACCCAAGGAAATTAAATTTGAAATTGAGGAAGTATTATACTCTCCCAAGTCTCAAAAAAAAATTTATTGAATTTTAAATATATCCATAGAAATGGGAATCATATTGAGACAAGTAAAGGAAATGTTAAATACATTCACATTACGAGTATAATTCTTAGTGAGAAAAAAATATTAGAAAAATTATTGATATATTCTTCTGATTTATATTACACATACGTTAATGCAAGAGAAGTATATACAATAGTAAACCAAAAGTTTACTAAATTGAATGATTTTATTATTTGGCATGACCGGCTGGACCATCTCGAGTCAATAATGATACGAAAAATTATAAATGATCCATGTGGACATTGTTTGAAGAATCAAAAGATTTTTCAGTCCAATAAATTTACTTGTTTTGCCTGCTCTCAAGATAAATTAATTGTGAAACCATCACTAATTAAAATAAATCATGAGTCTCTTGAATTTTTGGAACGAATACACGAAAATATTTGTAGGCCTATACACCCACCTTATAGACCATTCAACTATTTTATGGTTTTAATTGATCCATCAACTAGATGATCACATATATCATTATTATCAACTCCCAACTTAGCGTTTGCAAGATTATTTGCTTAGTTAATTAGATTACGAGCACATTTTTATGATTATTCAATCAAGAAAATTAGTCCTAATAACATTGGTGAATTTACATCCCAAAATTTTGATGAATATTGTATATCGATTGAAATAAGTGTAGAACATTTGGTAGCATATGTTCACACTTAAAATGGTCTAACAAAATCACTCATTAAGTGTATCCAATTGATCGCAAGACCATTACTTATGAGAGCAAAATTACCAGTTTCTATCATGCAGCAACACTTATTCGCATCTGATCAACAAATAGTAATAATTTCTCCTATTACATTTGATTCATGATCAAGAACTAAATCTCTCCTATTTGAGAATTTTTGGATGTGCAGTATATGTCCATATTGTTCCACCACAACGAATTAAGAGGGGACGTCAAAGGATATTGGGGATGTATGTTAGATTTAAATCTCCATCGATTATTAAATACATTGAACCAATGACAGGAGATTTGTTTACAACTTATTTTGTCGACTGTCATTTTGACTAGTCCGTTTTCCCAACGTTAGAGGGGAAGAAATAAACAGTTTAGAAATAAAATTAATTAGAATGAATTATCATTATCTTATCTTGATTCTCAAACAAAACAATGCAAACTGAAAGTTCAAGAGATGATTCATTTATAAAATTTAGCAGATCAATTGTTAAGTGCATTTACTAACCATAAAAGAGTGACTAAATCACATATTCTGACTGTTAATACTCATATTAGAATTGATGCCCTTGAAAAACAACATAACATTGCTAATGAGTTTAAAGCGCATAGAAAACGTGGTAAATCAATTGGTTCCAAAGATAAAAAATCTCAAGATAAAAAAAAAGTAAAAAATTAGATGGTCTAAACAAGAATATTTCATGTCCCAAAGATATATCAGTCATAAATAATATTCCAGAAGAATATCGTGTGGCTAAAAATAATGATAATAATGAGAGCTTAATAAATTATGTTATAGTTGGTGAAATATGAAACCAAAATAATATCAATGTTGATGACATTTTTACATACCACATAACAATGAGTATTAAGAATAAAAATGAGAATTTTGAACCAAGGTCTATAGAGGAATGCAAATATAGATCTGATTGACCAAAATAGAAAAATATAATTGAGGCAGAATTAAAATCTCTTGATAAGAGAAATGTTTTCGGATCAATACTCTCTACACCTATTGGTGTAAAACTAGTGGGATATAAATAGATTTTTTTATGAAAACAAAATGAAAAATATGAAATTATGAGATATAAAACATGTTTAGTTGTACAAGAATTTTCATAAAGATCCAATATTGATTATGATGTAACATACTCTCCTGTGGTGGATGTAACTACTTTTCAATTTCTAGTAATACAGCGACGATCAATCGAGCCCCCAACCCAATTAATATTAAAGTATACTCATAGATCCAATAGAGATGAGTTAAAGAAGTAAAAGCTATGAAATAAGGTACATCTAATTTAGCAAAAATATGTAGAATAGCCGAAAATTGAGTGGTCATTGTGCACTCATGAACGGACTTACAGTGTGAACAGCATATGCAATGTTAGACATGATATAGTGAAATAAATAAGACTACCAAATAGTTGACCATAGGGAGTACCATCACATCGAAGAGTCCCATCAGTGGCTGAAAAGTGAACATTGGGTTCAAGAGAAACGCTAACCATCTTAGTATCTATAATGCCGATACGTGAGATGAGATCGATAACTTATTTTGCTTATGACAGAAAGTATCTAGATTAACATACGAGACTTCAAGTTTCAAAAAGTAACTGAAAGTATCTAAATATTTCGTCTTTTGTTAGGTGGAAAAAGAATTTGAGAGTGGAGATACCGTTAGTATAATTGTTGATAATGATCACGTTATCAACATAAGGAAGAAGAAGAGTGTAACTCTAATCTAATTTCGAATAAATATAGCATGATCATAAACACTGGAATAAAAATCAAAATGATCAATCGTGGAGCTGAATTTGATAAACCATGTACTAGGTGTCTGTTTGAAACCATATAAGGGTTTACAAATATGACAATCCTTATTTAATGGATGATTATAATTTGGTGAGAGTTGCATGTATACTTTTTCAGTAAAATCGTCATTAGGGAAGGCATTTTTTATGTATATCTAAAATAATGGCCAAGTTTGCTAACAACACAGCAATAAGATTACGGACGGAAGTTAAATGAGCTATAGGAGCAAACTTCTCCTTGTAATCAATGCAATATTCATGTGTAAAGCCCTTTGTTACAATTCAGGATCTGTATTGGTCAATCAAACCATCAACTCAAGTATTGATTTTATAGACATTTGCATCCAATAATAGACTTTCTTGAATGTAAATTAACTGTCCTAAGTATTGGTACTGGTGAGGGTTTGTAGTTTTTCTACCATTGTTTGTTGTCATAAAGAGTCGGTACTAGTTTCACAGTAGGTCTGAGATTCAAATAGAGAGATAATAGTAAAATAAATATGAAAATCATAAAGGTGGACAAAAGGGTATAGAGAGACAATAGTAGAATAAATATGAAAATCATGAAGGTAAACAGAAGGGTAATTTTCTCGATCGGATCGACGAAGGAGTAGTTGGGAAGGAGGGGGCTTGGTTGAATGATCATGTAAAAGATATGATGGATCCAGAGTCACAAAAGATTCAGTATGAGTACGTGGAGGAGAGGTTGAACTGTTAGAGGAATCTGCAAGAGAAATATTAGGAACGAGTGGTATAATTGGGTAAAAAAAAAAAAAAAAGCTGAGGAGATTTAGTGATACAAAATTTAAAAAGAGTCGGAGAACATTTTGCATTCACAAAAGATCACGTATCTAGAAACATAAGACCTAGTAACTTTATGTGAGGGTCAACCCGAAACATTATTTGTCGGCAAATTCCCCGCTAGGCATAAATTGTCTATTCAGTTTGAGGAACCTACCTTCTAAAATTGCCTAGTCTTCGAACGACTCTTTGGGCGGGAGTCCGAGGCAGAGGCGTACACCCAGCTGGAAGAGATCATGGGTGCTTGGTTCTTTCACATGAATGGCACATTCCCTGCTTTTAGAAGAGTATTTTCTTTAATAAATAAATATTATTTAGATTGAAAAAAATTAATAATTAAAATGACAAAGGAACTTACAATATTCTACGGAATACTCTTTAAAGGACGATAACACTTTATTTTATTAAGTTTGTCATTTTAATTTATTAGTTTTTTTCATCCACCAAATGTCAGTGTTCGTTATTATTAATTTTTTTTTTCCAAGAAGAACACCAACTTGAGAGGATGACGGTCGGGTCATTCATGTGTTTCTACGGACGATCCTTTTTATTTTGTCTTCCTGACCAGTCATCTCATTCTCACCTCCGGGCCTGTTTTTTGTGAGAATAAAATAGAACAAAAGCAAAGTAACAGACGTTTCAAGTGGCATCTCAAAAACGTAAGATTTTTTTCCCAAAAGAAGACGAGCGGCATGCGACGATCATCTTCAAATGGAGGATAAAAATGCCAGTCATTACCTGCCAGAAAGTCAAATAAAAAATTCTTCACTTCAAAAGTAAGTTTTATATCTTTCTTTTAATTATCATCTGTTTTCAATTATTTTATTAAATTTGTGGAATTTATTATCTTGGTTTCACGATCCTGTAATTTTTAATTTATAAAGGAAAATCAAGAAAATAGAGCGAACTCAAAAATCCAGAAATATAAACAGTCGGTAGATATTAGATAGTAAAAGTTGATTAATAGTCAGTAAAAATTAGTAAAATTAGTTAATAAAAATAGTATAAATAGTAATCATGTAATGTTATTAAATGAAATTATATTGAAATCCCTCTTTCTCTCCCTTTTTATTCTCTTACTCACTATCTCTTTCTCTCTCTCTCTTTTTTGGTGAGTGTTTCTCTCTCTCTCTCTCTCTCTCTCTTGCTCTTTCTCTCTGAACTCTCTCTCTACTATTCTTTCTTTCTCTCCCTAACTTCTCTCCCTATCTTTTTTACCACTCTCTAGAGTTGGGTTGTAACAAATTTGTATCAAAATTTATAATTCTTGGCAAGACAATTAGAAAATAGCAGAGAAAGTCTAACTCAAAAAACAACTCAAGAAGCTAGATGTCAAAATTGATGAATTGCAAATACATATCGACAAAATGTTTGATAAACAAAATAAAAAGATGGAAACTTTTATGACCAATTTTGAAGCAAAACTTGATATATTCTTGAAGATGATGAATAAAGACAAGCATGATAAACAAAATATTGATATACTAAGTTTTCTATTTTATTTACTCCTAATGAAAAAAATTGAGAGTAGAAAAATAGTTATAAATGACTAAAAAAAATCTATTAATAGTGATTTTTTACCAAATTTCTTAAAAATTGAAATTTTGGGGCTTATTAAGAAAATTTTTTTGTCAAAAGCAGAATCTCAATTATCCAAGGAAAAAATGCTGATGGTGAGTTCTTGTCAAACCATCCGAAAATTAAACTCCCAATGTTTATCAGGCAAAATTTTTCACCAAAAAAGAGTTCAAGAAAAATCTCTCTCAAACTCTTTCATCTCCTGTTTTCACCCACTACTCTCCCAACAACACAAGTCAAATCCGTTATTCATCTCTATTATCTTATTTTTTAATACAACTATAAATTTTGATTCAAAATTAATGGATTTCATAAAATCTCAAATTTTGATTTTTCTATCCTTGAAATCCATAAATCTCACTTTCCACATGAATTGTGTGTGACTCACGTTTAAAAGTTAATGTTACGAATTTCATATTGGATCCACAAAAAATTATAGAATATCACTTAACTCTAATAGACTCTTTTACCTAACAGATCAATCTTTTGGATTGAGTTTTTATATTAGATTTAAATCCTTCACGTGGCTCCATAACAAATTAGTATCAAAGTCGGCCTAATATAGAAAAAAAATTACCTAAAAAACGGTTATGTGGTGCTTGATAAGATCTTAAATGAGAGCCGTCCAGAGAGAAAAATAGCTATCTAATACCGTGAAGAGTCCAGATTGAATGTCGTCCTGAGGTAGAGTCATCCGTAAACGTTTGATTTCTTAAGAGGTTGACAATATTACGAATCCTATATTAAATTTATAAAAAAAATTATAAAATAATATTTAAATTCAATAAACTTTCTCATTTAATCAATTTTTTAAATTAAGTTCCCTTTGGGTCATTCAAAACCGTGGGGCTTGCATGGTCCAATCGTGCCTTTAAAATATTCGGGTCTCCCGTTACGAGCCACGCGGTTTCTGGCGTGGCCGTCCTAACTGAGTTCCAACTAAAATTTGGGTAATGTTTGAAATAATATATAAAAATAAAAATATTTTAATTTATTTGTAAGGTTAAAAAAAATTAAAAATTATTTTTATTATCGAGACAAAAATAAATCAAATTTTTTATAATTTTTTGAAACAACACAAGATAAAAATAGAGATAAAAAGTTAGTAAAATTATTTTTTTAACTTTATTCTTATATATTTTTAAAATTTATATTTATTCTTTTTTGTTTTATATTGTCTCGTTATTTTTGCCTGATATTTCGAATCAAGTGCCACTTTCGTTATGCTCTAAGCAATCTTAACCCTGTAATAGATTTGATTGAGGCGAATGACACGAAAAGAAATCAAAATGTGCACCGACAAGTGTTTCGCCGCCAAACTCTTTTACGGAAATATGAACAAGTTGGTTTGGATAGAAAATTTTAGGAACAATATTAGAATAAAAAAAATAAATTCTTAAATATCTTTTATTTTTTATTCGTATTTTAAAAATAAATTCTCTTAAAGTATTTATCAATTACAATAAAATAGTTTTATCACAGAAACTATGATTTTGTCAATCTAATATGTTTATGGGGAGAGTTCAACCAAAACTCATATAAACATAAATCATTTAATTCATAAAATTAGAACAGGATAAATTACATCTGGCGTGGATCGTTAATGTGACACCTGCCAGTAAAAAAATAAATGACGGACCAGCGATGACGCCACATAGATTAAAAAAAGCTGACGTGGCACAGTCAACGCTTAAGCGCCCTTTCCGGTGCCAAACTGTAGCACGGGAGAAACCAGGGAAGGAAAAACAGAATCTTCTGGATGACTTTTCTCATTATAGAAGTGAGGTCACCTGCACCCCACGTGCTTTTTTTTTTTTTTTTTGCACCCTGAATTTGAGGTTTTTATCAAATTATCCCCCAAAATTTTAGGTATAAATTGCCTTTTTCTTCTTCTTCTTCTTCTTCACCCCCAAAAAAATGTGGAACGGTTCCGATGGCAAGTCTGACATTCAATTGTTGTCTAGAATTACCGTCATCGAGAATCGAGCGGGTGAGGTAGTGAAGCTGCAAGAAATTCTGGGGCCGACCGGCCTTATTCGGTCTGAAACCGTAATAGAACCAGGTCGGTCCACAAAATTGAAGGCTAACAAGTTCTGTTACAATGATTCGAATCCTGAGCGAAACGCCGTCGTTTGGGTCCGTGCTGCTGCTGATTCCTCCAATTGCAAACTGCTAATGCCGAGTGATTTTGTGAAATACTCCAAAATCATAATAGAGACCGATGAGAAATCCAAACTCAAGCTCAAGGGCGTTGAGTCCTCCTGGACCAACGTCTCTCGCATCAAGTCTCCCTCTCTCTCTCTCTCTCTCATTTATTTTCTTTATTTACCTATTTTTTGGGTTTATACTTGGTTTTTGTTTCTATGGTTTAAAAAAAATATATATATATAACAGAAGTTTTTTACTGATACCTGGCGGTTTGAACTTTGTAGGGGCTTTGGATGGCTTGCTGGGCTCGGCTTGCTCTGTTTTACTGTAGGCCCAGATAAAGACATCAGCTACTGGTAACCTTGTGTCTTCTACAGTCAGATCAGAGAGGGGAATCCGATGGTGTCAACTCTGATTCTAGTATTAATAAACAAGAGTTGTGGGGAAGTGCTTTGGGTTTTTTTTTTTTAATAAGTTAAAATCTCAAAAAAAAAAAGGGGGGAGATAACGCTTTGGCTCTTTTTTTTTTTTTTTTCTTGGGTACTTTTGGTGCATGTTTTCAATCCTTTTCTTGAAATTAATGTCAAATCCGTTTTACGTTATGCAACTCCCAATTTCAATCTAAATGGAAGTATACCCATATAATTTCTTTTCATATCGTTGGGATGAGATTTGATAACACGATTAAGTTATTCATTTGATAATTTTAAGATTATGAATTTAATGTATAAAAATAATTTTAAAAAGATTATATATATATATATATATCTTCATCTTTTTTTTATCTTTTATTAAATCAAAAAATACTTTATACACCGATAATCTCTCTTTTATCGTTGCTTAATGCTGAAAAATGTGTAGGCTGTTGTTGATAAAAAAGAAAAAAAGAATTTAATGAACAATAACATTTATAATTTTTAAATTTTTGTTGCAAAAGTTGCGAGGAGAAAGTGAATAAGAGTTCGAGTTCGCGATTTCAGGTAAAAAAAGACATTTGATACCATTAAACCAGAGTCTCCTTCCCAACACTTTTAATTTATTAATAAATATTATAAAATAAAGATTAAACATAAACTATAGACCCAATACTGATATATTGAAAAAAACTCAAAGATCAAAATCTTTTTTGTGCAAAAATTATTAAAAACTAAACATTGAATTTTGTTTAAAATGTATAAGAAAGTATGTAAGACCTGCAAATGCATACCATTCAAAAACTTTTAGTAGTTGGCCACCTAAAATGTGAGCAACTTCAAAAGCGTTCTTGGCACCAGAGATTGTACTTGTTGACAAAGGGCTCAATTGGAATTGCAATGCATTACTGTCATCAGCAGTCTAAACTTGTGGAAAACTGAATAGGACAATTTAAATAAGACATCCTAAAATATATTTTAAAGATTTTTTATAGTGAGTTGTTGACTTTAGCTTATGAATTAATAAATATAATAAATTAGGAGTCGAGAATAGAAAGATTTAAGGTCATCTCGTTGTCCAAAAGTAAATCAAATTAATATAAAAAAAATACTAGATATAAATAGACAACAACTCAGTCCAAAGATCTGTACTAATCTATTTCTTATAATCATAAACTTGATCCGAGATTAATGACCTTTTTTTTTATGTATAACCAATTATTTTTCTTATAACTCATTAATATTTGGAATTATATTTTGTTTAATTTGATTTAAGTATTGTCGGATTTAAATTAAAAAAATTCTTTTAAGATAATTATTTCTATTTCTAAGTTTTGAATATAAAACTTAATTAAAAAATATAACATTATTATCTACTAAATCGATAATCTGTTGATAATAACTTATTTATAAATTAGATAACATACCGTGATTTAAGATTCATTAATATTTTTTCACCGCAAGGGAATTTGCCTACTTTATGATTTATCATATGAAAAAAAAAATCAAGTTTGACTTGTCCACTTCATATTAATAAATTCACCAAACTCACAAAATTATAGACTTAACGAACAACGAAAGAGTTTATGAATATATCTAACAAAAAGGTCAAAAGTGTTTATTTATGGTAAATGCTTTAAATGAATTTTACACATCCTTGGGTACAAAAATCCAATGGATTTTATAGTTAATTTTGTTGATCTCTGTGTAACTAAGAAGGGGCTTAAATTGATTTGTTTTTATTAGAGGGGATTTCGATTTCATAGATTGCGACTCCTTTTGACTTGAACAATTATTCAGTGAGACAATTACCTTTTATCCAAGTGTTTGGGGTATCAATTTTTATGCAATATTTTGACGATGATCTAATGCCTAAACTTTAAACTCTAAATAGTGAAAGTTAGTCTTAGAAACACAAAAATCAATTCCAAACTAATATGCAAAAATTAAACATATATCTAAATATTTGATGGACAAAAAATTATAAAACTCAAAACTCACTTGGGTTCTAAGGTTAAATTTGAGAACGAGAGTACCCTTTATAGTTCTAAGTCAAAACGAATATTTATAAACCCAAGTGAGTTTTGAGTTTTATAATTTTTTGTCCATCAAATATGATATATGTTTAATTTTTGTATATTAGTCTGGAATTGATTTTTGTGTTTCTAAGACTTACTTCCACTATTTAGAGTTTAAAGTTTAGATATAAAATTCTTATTTGAAAAATAATTTTTTTAATATAATATTTTTTCTTTTCAAACTTTTAAAAATGGGATTTAGTTAAGAAAACTTAAGTCTCAATCTATTAAATCAACTATTCATTAATTACAAACTATCATTTTCTTACTATTACCAAATTGTATCATCATTTATATATAAAAAGAAATTAAAAGACTAAAAATTAAACTTTTTTCATTTATATATAAACAATCGGTATATAAATTCATATTTTGATTAATTCAATTTAAATATTGTCGGATCTAATTTAAAAGATTTCAGCTAACATAATTTTTTTTCCACAAATTTTACAATCGAGAATTAATTAAGGGTCAGAAAATTGGGGGAAAAATAAACCTTCAGTGATTGGATCAATAAAAAAATCCAGCCGTGTGCTTGAATTCCGCGAGATAAAGGCGGAAAGAAATAGTTCACAAATATACCAACAAAAACTTAATTCGAAACACTCAAAGATTCTCTCTCTCTCTCTACACTTCTCTCACTCTCTCCACGCATGAGGGTTTGCGCTAACCAGCACCCACATCATCATTGTTTCATTCATTGAAAACTAAGGCCATTATCTTCTCTCTAAAAATTACACTCAAATTCCCACGTTTTTCCTTAAATGAACCCATAGAATCGATCGTAGAAATATCATCAATTTTGAATTTATTACAAATAAATCCATTACCTGTGGGCATCTGCCATTAATGCTGGCGGCGAGCTTCCAAACTCTCCAATTTTGTTATATTTCAATATTCTAAATTCGATTATGCACCAAAAGTTTGTTTCTGAATATTAAGTTGTTTAATTTTTGAATTGGTGATGACAACATTTTTTTTCCCCAAATTGAGGCATAATTTTAAATGTTTTTAGGACATATAAATCCAATTAGAGCCCTAAAATAAGTTTTCAAGCACCATGAAACCCAACTCTTCTGGTTTTGGTCTCATCTTGTATTTTTCCTTTGACATGTGGGGTTTTAAGGGTTTCCATATGTGGTTCGATGGATTCATTTGAAGAAAAACAGGAAATTTTGAATATAATTTGTGGAGAAAATGTGATGATGGTCTCGGTCTCAATTTCTCAAATGAAGGAGACGATGATGAAGTTGGTAGTGGTTAGCGCGCCATCACGCATGGAGAGAGAGAGACAGAGCATTAAAAACAGAATCAAATCAAAATTAATATAAGAGAGCAAAAATGGAATTTATAAAACACACAAGGATATATTAAGGCCTCACCCACGGATAGTTAGTTTAATAAGGGCTGCTTGAGATTATTTAAAAAAAGTTATTTATAAACACTTAGTATTTATGATCAGCTTTTTAGTTTATAAGTTTATTTTAATTTTTTTAAAAATAAGTTATTATCTGTTTGAATAAATATTACTTAAAAGTAATTAACTGTTTGGTAAAATGAGTGTTTATAAACTATATAAAATAGAGAAAAGACCATAGTGGATATAAAAAATGGTATAGTTGTAATTTTTGTTAAATACAAAAGGGTGCAGATGTAATTTTATTGGTCAAAGTAGATTATTTTAATTGTGTTTATAAGCACCAAAATGAAAAAGTTGATAGGAACAGATTATTGTGTTTTTGACTTATAAGCAATTTTATAAATTTTAGTTACCAAATAGTTAGAATTTTAATTTTGGCTTATAAGCTGGTTTGACCAATTTATAAATAATCCCAAACACCCTCAAGATATGAAGTTAGTTCTCTTAATCAAAATTATGAATTTGACTTTTGAAAATGAAAAAAACTATGTTCAAAGAGTAACCCCTTAAATGAGTTACTGTAAATCTCGAACCATATTAATTAAAATATGATTTTAGATACCAGTTAATTAATACTAAAAAAATTAGTAGGGCATAGAGACAGTATAGTGGTCACAATCTTTCTTTTTTAATCTGGAGATTCCAAATTCAAATTTATGTATAACAAAAAATTAGATATATTAAGACACTTATACCTCTTAATCAGTGTCTCGATTTTAAATTTTGTATATGACAAAAATAGTCATCGAGAGAGTTTTGTCTATTAAAAATTTAATCTGATTTAAACTAAATTTAATCTGATCAAACTGATTATCAGATATTGATAATTTATTATTTTTCTTTAAAAAAAAGACATACAGAGATATGTGACCATCATGGTTTGCTCGGGTTCAGTATAGAGACAAGCATCTATTTGTGCTAAAAAATAACATTCGATATTAAAATTTATTAATACATGATTATTTTAGTTTTGTTTAGGTTGTACTCTTTCGATCAAGAAACTATATGATGTTGAAGGTAAGTTTTAACTCTACAGATTTAATTCTTTGTGATTCAAACGGATGTTCAATAAAGGGACCAAATCCAAACTTTTAATAAGTCTCATTCCCTGTTGTTCTTCACATATTAACATATTCATCAAACTAAACACATGTTACATCATTTAATCAGTATTGAATCATTTTATTATTATACGTATTTGGTATAAATCATATTTTAACATAAGCATAATCATATTTTAACGTATTGTAATTATTTAACATATTTGAACATATTTAAATAATGATATTCATCCAATAAGTCATATTGTAACATATTTTAATATGATATAAATTATTTAATTAGTATAATATAAATTGAATCATATTTTAATATTTTTTTAAATCTTTAAAAAAAGAAAAAAAATTATAAATTATATGTATGTGATAATCACGTAGATTTAAAATTTATTAAACTTTTAAAATATAAAAGTTTTTAAATATATATATATATATATATATTGAAATCTTGATTAAAGAGGATTGGTCATCGCCCACTCATCAACCACGTGTTGTAGAGATGTAAATCTAATCTAGAAAATATGACCAATGTATAAGGGCAAAATAGCCATTCCAAATGCAAACTGTTAACCCAACCCAGAAGAAATTTCCGGAAAATTGTGGGTCCGAGGGGTACCACCGAAATTATCGCGTAAAAGTTCTGCCAATCTGTTTACTCGTCTTCCGCCTTACCGGCCCCCAACCATATAAACCCCTTTAGACATATTATTCAGATTCGGCTATTTTAATGGTCACGCGCACACAAACAGTTCCCACCTTTAAAAGGTCTTTACAAAGGTAGTTGAATTACGTTGATATTTATAAGGTTGTTGAATTAGGTTGATATAATTCAATTGATATCGCCTATTTCATATGTATATATATATATATATAAAGAAAATAGTTCAATTATGGTGTCAACATCATTTGATATATATTTTTTATAAATAGATTATCATGTTAGATCTAATTAAGTTAAATTAGATTTTTAAAAAATAGATTTCTTATTTTTATCGCATATAAAATTTAAATTTAATATTTTATTTAAGAAATATCCTCTGAATATAGATAGAATTTCAAATTTTCTATAAGAATGATTACAATTATTATTGTATCAATAACTTTCAAAATTAAAATTTCTACTTAATCTCAATTAAGACAACCAAAAGAATCATTAAAATTATTCTTCTTGCAATGGAATGGGGAGCACTGAATTTATCGAACGTAGGGATCGGGTAATATTAGTTCAAGTAGAGATATCTACTTGAACTCGGCTCTTAGAAATATTCATCGAGTAATATTAATTTGAGTTTAAAAATTTCAAATTCGATTTGATTATATAATAAAGCTGTTTGAAATTTGAATTTGACTAAAATTAAGTTAACTTAAGCTTTTAATCAGGTGACTCACGAATAATTCAAACTTAACTCAGTTCTTGTAATAATCCTAATAGGAACATATAATAGAAAGCGAATTTTAAATTGTGTGCAAGGAAAGGACCACCACATGTACCAAAGGGAACGCCAAAGCACTACCCTACAATTCTTTCACCAAAGGGAACGCCAAAGCACTACCCTACAATTCTTTCTTATTAGTTCTAGAATCAGAGATGACCCCGCCGAAATCCCCTCTGTGATCTGGCTGCGGAGGACAAATGGTTGCATCCGAAATAGCAAATTGATCGGTCAAGGATAATCTAAAAATAATATAAAAGGAAATATCTATTAATATTTACTAATATTAAGAGCACAGATCGTGAAGTTCTTAATGTATATAAGAGTAAGATTCTAATAGGTAAGGAATCATAGTGATATAATGAAAAAATACAAATAACTATCTGAACCAAATAAAAATATTATATGAACCTTAAAAGTAATAGTAATAACGATATATATAAATATTAAAAAGTATAAAAAAAATAAAATAAAATTATCCACAAATCAAAAACAAAATATATAACGAATTGTACAATGAAATGAAATTTAAAAACAAAGATAAAAAAGATTTAGAGAATTACTAAACTAAATGAGAGAAAGAAGAAAAAAAAGAAAGATATAGAGAATTGCTAAACTAAATGAGAGAAAGAAAAAAGATTTAAATGGTTTTAAGTATATTAAGTATGAAATCAACAACATATTTATAATGAATGAGAGATGAAAAAAAAAAATTGAAGATACTATTTTGATGATATCTTTAATGTTAAAAATATAATAGATATAAGAAATATCGAAATACTCATAAAAGAATAAAGAAAATACACAAGATTACTATGACTACAAAGAAATTAAACTTATAAGTCATACTATGAAATTATGAGAAAAAGTGATAGAATATAAATTGAAATTAAAGATAAATATGTCTCAAAATTAATTTGAATATATGTCAGGAAGATCCATCACGAAAGTAATCTACTTGTTAAGATATTTAATAGAGTATATAAAATATAGAAGGGAAACCTATATATGGTATTTATCGATCTAAAAAAAATATATGATTGGATTTTTAAAGACGTATTAAGGAGAGTGATGGAGGTGGGTTTTGGCTTCTTAAATACCAACTCTTTGTTGACTCGAACGATTGCCGTCGATGATGGATACTCCTACAAAAACCACCAGAGGGTGCTCCGATAGGGAGATTCTGACGCTCAAGTCAGTAAAGAGCGGTTTTCGTTTGAAAGAAACAGACTGAGAGTAGAGGAAAAGCCGTTCCCTGTGTTTTGTGTGCCCCCGGTGTTAGGTTTAGAGAGCGTACCTGATATCGAAGGTTTTTAGATCCTTTATATATGTGAGAGTTGTGCGCCGCTGAGTGACTTCCACCCTACTTTCCTTATCAAACTGATCTAAAAAATCTCGGAAGTCAATATTACAAATTGGTCACGATCCTCATATATCAGAAAACCTTTCTCTTCTGGAGGGATGTTTTCTTTATCTGAAAAATCTCGGAATTACTGTTATGAAATAAAAAGTTGAAACCAAGGAAGTTCTGACTTTTCTTCTTTTATTGATAGGGGTGTTGCCATTCATTCGGTTGCTGGATTGATTGAGGTGACTATCTCCACTTGATGAGTTACGATCGGTTAATCAGAGTGGTTAAGGCCCTATCGTTCGGTAGATCCGAGTGATTAAGACCCTTTGGTAGGTCGATCGGAGTGGTTACGACTCTTTGATAGATAATTATTGCGGATGTTAGCTATTGATCTGTAGGTCTCCTTTTCGTGGGCCTTTTAAAATTTGACTATTTTAGATTAGGACTTATAAAAAAAATAAAATTTTTTAAAATATATTAATTTCATTATACCTCAGAAAGTTAAATTCAACCGATGTACAAACTTACGACCTTTACAAATTAATTCATGACTAAGATTGATGGATGAGTTGTGGCGTGTGAGACCCAACTATTTCCTCTTTCCGCAGTTATGAATTTTGTTAATTACAATTACTGCAATGTGGTCGAGTTCTTTTCTTCTATTTTTTTAATCGGAACTTCATTAATGATCGATGGTAACTTTTTCATATAATTATTAAATAAATCGAAATTATTAATAAAATTTTTATATTCTCTCTTAAAAGATATTTTATTACTTTCATATAATAGTCTTATCTTCTGATATTTAATTAACATTTCTTAATTCTCGATGATAATGGTTGATCAAGCCTGAAGAAGGTGATTGAGTTGGGATTCATTCACTCACTTCGAGCCTCATACGTCACTTAAATAATGACCTTTGCACATTTTATCGTAAAAGTTAGACCATTATTGTGTAAGAGAAGATTAGTAAAAATAAAATGTATTAAAATTATTTTATAAAGAATGCTTGGTAAAAGAAAAAAGTACACAAATTCAGTGTATAAAAAATGTAGAATTTTATTTTGGTAGGGAGAGAAATGTTTTGGTTTTCAAGCGGGAGATATTTTTCTTCAAGTGAAGTAAAATGTTTGATTAAATAATTTTGATATTTGGGATATTTGAAATGAAATATAAAATATCTGCAATTAGTCTATACATCACCTTGTCCCTCCTTGAGAGTCTCTTAGAGATTTTATCATATAAATGTTACAAATCATTATCGTATAATTCAGATTGCAACAATATCCATAACACTTGTCTGTTAACTATCTAACTCGATTTGAACTGAATTTAGTCGGATCCAACGTAATTACTAGAAATTGATAATTTATATAAAAAAATAACAATATCTATAGCAAATAAAATGTAACAAAATACATATTTTTGAAATGATAAAGAGAAAAGATTTATGTTATGTACAAAATATATATTATACAAAATGAAATTTATATTATAAAATATAATTAAATAGAAATTTTATTGTTTGAAGGTTTAACCCTGTGTAATAGGGGTGAAGCAAAAAATCTGTTTTTGATAAAATAAAGAACAGTATGTAGAAAAATATAAAGAAGCCATTATAGTTTTTTTTAAAAAAAAAGTATTACAGAAAACTTTAATAGTATTTTTAAAGTTTTATTTTATGATTTTCAATGATATATGTCGCTAAAAGTCTTACACAAAAAAAATATATATATATATATATTTTTTCAAAATTTTCGCCCCAACAACCCTCAAGTTTGTAATAAAAAAATTTTACCATGGTTAATAACAAGTTGGTAAATTTTTTTCGTACTAAAATATCAACTGGTTACTAACAAAATTAATAATCAAAATATTTACTAATTATAACGAATGAAATGTGTAATTAATTTGTAAAATTACAAGAGGAAAAATGGGATTTTCCAATTGGGCTGGGTACTTTACTTGATAGCCTAATTTTGTTATTATTATTATTATTTTTATCTGACTCATATTATCTAATTATTTTCGTTAAGCTTCCTCGAAGTTTCATGCCAATGCCATCACGTCATATTCCCTGAAAGGGTAGTTTAGGTAAAAAAGTTTATGATTAAATATATTTTTAATTCTTAAATGGAATGGGCCGAGTTATATTATGAATTTCATTCGCCAAGTATCCACGTGGCACCGCCTGCCAACGCCCCTATGTGTTTGATACTGCTGACCGACATTACGTTTCTTTTTTTTTTTTTTCTTTATTTATTTATTTATTTTTTGGGTAGAATTGGGACACAGCTTCTAGTTCTATAAGTAGTCAATCCATCTCACATCCTACCAGTTGTCTTGCTTCCCACCCACTACTCTCTCTCTCTCTCTCGGAGAGAAAAAGATGCCGATGGATTCCAACATTCCGTTCCTTTCTAGGTTTACCATAATCGAGAATCGAGCAGAGGAGGTAGTGAAGCTGCAACAAGTTCTGTGGCCTTCCCACCTTATTCGGCCGGAAACCGTCATGGAACCAGGTCAGTCCACAAATTTGAAGGCTACCAAGTTCTGTTACAATGATTCCAATCCTGACCGAAATGCCGTCGTTTGGGTCCGCACTGCTGCTGATTCCTCCAATTGCAAACTGCTAATCCCAAGTGATTTTGTCAAATACTCCAAATCATAATAGAGACTGATGCCAACTCCAAACTTAAGCTCAAGGGCGTTTAACCTCTCTCGCCTCAAGTCTCTCTCTCTCTCTCTCTCTCTCTCTCTCTCTCTCTCTCTCTATATATATATATATATATATATATTTATTTATTTATTTATTATTGTGTGGTTAGTTTAGTTTAGTTAAGTCGTTATTTCTGTTGGTTTTAAACTTTTTGACTAATGCGAGGTTGGGTTTGATGATCCTAGGGGCCTTGGATGGCTTGCTGGGCTGGGCTTCCACGGTTTCACGGGCCCGGAGAAAGACATCGTCTAGGGTAAATCTCAAATTCGAAAATGAGAAAATTAATATCACCACTTTGCGTTGGGATAATCTGTATGGCATCAGTAAGAATTAATTATGGAAAAATATTTTTAATTGCGTCACCATTAAGATCTGCCACTAAACAAGATTAAGATTTATTTGGCCATGAAATTTATAAAATATTTGGATCATATGACTACATCATCGTCCCAATAATATTATTGGGATATGTTCGATGAGTAAATACAACTTAACTTATTTTGAATACTTTTATTTAAATATTTTGATTCATGACTATTTTAGACTAATAGAGTTTATAGAAGAATATAATTTTTTTAAAAAAAGTAAATTATATGAATCAAAAATAAGATAAAATATTTAAAAGAGGGTAAGAGCAGCAATCCCCCTCCCTCATGAACAGTTTGTCTGAATGGCAGTTAGGAGACCAATCTCTTATAATAAAATCGCTTTATTTGTGTGTAGGTAAAGTGCTGGAGATTGGATTGCATCCTCGTGCGTTATGGTGAGAGAAGGGCTTGCAGCTATTTTCTGTTTTCTAAGTATAAATAAACAAGAATTGTGGGTAGGGCCCTTGTCCTCCTCCCTTTTCTTTTATTACATGTTTGGTACTTTTGTGTGCTCATTTATCCAAAATTTGTATTTCCTTGTTATAATATAAGATCTTATGTATCAAAATTAAATAAATTATTAAAAGTATTGTGTGCTTATTAAAGATTCTCTATCATTGTTGTCATTATAGCTCTCTATCATAACTTTTATTAGTGTCTCTTTATTATTATTTTTTACGAGTGTTAATAATTTTGGTAAAATCTAATGGTCTTTCACAGTATATCATCTTTTTTAAAATTAAGTGCTTTTCACCGTATCATATTAAATTTTAGAGGATATTAAAAAATATTATATGCAAATCAACTATTAAAAATTATTTTTTATTCAAATAAATTAATAATTGATTTGATTTTGAAAATATTCGACTTTATTTTATCTTTAATTTTATTTTTATATTTGTAATAATAAATTTTTTATATAAAAAGTAATCTATTATAATAATTTACTTAAATAATAGATTATAAAAGTTTTATATTATTATTTTTCTTCCCATATTCAAATTTCTTTAACATTTCTAATATTGTCTGCCCTATAACAAAAGAGCCAGGTCGGAAATGCATAGAAAGTATCCCACTAGAATATGCTTGTAAATCAATGATGTTGCCACATATTTGTTGAATTTTTTTCTAAAAAAAAAAAATCAAAATCCACCGATCAGATTTATCTCGACTAAATTCGATTTGAATTGAATTGAATTATTAAAAGGTAAAATATTTTTAATATTTATTTTCTTTATATACAAAACTAACTTTATTTAAGAAAATCGGTATTCGATTATTAAGTCAATAAAATGTTGGTACATATTTGTTAAAGCTGAAAGAGGAGAAATATAATATTTCATTAAAATAATAGAGTATTATGATTTATATTTTAATATTACTTTTATTTCTATTTTTAATATGATATTAAAATTATGTTGAAACATTTTCTTAACATAGTATTAAAGTTGTATTCAATTTTTTTTTTTTAAATATGGTATTAAGGTTTGACATGAGAATATTATGTTATCAATGGTTGAGGATCCTACCTGCTAAAATTTTTTTTCCCCCACCATCGTTGGGTGACAGGCAACTTATCATATTTGGAGGATACTATTAAAAAATTTAGCACCCAATTTACCATATTCAAAATTTTTTTAATATGACATCACTTGAGAGTATTATGTTACTAAAAATAGTAAGCTTGTTTGACTTTTTTTTTTGTTTTGCCAACAATTTTTTTTTCAGCCAATAAAGGTTAGGGTATGGCTAAGGCCATGCAGACCACGATAGGAATTTGAGCCGAAATGTATTGTATTGCGTGGGGTACCCATCAACCAACTATTATTATTTAATATAGTCCGAGCAAGGCAAGGCATTGCATCTATTGTATTTTATATAAGTGTATATATTTGATTAAAATATATTTTCAAGTTTTTATTTTTTATAGTTACGCGTTTTCATATAGGATTTAGTTGTATTTTTTTTATAAATCATCGGTATCTAATAATCACGTTGTAGTTTTTATTAAATCTTATTCGAATCGAGTTGGATTTTGAAGGGACTGATCTCTTTCGGCATATGTTTTCATAATACAGAAGATTCGAATTTGAAATCTTGTTTAAAGGATACCAGTGTCTGGCCATTGGACTAACTAGACATTGGTATATAGAATTTATTTATTTGTTTTCTTATAAACCATTGATATTCAATAACTATGTTGGATTCGTCTAAATCCAATTCAAATCTGGTTAGAATCTTAAGTGACAAAACTCTCCAACTCCTATTTTCTGCATTTACAAGATTCGAAACTGAAATTTTGTTTAACGTATACCAACACCCAGCTACTAACTGTTGAAATTTGTAATCCTCACTTAAGTTCAACCCAAACCGTTCTGTAGCAGAAGCACCAGAAAAGTTCCGAAGAAAGAGGTGGAGCTCGTCTGTCCTCGTTTAAGTACCTCTTTCCTTGGACAAGTATTTGTCACTCGACAGAACTTTTCTAGACATGTTATGCCATCGCATACTAGTGAATGAGTTTTACAAAAGTTTAGAATACAAATTTAAATATGGACAAAGAAAGATAAGAATGTAATCGAATATGAAAGATAGAAAGAAAAAATATTTATTGAGATGACAATATTGAAAAATGGAGAGAACTTCTTCTATTGAGAATAAAAGAGAAAGAGTATCTCAAATATTATAAAGATAGAGAAATAGATAAGAGTGAGATTTTGGAAGAGAGATTGTCTTCCAAATTATGTTTACAAGATTAGTGAGAGGCCTTATTTATAGAAAATGAGGGGAGAGAGAAAGAAATTAAAAGGAGTAAAAAATAATAAAAAAATAAAAAGAAAGAGAGGGGGCAGTGGACAATGTCCACTCCCCAACGGCTATTTAGCCGTTGGGTGTTTTGGGCCCATTTGGGCCACAAATCTTGGGTCCAAATGGACCTATTTGTTCTCAACATTAACTAAAGATAAGATTTATTTATATAGTATTACTTGAAAATTTTTTTAAGAGACAAGTTATATGTGTGATTAAATCTTCTTTCCTACAACATTTGTTTAACATTAATAAAGAATAAAAGGTGTAACATAATTCAAAAGTAGAGTGTTAACTTTGTTTGTGGCATAGACAATTAAGTTTAGTGGTCAGGGTAGAATCATGGTCGAAAATTAATACCCGTTTTGGGTTTGATTTTTATATATAATAAAAATAGGTATTGAAAGAGTTTTATTCTTTCAAGATCCAATTCAACTCGAATCGAATTTTGTCAATTTAAAAAAAAAAAAAGACAATTAATTTTGCATCGGTAGGGTGCTTTGGACCGTCATTAATTGTGTTATGAGCAAACCCAACGGACTGGGCTTTGGTATCCAAAATATGGGCCACTCAAATCCTTGAAGGCCGATCATATTTAGCTCATTGAATTGGAGAAAGGTTTTTACCTTCCTGTCCACTTGGAACTTAAGTATTTTTTTTTTAAACATGAAGATTTGAATTCAAATCACAAAATTAAAAGGGGATTGTAATCACTAAATTATTCCATTTTGGGACTTGACACTTAGGCTTTAATTTATATTAGTTTTTCCCCTAAGTAAAGTGATTTATTTAATTTATAAAAATATAAGAACATATTGGATTGAGTTTTGTTATAATTTTCAGTCTGCAATATCTTCGCTTTCAATGGTCGCCACAGGAGGACCACGAACGCTATCTGGTCCGAGATTGAAATTTTCGACAGGGCCAGTCCAAGGTATTAAAGACTACGAGGTTTCAGCATGTTGACAGCAACCCAGATAGAACTGCAATTGGGGTGTTGATGGATTCCCCCGCAAGATTCTCAATATCAAATGATTTGTCAATTGTGCCAAAATCATTTTCCGTACGGATCAACATGGCAAATTAAAAATCACTGGGAGGCTCAAATTTCCTGCCTCGTCTAGATATATTTTGTTATTCGGCTTTTTTTTTTTTTTAATTATATAAAACTTATAAAAATACATTTATCTACGAGAAACATATTTAAACAAGAATTGTTTATAACTCGAATATCCTATAAAAACTTTGTTATACATTGCTCTATGTATCATGTTACATAATAAATAATATCTAAAATTTTAATATTGTTTAAGTTCTTGTGAGGGTCATTAAAAAGCTTATAGAAGATTTGCACAGTACTAGATTTGGTGATTCACTTTTTTATTTTCTTTTAATTCAAATGCCATTGATGATCACATAAATTCTCTTACTTTGACTGGTTCAATGGATTAGGGCGCCCATGTGGATGGCATGCAGTGACTATCAAGCAGGCCCAAAAGGGAAATATTTTCCATTTTTTTTTTTTTTATACCGAGACTTAAATCCGAATCTATTAAAAGGAGGAGAAAGGCGGTGTCACTTGAGTTGAAACACATTAACGGAAATAACTTCCATACATATCCTTCAGATAGCCCTGTGGAAGGTTCTGAACTAAATCGGATTCGAGACAATAATAGTAATTTTGGTTCCAGGACTAGACGATTTTGATTCGATTTTGGTTCTAAATCAAGATGGTTTTGGTTTTGATTTGGTTTAGTTTTTATGATTTTTGTACAGTTTTTTTGTTTTCTTTTTATAGTTTCTACAGTTTTAATAAGTTTTTGTGGTTTTTTTTTTTTTATTATTATTATTAAAGATTTTGGTTAATCCAAACATTAAAATTTTGGTTACATTTTCTCTCAACTGCATTCCAGAAAAACCCCGCACTGCACTTTAAAGTGCATAACAAGCGTAACAAAGTAATATTTTAGAACAATGTCGTATATCACGCCTTAAATTGTGCTGTTTTATTGCACTTATTAAATTAATTTGGAGGATTTTTCTGTTGAGAAAAACAAAGGAAGAAGGTATTTTTTTTTTTACGCATTAGTGGGTGTGAATAAAAGATGCACGTAGCTGGGTGATACAAAATATTATTTGATATCAACGGACAGTCGGATTAGTGAATAAAGATACTAAATCTCTTAATCAAATCTCGGATTCAAAATTTAGGCATGAAAAAAGTTACATTGAGAGAATTGTCCCCTAAAATGATCCGATAAACAAATTAGTTGGATTATGACTCCAAATATCTATTGGTATAGAAAAAAAAAAGTATTATTTAATATTTAATTCAACTTAAATAGTGTGTTAGTTTGAATATCAAACAATAATTTGAATGGAAAAAATGGATGATTTTTAAATTTGGTTTATTAAAAATGATAAATTTTGAAACTAATTCTTTCAATAGGGTGCATAGTTAATACGTTGTAGGATGCCCCCACTAACGATATTTCATCCCTTGTTCATTGGCAACAAAAGATTATATTGGTTCCAAATCAAGAAGGAACCGAATCTTTAGAGGATTCTTAGAATTATTTTTTATGAAAATAATAAAATCTAGGCATCCAGAAAAGAGCTTTAATTCCCTAAAATATGAAAACCCTAATATGGACTCAAGTATAAAACCCCCTTTCCTAATTATCTTTCCTTGCCTCATAATATATTTTCTAATATTCATTCAATGTTCCTTGACTTAAAATTGTTAACATCATAAAAATTTGAAATTTTGAGTAAGGGATAAGTGTGGGAAAAAAATATTAACAGTATAAAAAAAATTATAAAAATGAATTAAGCAATATATCAAGATAATGTGGTATGTGTTTTGTTCTATTCAAATACATAAATAAAAAGTAAATTTTGTACAAAGTAAAATATATAAAGGGAAAAAAGTTATCAGGCTATTCGCTTGAGTAGTTGTAAAGGTTGATTAAATCTAACGAATGAGTGAATAATGATTGTAGACATATTGATCAAATCACCTAAAATATTGTATATTGATATTTTGGTGGGTTTTCCTCTCATTCTTTAATCTTAATGATTTTCATGATTTTTTTCTTCATCACTAATATGAATCAATGTAGCAAGGAAAATGCAAACTGCAAAGGCAGAAAAGAAAAAAAAGGAAAAATGTGACTAAATATTCATATCGTACAGTTGATAAGCTAACTTGAATCATATTGTGTAATTATTTTTCACTCTTTAATTTTTTTTTTTGAATTACTCGGTTAACTCTCTTTTAAATATTATTTTGTTCTAAGTATGTTCTCATATTACAGTAAAAAGTTAATTATATTTTGTAAACTTTATCCTTATCAACTTTTATAATTTTTTAAAACAAAAATTTGAATCTCAACCATCACATCATATTGCGTAAAAGGGAAGTTCAGTTATATGATTTTATGATTAAAACTTTCTTTAAAATTCTTATATGGAAGGGGCCTACTTATGAAATTTTCTTTGTGAATTTCAATCACTAATCTTCGATGCCGGTCAACGAATTCGGCTTAATGCTTTTGGGCCCTAAGATGTGACTCCATCTTGAATTCTATTTCTCATATGAAAATTTTGTTTTGCCAGTTGCCTTGCCACACTCCATTATTGACTCTCTCTCTCTCTCTCTCTCTCTCTCTCTCATAAGAAAATATAAATTATTAATTTATTATTTTTTGATGAGTCTAGAATGTCTTTCGAAAATATATAAATTTTTAATATTTAAGTTTAATTTATGAATATTTTAGAACTATGTATAAAACTATTTATTTTATGAATTATTTATAAAACTATAATGTCAATTATCTTTCATTGTAATTTCAATAAATATTAAAAGTTATATAAGTTGTTTAGCTAAATAGTTTAGTTATGAAAGGAATTTTTTTAAATAAAATTTTCAAACACTTTATCATTTAAATTTTTAAAGGTTTTTTCTTTTGGCACCGGTTTATAGACTTAAAAAATGAGTTTTTTAAGGGAAAATGAGTTATCCAACAAGATTTATTTTACCATGAAATTAATAAAAACATATGAATTATAACCATATCCCTTTATGACAATATCGGAGGAATATCTCTAGATATACAGTTCAAATATTTTAGGTCTGTGCTTTGGAACGATGAGTGAAGAAGACAACTAGAGCTATTTTCACTTTGTAAAAAACGAGAATTAATGGATTAGTTGTTGTATTAATAAAATTGGAGTAACACCCGACGTTTATTTATTGTTCTCTTACGTAAACAATGCCATCCTTCGAAGTAGGAACGAGGAAGTCGTACGTAGACCCAGGAACCTGTGTTCGTCGGCGTATAATCCGGCTTTTATGCGTCCTGCCAGTAAATAAAGTAAATGACGGACCAGAGAGATGACGCCACATAGATGACAAGGCTGACGTGGCACCGCCGACGCTTCAGCATTCTCTCCCGTGCCAAGCGGTAGTACGGGAATTTTCTTCTGGATGCCTTTTGGCTTTTCATACCAGATGGAAGGTCAACGCGCCACAAGTGGCCCCCCCCCTTTTTTTTGCACCCTGAATTTTAGGTTTTTATCAAATTATCCCCCAAAATTTTAGGAATAAATTGCCTGTTTCTTCTTCTTCTTCACTCCCAAAAAAATGTGGAACGGTGCAGATGGCGAGTCTGACTTTCCATTGTTGTCTAGAATTACTGTCATCGAGAATCGAGCGGGTAAGGAAGTGAAGCTCCGAGAAATTATGGGGCCGGCCGACTTTATCCGGTCCGAAACCGTAATAGAACCAGATCGGTCCGTAAATTTGAAGGCTACCAAGTTCTGTTACCATGATTCGAATCCTGACCGAAACGTCGTCGTTTGGGTGCATGCTGCTGCTGATTCCTTCAATTGCAAAGTGCTAACGCCAAGTGATTTTGTGAAATACTCCAAAATCATAATAGAGACTGATGCCAACTCCAAACTCAAGCTCAAGGGCGTTGAGTCCTCCTGGACCAACCTCTCTCGCCTCAAGTCTCTCTCTCTCTCTCTCTCTCTCTCTCTCTTATTTTCTTCATTTACCTTTTTTTTTGTGTTTAGTTTACTCGGTTTTTGTTTCTATGGGTTTTTCCTTTTTGAATTTTTTCGGCCGTTTGAACTTTGTAGGGGCTTTGGATGGCTTGCTGGGCTCGGGTTTCTCGGTTTTACCGTAGGCCCAGAGAAAGACATCGGCCACCGGTAACTCTCAGAACCGAACTCCAAAGGAGAATAAAGAGAACAGAGAGTACTCAAAAATCCGATTAAGACAGTTTGTTATTTAATCATTAAATTGCTTTATCTGCGCGTAGGTAAAATGGTGGAGATTGGGGGGCGCAACCCTGTGTCCTCTATAGTCAGATCAGAGAGGGGAATTCGATGGTGTCAGCTCGGATTCTAGTATAGTATGAATAAAATAGATTTGTGTGGTAGTGCTTTGGCTTTTCTTTTAGGACATGTGTTGTTCTTTTTCTTCAAGTCAACGTAAACTCCGTTTTATATTGTAGAAATAAGTATTCCCATACAATTTCTTGTCATATGGTTGCTTAATGATGAGAAATATGTGCAAGTTGTTCCTGACACCCAAAAAAAGAATTTAATAAACATAACATTTATAATTTATTTTTTTTACTAAGAGAATAAGAACTCCAATTTGAGATTTCAAGAGAAGAAAACAGTGTTGTTGACACCCTAAAAATATTCAAGATTTCCTAGATATTTCATTTTACCTAAAATATTATTAGAATTTGTTTATATATTAAAATCAAACACTACAAAAAAACAATTGTTTTGTAACAAAATTTATGATAAATTTCTGAAAAAAATTCGTCGGAAAAAAAAATTGAGATGAAATTAGCAACAAATTTATTTTCCATCGCAAATATTAAGGACGAAAATTTAATTATTCATCGCAAATTTGCAGCGAAATATATTTCATTGCAAAATTCATCTCAAAGATAACCAAAAAAAAATCGTTGCAAAATTTGCAACAAAAAATTTTCTTTGCAAAATTTGCAACAAATATAAAGTTCATCACAATTTTTGCGAAAAATATATTTTTATCGCAAATTTAGCAACGAAAACATTTTCAACACAAATTTAGCAATGAAATTAATTTTGTCGCAAAATTTACGACAAAAATCTATTTCGTGGCAAAATTTACGACGAAAACTATTTCGTTGCAAAATTTATGACAAAAGTTATTCGTGGCAAAATTTGTCGTCAATTAGGAACGAATTTTTTTCGTCGCAAAATTAATCGCTAAACTGTATTTAGAGGTCATACTAACGTGACTATCAGTGATGAATTTGAATTTTTTGCGACAAAAATAAGATTTATTAACTTATTTATATCATTTTTCCCGGCATAACTTGTTTTTATACCTGTTTATCCTACATCATCATAAATTAATCATCCAACCGCCATCAACAAGTATCATCATCAAATTTTTGCTATCTCTACTCGTTCATGCAACAAACCATCTAACAAGAGCATTGAACTAAGATTTCAACAGCAAACAATCATTTTAACACAATAAATAATCACAACAATAGTAGTATAAAAAATAAACATAAAATCAAATCCAAATATTCAAATATCAACAACCATAGTACCAACAACCAAGAAAATTAAAATAAACAATATCAAATGTGATCTCAAATAACCATAAACAAATGTGATCATCGAAAATTTGTCTATGATGCAAACTATAACATAATTATAGAAAATATTCATTATTGCTCAATAACAAACAAATATTCCTCCTTTAACTTTTATTTTAGTGAATCGAATATTTAAATAAATTTATAAGTTTTTTATTAAAATGAATGTATATTTTTATCATTATATGAAATAACTGTACCGTTGTAAAAAATAACACTATATAACCCTTTTTTTTATATAAACGGAAAGTGAATGAATTTTTTTCGTTAGTCAAACTCAGGCGATGCTTCTCTGACTGTTTTGTAACATTAGTCATGTGGGGTATCCTATTACATTGTTTAAGCAAGTTTAGATTCCAATTATGTCTCAAAAGTCCAATGTTGGGTGATGATGACGTGGTGGGTAGGGACATAACATGCATGCATGCCTTCCCCAGGTAGCGTCATTTGATTACGTAGTACGCAAAATGTCACCCTCACGTGATTTATCTCTGCTTGTCTGATTTATTTTTATTTTTAATATTTTTCTTAAGGAAAATTATAAAGATAACATACAACTTTACAAATAAAAATTAGATTTTCTCGCGAGAAAGATGAAAACTATTATTAAAATTTACCATATTTTGGTGGGTTTTCCTCTCATTCTTTAATCTTAATGATTATCATGATTTTTATCTTTATCACTAATATGAATCAATGTAGTAAGGAAAATGCAAACTTCAAAGGCAGAAAAGAAATAAAGAAAAAAAATGTGACTAAATATTTATATTGTACAGTTGATAGGCTAACTGGAATCATATTGTGTAATTATTTTTCACTCTTTAATTTTTTTTTAAATTACTCGGTTAACTCTCTTTTAAATATTATTTTGTTCTAAGTATGTTCTCATATTACAGTAAAAAGTTAATTATATTTTGTAAACTTTATCCTTATCAATTTTTATAATTTTTTAAAATAAAAATTTGAACCTCAACCGTCGCATCATATTGCGTAAAGGGGCAGTTCAGTTATATGATTTTATGATTAAAATTGTCTTTAAAATTCTTATATGGAAGGGGCCTACTTATGAAATTTTCTTTGTGAATTTCAATCACTAATCTTCGATGCTAGTCAACGAATTCGGCTTGATGCTGTTTTGGTCCCTAAGATGTGACATTACGTTTCTGTCGGTAACTCCATCTCGAATTCTATTGTCTCATAAGAAAATTCGGTTTTGCCATTTGCCTTGCCTCACACTATTATTAACTCTCCCTCTTTCTCTCTCCCACTCTATTTTGATGAGATTATTGAATTGAGAAAAAAAAATTATAACTATTAAATTATTCCCTTTAAAACACTCTACCTCTCTTTGATTTACGCAAAATCCTCGATTACTAAATAAGATTTATTTTATCATGAAATTTATAAAACATATGAATTATAACCATATCCCTTTATGAAAATATGGAGGAATATTGCTAGATATACAGTTCAAATATTTTAGGTCTGTGTTTTGGAACGATGGGTGAAGAAGACAAAATAAGCTATTTTCACTTTATAAGAAACGAGAATTAATACATTAGTTGTTGTATTAATAAAAGTGGAGTAAATGGATTACTACGTCGTAAGAAATGATATCTGTTCTATATTGGGATATGAATTCGCTCGATTCAGATTAGACTATATATTATATTCGCAATATTTTATGTCTTATCTCTTCTATCATATCTTACTTTTATTATTTTGTTATTCTCACAATATATATATATAAATTAATGTTTATAATTTTAAATCCGACATTCTGGACGTTAATATCAGGAAAAGATCGCAATCGAACCCCAGCAACTCCCTGGCAAGGAAGGGAGAGCCACGCAGCAGACCCTTCGCGGAAACTTCCGTCATGCATTGGCATTTGCTGGGAATTTTTTGTCTTCATTATGTTAAATGACCTTTAATGGTCACGCATAAAAAACGTTTCCTAGCTTTAAAAAGGTCATTTTAGGTAGTCCAGTTATGGGGCCGACATCTGACCTAACCATATTAATGAGATGAGCTGACTTACCACATTTCATGAGATGAGCATCTATAAGTACCCCGATTATCTCTGAGACTTTACAAATTACCCTTCTTCTTCTTCTTCTTCTTCTTCTTCTTCTTCTTCTTCATTCCCCATAAAATGCGGAACGGTTCCGATGGCGAGTCTGACATTCCATTGTTGTCTAGAATTACTGTCATCGAGAATCGAGCGGGTAAGAAAGTGAAGCTGCAAGAAGTTCTGTGGCCGACCGACCTTATCCGGTCTGAAACCGTTATAGAACCAGGTCGGTCCACAAATTTGAAGGCTACCAAGTTCTGTTACCATGATTCAAATCCTGACCGAAACGCCGTCATTTGGGTCCGTGCTGCTACTGATTCCAAACTGCTAATGCCAAGTGATTTTGTGAAATACTCCAAAATCATAATCCTGACCGATGCCAACGCCAAACTCAAGCTCAAGGGCGTTGAGTCCTCGTGGACCAACCTCTCTCGCCTTAAGTCTCTCTCTCTCTCTTATTTTCTTCATTTACCTTTTTTTTGTGTTTAGTTTACTCGGTTTTTGTTTCTATGGGTTTTTCCTTTTTGAATTTTTTCGGCCGTTTGAACTTTGTAGGGGCTTTGGATGGCTTGCTGGGCTCGGCTTTCTCGGGTTTACCGTAGGCCCAGAGAAAGACATCGGCCACTGGTAACTCTCAGAACCGAACTCCAAAGGAGAATAAAGAGAACAGAGAGTACTCAAAAATCCGATTAAAACAGTTTGTTATTTAATCATTAAATTGCTTTATCTGCGCGTAGGTAAAATGGTGGAGATTGGGGGGGCGCAACCCTGTGTCCTCTATAGTCAGATCAGAGAGGGGAATTCGATGGTGTCAGCTCGGATTCTAGTATAGTATGAATAAAATAGATTTGTGTGGTAGTGCTTTGGCTTTTCTTTTAGGACATGTGTTGTTCTTTTTCTTCAAGTCAACCATACAATTTCTTGTCATATGGTAGCTTAATGATGAGAAATATGTGCAAGTTGTTGCTGAAATCCAAAAAAAGAATTTAATAAACATAATATTTATAATTTATTATTTTTACTAAGAGAATAAGAACTTAAGTTTGAGATTTCAAGAGAAGAAAACAGTGTTCTTCTTGACACCGTAAAAATATTCGAGATTTCCTAGATATTTCATTTTACCTAAAATATTATTAGAATTTGTTTATATATTAAAATCAAAGTATCAATGTGGAATAGATTTTTCTTTTTATGTGTGAGTGATTGGTGGTCCACCCCAATGCTATAACCAATTCACTTATTTAACTCATATGTCAAGTCACACGTGTTAATAGCTCATTAACTAATAATATATACGTATACCCAGTGACTCAGTGACTCATGGATTTAATGATAAAATACTAAATTACTTTAATCAAAATTTTAAATTTGAATCTTGATTTTTACGACTGTTCAAATTAAATTAGTTGAATTTTTAAATATCAATAATCAAGTAAAAATATGTATGTATATATATATATATATATATGTTGTTCCAATGAATAAAATTGAAAGGAGGGTGAGGGACACTAGTAATTAAATTTATCATTAATTTAGACAATGAAAGAAACTTAGGACCTCCGGAAATAGGCCGATAAGATAAAGGTCAGGGGAAATACTCTTGTATCATATTAAAAATATTTAAATATAAAAAATAATATAATAATATTAAAACTTAATAAGACATTCTTTAAAATAAAATATTACAATAGGTTGGATTTATATAAAAAAATTCATTATTATGAATATATAAAAATAAAAAATTAAATATTAAATATTTTTAAAATCAAATCAATTATTTATTTATTTTAATGTATAATAATTTTTAATAATTGATTTGATATATAATTTTCGGATCTGAAATATTACATTTTTATCTCATCTTTTATTGTTTTAACTATATGGTCCTCATGACAACGTGATAGCCAAACATAAAAATCAATTATATTAGAAAATATACTATTTGTTAGAATGATCTCTGCAGGACCATAGCTTTCCTTATTCTAAACCTCCTCTTAATATATAAGAAAATATTAAATTTCAAAACCAATTAATAATAATATATAAATTATTAGGATTTTATATTTATATTATTTTCAGTACTCAATTTTTCCTTGCATATATTGTATTATTACAATTGTTGTGTTCGCTTTTGGTTCTAAAACTATAGGTTAGAATCCTATTTTTGTTTTAAATTTTTATTTTGTTTAAATTAACCTTAAATTTTTATTTCAGTTTCACTTTATCATTATTGATGTGGTAATCATAATCAACGTAAATAATTTTAGAGTGTCATATTTTTGTTCCATCACACATTTGCTTGAAACTAAAATGAAAGTTTGTGGGGGGTCAAAATAAATAAATTAAGGGGACAATTTAGTGATCACAATCCTCTCCTCCAACCTGGAATCCCAATTTTGAATCTTTGTGTAACAAAAAAAAAAAAAAAAAGATTACTCATTTGCTTAAACTTCTTTCTACTTTGAGCCAACCCCTTAGAAAATTCAGTGCAAACTTTTTCAATTTTTTTAGAACTCCCACAGATGCTTTGAAAAAGAAAAATAAAATAAAATAAATGGGAAGATATGTCATTGGTAATTCCCTTCCTCTCCCACATTGTTGATCCATGGGCTTGAAAAATGATTTTTAGTCCTGAGAATTCTCTTTAAAATTTTGAGATTTACGAATGTTGTTATCAAAGGAGAGGGTGAACGGTCCATTTCCAAAAATGTTTGTCTTAATTTTGCGTCTGTTGATTCCTCCCATTGCAAATCATAATCATGACCGACGGCAATTGGCAACTGGAAGCTCAAGCTCAAGGGCGTTGACTCTACCTGGACTAACCCCTCTCTCTCTCTCTCTCCATTTATTTTTTATTTATTTATTTTTGTGGGTTTAGTTTAGCAGTTGTTTCTCCCATGCGGGGAATTTTAACCCTGGATGGCTTGCTGGGCTGGGCTTCCACGGTTTTACGGGTCCGGAGAAAGACGTCCGCTTCTAGCGGTAGTGGAGACCCTCAAAATCGAAAAGTAGAAAATTATTATTATTATTATTATTATTATTATTATTATTATTATTGTTTTGAAGGGATATAATTAAATAAAATTAAATAAGAAATGAAAAATGAAAATAAAAAAAAAAATTATAGCTTTAGCTGTCCATAAGGGACAAAACGAGAAAATTAATGCCACCACTTTTCGGAGCTAAGCTGCGTGGGGATGTTTACCGCAACTTGACCTCGAAAATATTGAATTATAGACTCCTAAAGCCTATTTTAATTATTAAAATTTTATCACATATATAATATTTTTTATTAAAAAAATCCTTTCAACCTTGATAGAAAATAGAAGTTGTTAATTTAATAGTTTTTTATGATTTTGGAATATCTTTAAAAAAATGTATATACTTTTTTAATATTTATGTTTAATTTATGAATATTTTGAAATTATTTATATAGCTATTTATTTTATAAATTATTTATAAAATTTTAATGGCAGTTGTCTTTCTTATAATTTCTATAAATATTAAAACGTATATAAGTTGTTTTGCTAAATACTTTACCTACAAAAAGAACTTTTTAAAAATAAAATTTTCAGATAATTTACCATTTAAATTTTATAAATTTTTATTTTTCACACAAATTTAGCGAACTTCTAATCATTTATGGCAAACTCTTTTAAACTATGTCATCATCCTTAGATTTATTTTACCATGAAATTTATAAAATTTATGAATTATGATTACATCCCTTTACAACAATATCTGAGGAGTATTTAGAGATGTACGGTTAAAAAATTTTAGCAATTAAAGCTATTTTGACCTTTTTATTCAAATATTATAATTTGTAGATGAGGGTACCTACGTACACCTTTGCAACTAGGCCTGACAAATGAGTTTTGTAAGCCAAGCCAAGCAAAATTTGGGCTCAGCCCATTTCAAATTTTATGGATCTAAATCCAGACCCGGCTTAAGAAAGTTTAGAAAATTTAGATTCGAACTCGACTCAAAAAATTAAAAGAGTCTTTAGCTCATTTTAAGCTAGACTCGAGTTCGAATGTAAAAATAAAAAATAAAAAAAAAACCTCAGAGAGAGAGAGAGAGAGGTGAACCTTTGGGCTCCCACTTGGAGATGAAGAAAGATCACGGTTCCAGAAATAGTGTAGTTGAACATCATCGTGGTTCCGGAAATAGTGTAGTTGAACATCATCGTCATCGTTGAATCTCTCTGCCAAGACAAGAAAATAAATCATCCATCATTGTTCATCACTATTCATTGTCTTCTTCGCCACCACCGCAATCCTATTTTTGATGAGCAGCAAGTGCCATCAAATAGAGACGCAAACTAGACTTCATCTTTGCGCCACCAAACGGAGAGCTTCAGAACTAGGAAAAGTCGAACTAATCAATCACTGGATCTATCACCAATATTCCCCGATTGACCTTCTCCAACATCTAATCTAGCTTTCCAACAGCTTTGTTGGCGGTGGAGCAATGAACGACAAAGGCTTATCGACGACGGAAGTTTGAAACTAGAGTAAGAGAGGGTTCTGTCCAAAAAAAAAAAGAAAAAAGAAGAAAGAAAAAACAGAGGGTCAGGTTCACACATCACACTATTAACATAACTCAAAAAAATAATAAAAATTATAATGAATCCTCCACGGGTCGGGCTTATAACAAGCCGAGTTCATTGATTTCTAAACTCGGCCCATAATTAAAACGAGGCTAAATAATATGCTTAAACTCGACCCATCTCTAAAATGAGCTAAGCTTGACCCTTCAAAATGGGCTGAGTTTGGGCCGGCCGGCCCAATTGTCAGTGCAATTTGCAACAAAACCTTTATTTCTAATAATGTCACTAATCAAAATGTAGTACATCTCAACCCAATAAGGCTGTTTGATGTAGAATTTTTCATTTTCTTTGTTTAATTTAAAGTATTTATCAATTAGAATAAAATAATTTTATTACAAAATTATGATTTTGTCTATCTAAACTGTTGGAGTCGATTTTAGCCTCCATAGATACTTACTCTTTCGACTCGAATGAAGAAGCTTCACCGACAGTGTTCGCTATATCGAATGAAAAACTTACAAAAACCCCATCGGGGCTTGTCCAGTAGGGGAACTCCGATAATCAAATAAAAAAAAGTAATAACCAAGGAAAAATTGAAAATAGCAGTAGATATGGCACTGGTGACTTCTGTGCATGTAATGTATCATTTAAGTGGATGTCGAAACACCATACATGCGTGTAGCATGTATGAACATTGTACTGTGAGAACTATGTATAGAAACATATCATATATTGTATATGTAATATTATGTGATGTAATCTGTGATATATATTATACCTTTGATCATGCATAGAATAGAGTATAAGACGGTACCTTTGATCGTATAGAATCAGTTATAGAGCCATACCTCTGACTGTATAAGATTGGGCCTGAAACTCTACTTTTGTCAATGTATAAATGGGTATGAAACCCCCTCTGAATGACATATAAAATAGGTATGGAATTCCTCTCTGAATGATGTATTGAATTATCTCTCTCTCGTGTGTAAAAACTGAGTCTCCTCTTAGTGTTACCTATGCTCTGTATTTATAATTTTCTTAGGCGAGTAGAAAACTCTAGTTTCTTTTTGTTTGAGGTCTTTCAAAATAATAGGAATTATAGTAAAAAATTTTTGAAAAATTTAGACTTTCTTGAAATTAAGAAAAGTTTAAAATTTTCAAAAGATTTCTTTCATTCATGAGAGTTTACGAGAATTAGGATCCCATAAAAGTATGGAAATATTTGAATTTGGTGGTGATTACCTTCTTTATCGGATAACTATAAATAATTTTAGAAACCTATTAAGTAGGGTACCATCATAAACCAATTTTTGTTAAAAAAATATTAATTACATTGATATTTGATTTTACAAAAATAACTAGTTATTGGTCATGATTTTAAATTTTATAACATAAAAAGAAAAAAAAAATCTTTCGGAGAACTTTTGACCCATAGTTATTAAATTCAACCAGTATATTAATCTATCTTAAAATTTATGATTCAATTGATTAAACTATTAGGTCACTAGCTCAATCACAGATTTTTTTATTATTTTAAAATATAAAAAATATATAATTATATTTTTTTAAATATAAAATATCAATCATAATATTTATAAAAATTAATATATCCATATATTAAAAATTAATAACTCATAAAACATTAATCATTACCTTCAACGAATGAAAATTATGTAAATATAAATATTATCCTAGCTACAGGACAAAAAGAGCAGTCTTCTAAAATTTTAAGTCTCAAAGATTATTTATGTCCATTTTGACCTTTTAAAGTCAAACAGTTAAATTCTTCTTCAACGTATTACCCCTGCTAACTTGAAAACATGTGATGGATAGGTCTCTGCATTTTTTATTTTTTTTTAATAGAAGATAAGGTCTCTCTCTCTCTCTCCCCCTTCCTCACTCATCTCCTTTACCTTTTGGATCGTATTGCTCTTCTCGTATCCCAGAAGTGGAATCCTGCATATGTGTACCTTCTTCGGTTTCGACAGAAGAGCTTCTTTCATGGTTTCTTCTTCTTTGGGAGGTTTCTCTGTCGCCGGTGCATATGTGGACCTCTTCCGACCCCCGTGGAGGATCTTCTTTCATGGTTCTTCTTCTTTGGGAGGTTCCTTTGCCGCTGGTGCATATGTGGACCTCCTCCGACTCCCATGGAGGAGTTTCTTTCGTGGTTTGTTCTTCTTTGGGAGGTTCCTCTGCCACCAGTGCTGCCTTCTTTTGGAGACAGAAGCCAACAAATGTGATTTTTTTCTATTTTCATTTTTATCTTTAAATTAAAATTATTTTAAAATTTAAAATAAGGTTAAAATAGTCTTCTAACATTAAAAACAAAACTTGCCAGTCACTCAAGATAGGGTTGACCTATTATTGACCCACGGGTTTGTACGGGTTGAATGCATAAATTGTCTAATTTATGAAGCGAGTCTTAAAATGTATGGGTTGAACCGATAGTTCGGTGCAGATTTAATAACTATACTTTGACGTGCATAGACACCCCTTTTGATAAACAGAGAGAGGCTGATGCATTGTTTTGATTGGTGTTGAGGGAGAGTCAATGGTATCTAACAGCTCTAGAGAGAGGAAAAAAGAAATAAAAAGAGAGAAGTTATGGAGAGAAACAATAGCAGAGAGAGAATTAAAAGTGAAAGAGCTAGAGGGAGAAAGAGAGACTAAAGAGAGAAAACTGAAAGATGAATTTCATTCAATGCATGACATTATTGTCTTTCATTTGTACATTTTTCTTTTTATTACTGACTAATTAATTACTTAATAACTAACTATTATCTATTAATTGTTATAACAATTAACCATTAATTAGTTAACCAGTTAACCACTAATTATTAAGAATTTTGTACGAATTTAACCTAATTTAAAAAAAAAATTAAAAAAATATAGTGGGAAAACTAATTTCAAAACTAACTCATGTATATCGCATTCAGAAGACACGACAGAGTATGTGCGATATAGGTATGTTGTATATTAAAAATGCAACATATCGTCTAAGTCACCTTCAAAGTCTCCATCTGGGCCTGGAGAAAGGTCTTGGCTGCCCTTGGCTTCAGGAAGGTCTTTGGGAAGGAAATCCCACCAGCTTCGGGAAGGTCTCTGCTTGGAGAAAAAGGTCTTCGGTCTTTCAAGAAAGGTCTGTGCTTTCTCCAGGCTCAACCCCTTGGTTGCCTTCCTGAAGCCCTTGGTTGCCCTTGGTTGTCTCCATCTCGTATCAATTATTTTCTCCTCCTCCCTCCCACCCGCATTCATCGCCACCATTACCCTATTGCTTGCTAATTTGTGGATGAAAGTATGTCGCGTCTTCTGACATACATGAGTCAGTTTTGTTGTTTTAAGAGTTTTTTTTTTTTTTTTCCAATTAAGGTAAATTCTTACAAAGCTCAACTATTAATGGTTATAGTGAAATTTTGCAATAATTATGTTAAATGACTTTAAAGGTCACGCATACACTCAAACATTTCCTACTTTCAAAGGTCATTTAAGGTATTATGAGGTCGACACCAATTGATATGCTGACCCCACATCTCATGAGACGAGCACTATATGTACTCCTGTTATTTCTGACTCTACAAATCGCCCTTTTCTTCTTCTTTTTCTTCTTTCACTCCCAAAAAAATGTGGAACCTTTCCGATGGCGAGTCCGACATTCCATTGTTGTCTAGAATTACTGTCATAGAGAATCGAGTGAGTGAGGAAGTGAAGCTGCAAGAAGTTCTGTGGCCGACCGACCTTATCCGGTCTGAAACCGTAATAGAACCAGGTGGGTCCTCAAAATTGAAGGCTACCAAGTTCTGTTACAATGATTCGAATCCTGAGCGAAACGCCATCGTTTGGGTCCGTGCTGCTGCTGATTCCTCCAATTGCAGACTGTTAATGCCAAGTGATTTTGTGAAATACTCCAAAATCGTAATAGAGACAGATGCCAACTCCAAACTCAAGCTCAAGGGCGTTGAGTCCTCCTGGACCAACCTCTCTCGCCTCAAGTCTCTCTCTCTCTCTCATTTATTTTCTTTATTTACCTTTTTTTGTGTTTATACTTTGGTTTTTGTTTCTATGGTTTCTTTTTTTTTTTTTTTTTTTTTAGAATTTTTTACTGATACCTGGGGGTTTGAACTTTGTAGGGGCATTGGATGGCTTGCTGGGCTTGGCTTGCTCCCTTTCTCAAATCAAGTTCAAGATCTCCAAGATTTCCCTCCTCCATCATATGGTCAAGCAATTGAAACTCCCATAAAGACTGAAACCAAGATTGAAACCAAAACCCCATCTCAAAATAACCCAAACTCGTCTACTTCATTCTTTACCAAACCTATTACGGAAACCATCTTACTTACAAGATTGAAGGAAGCTCCAGACGACAAGAAATTGTATCAAGTTACCCAACAAGCCTTTCCTCAAGGATGCAACTGGTGTCCCGATGACATCACAAAAAATCAAAAGTTTTATGAATTAATTCTTACCGATTCCCACTCTGTGGAGATTGTTCATCACCGAGATCCAAACGATTCATCAAAAATTTCCTATTCGAAATGTATTATTAAAAAAGTTCTTTTTTATTCTCAAGAATGGTCTTCTTTCTATACAGAAAAACCATTTTCTGTAAGATTTATTCCCAGCGGATTCACATACCAGGACTACAAGATGGCTTGGTTTCGGGCATTCTTTTTACGTCCATCCGATCACTCCTGGTTTTTTACGTTTCATCCAAATTGTTTAAAAGATTTTCCTATTTGGTTTTATCAATGGTGGTACTCATTCGGCCCTACGCCAGACATTCTCCCAAAAGAAATTAAACAGTCTTTAGATTTTTATTCAGAAAATACAACAGGTGACCTCTTTGCAAAAGAGACTCATTTTCATGTGGAATTTCAAGTGCCATGGATATTTTGCTGGAATTTTCAAATTTCCCAAGTCCTTCCTCATCCTTGGCCATTGTCATTAGTTCGAGAGTTTAAAGTTAAGTGGTGGTCAGGTTTCTCCAGTGAAATTTGTTCTATTGATAATGTGAACCATTTCCTTAAAACCGGTGAGAAGCTCCAGCAGAAGGTTCAAGCACGGATCCAGTCGGAGGACCATGTGCCCAAGACAAATTTAAAGGAATCAAGTTACATCAGCATCAAGACAAATTTTCAGAAGTAAAGCAGCATTATCAGGATTATCTGGCAGCAGCATTACCTCAAAAGCAAAAAGACAAACGGAGACGGAGATATATTCAAATGGGAATCAATCAAGCAGAAGCTCTGTGTCAAAAGCAGCAATTATTCTCAAAAGTGGAAGACTAAAGTAAAGTAACAGACGTTTCAAGTGGTATCTCAAAAGCAAGATTTTTTCCCCAGAAGAAGGCAAGTGGCATGGGTAAAATGGTGGAGATTGGGGTGCAACTTTGTGTCCTCTGTAGTCAGATCAGAGAGGGGAATCCGATGGTGTCAGCTCTTATTCTAGTATGGTATTAATAAAAAAGAGCTGTGGGGTTGTGCTTTGGCTTTTCTTTTGGTACATGTTTACTTTAGTCCTTTTCTTGAAATCATTGTAAAATCCCTTTTATATTATGCAAGTCCCAATTTCAATAAGCATAGAAGTATTCCCATATAATTTCTTGTCATATGGTTGCTTAATGATGAGAAATTTGTGCAAGGTGTTGCAGACACCCAAAAAAACAAATCAATAAACAATAACATTTGTAATTTATTTTTTTATGATTCAAATTCGAGATTTCAGCGGAAGAAAAAGGTGTTGTTGACACCGTAAATGTATTCAAGATTTCTCAAGTATTTCTTTTTATCAAAAATATTTGGAATTTGTTTAAATATCAAAATCAAAGTGTTATTTTGAGATAAATTTTTCTTTACAGAGTTGTTTGAAGGCTCCTCAAATTCTTTAGGGAAATAATAAGATTGTCAAATCACCAAATTTAATAAAATAATTTGAGGAAGTTTCCTTATTCTCTTAAAAGTTTATAGAACCGTACGGCAAGTGTATATATATACTTTACTCATTGATACTTTACATAATCAGATTTAATATATGGTGTTAACATTATATATTATTAAAAAATTAAAAATATTTAAATATAAAAAATAATATAATAATATTAAAACTTGATAATACATTCTTTGAAATAAAATGCTAAAGTAGATTAGATTTATATAAAAAATAATTGTTATAAATATAAAATTTTAAAAAAAATTAAATATTTTCAAAATCAAATCAATTATTAATTTATTTTAATTTATAATATTTTTTAATAACCGATTTGATATATAGTTTGGAATCCTTCGATGAAATATTATATTGTTGTTTCATTATTTTGTTGTTTTAAATATTTTATAGTACTCGTGACAACATGGTCTTAGAATGGATATACTTTAAACAAACATAAAAATCAATTTTTGGTACAGTTTGATACATTGAATCATGAGTTATCCTTTTAATTTTATACCTGTGGATTTCTTTCTTCTTGACTTGAGACTGAGTTTAGCAAAATTTTCCATTATTGTTTTAGGTGCTTTTGGCTGTGGACTTGGGTTGAGGAACAAAAACAATGACACCAAAGAAGAGATGATCCCCGCAGGACCGCAGCTTGCCTCCTTCTAATAATCAGAAAATATTGAATATCAAAATCAATTTGCGATAATATAAATTTTGATTAAAGTAATAAATTATTAAGAACTTAATATTTATGTTATTTTTAATTCATATTATCGATCCTAATTTGTGGGATAAAAACATAATTATTGTTGTCATATAAAGAAAAAAATTATGTATAGAGGCATTTGATATGAAATAGAATACAATAGTGTAGAAGGATCTCTATAATCGACGCTACTTAGTAGAATAAAGATTTGATTATTTTTTATTGTATATTTATATTATTTTTAGCATTCAATTTTTTGTTGTATATATTGTATTATTACGATGGTTGTGTTAGCTTTTCATCCTAAAACTATTGGTTAAAATCCTATTTTCCTTTAAAATTATTTATTTTATTTAAATTAACCTTAAACTCTCATTTCAGTTTCATTTTATCAATTTTGATGTGGAAATCAGAATCAACATAAATAATTTTAGAGTGCTATAGTTTTGTTCCATCACACATTTGCTTGAAACTAAAATGAATGTTTGTGGGGTCAAAATAAATAAATTAAACCTTAAAAGCAAATTACATTTTAGTCTACACTATGAGAGTCAAGATTACACTTGATGTTTCAACTATTTTTTCCCATTTTTTCTTCTTCCCCTTTTGGTTCAACCCGTGTTTAGTCGAACCACGAAAATAGAAAAATGAAATTTGAAAGAATCAACTCACTAATAGATTCCACAATACTCAAAATAGATAATCGAATAAAATCCAGATACCGATTGATAGTAGATACTCCTACACCAAAAAGAGGGGAAAAAAAAAAGCTACTGATGTTTTAGATTAGTTTTATGTTTGCTTAGGACAAAAAGAAAAATGGAATGATTTTCTAAACAAACTTCTTGCCCAAAATTTCCACGCCTCTTTTGTTTTATAATTTCCTTCGGAATTTCTTTGGGAGCTTTTGGTAGCCAGCAGAGTCGAGGAAGATGATCAAGAGCCCCTAAAAGTTTTGGGATTACAAAGAGGGCCCTTAAAAGTTTTGTTTTGGACAAAAAGATGACCAAGAGCCCTTAATCTTTCGATCAAAATTTAAGAATGAAAATAATTATATTAGAAAAACTTTTTTATAAAGAGAATTCAATAGTAGATCAAATTGAATTAATCAAAATATAATTTTGAATATTGATCGATCAAGTATAACAAAACAAAATTGAAATTGTAATGGTTTCGAATTTGAGATTTTCTTGAGGATGACGCTTTCTTTTTTTTTTTATTTTAAAAAAAGATGGCGTACGTTGATAATCTCTTGTCAAACGTATCATACTTGTAGACTGAGTGCGTCAAAAACCCTTGATCTATGAACATATTTTATCCTTAAAATGGAAAATGCAAAATAAATTGCATTAAGTTGTCTTTTCTTAGGAGCTGATGAAAGAAAAAAGGGATGGATGTCATATGGGTAGTTATTAAAAAAAATAAAATTGTGGAATGTGAAATAATTTGAAAAGTCAAGTGCGTTGTCAATTCTTCCCTTTGACAGTTTTATTTTGCACCTCTTTTATCTTATTTATCAGTATTATTTTTTGCCATTTTTGAATATTATTTTTTAAATCTTATATTATAATCTAAACTTTCTTATAATTAAAAACATAATCAAAGAGAAAATGGAAACAATTATCTTTTCAATGAAATCTCAATAATTTAGAGATTAGTTTATGATAAGAATATCGAAGCAAAATTCATGAGTTTCACGATAAATTTTATTAGAAATAATAAAAATATTAGTAAAAATTCATTTTAGTTAGAACTATAAATTGTACTCTCGTTCTGAAATTAACATTACAACCTAAGTGAGTTTTGAGTATTATAATTTTTTGTCCATCAAATATTTAGATATATGTTTAATTTTTGCATATTAGTTTGGAATTCATATTTGTGTTTTTAAAATTTACTTTCACTATTTAAAGTTTAAAATTTAGGCAGTAGATCAATATTAATTAATTTTTGAATTCGAAATTTAGAAATAAAAAAAATAAATTGAGAGAGTTTCTCTTTAAATTGGGTCCGATAATATTCAAATCAGATTAGTCATGATTCCGGATATCGATGGATTATTTAAAAAAAAAAAAAAAAAGTCTAATGCAATGTGCTTGGAAATTAAAAAGACTAAAAATTAACCTTGAGTGATTGGATCAATAAGATCCAGCTATGTGCTTGAATTTCACAGGTCAAGGGTGGGAAGAAATAGTTCACAAATATACCAACAAAAACTTAATTCTATGCAATCAGAGATTCTCTCTCTCTCTCTCTCTCTCTCTCTCTACACTTCTCTCTCTCTCTCCACGCATGAGGCTATGCGCTAACCACCACCAACATCATCAGCGTCTCATTCATCAAAAACTAAGATCATTATCTTCTCTCTACAAATTACACTCAAATTTCAACGTTTTTCCTCAGATGAACCCATAGAATCGATCGTAGAAACCCTGGATGTCATCGGTTTTGAATTCTATTACAAGAAAATCTATCACCTATAGACATCTGCCATTAATGCTGGCGGTGAGCTTCCAAACTCTCCAATTGAAACTCAATTTTGTTATATTTCAACATTCTAAATTCGATTATGCACCTAAAGTTTGTTCTTGAATGTTAAGTTGTTTTAATCCTTGAATTGTACCATATTTGTGACTACCCACCATTGACAACTGCTCTTCATTGGTGATGACAACATTTTTTTTTTCAAATTGAGACATAATTTTAATGTTTTTAGGACATATAAATCCAATTATAGCCCTAAAATAAGTATTCGAGCACCATGAACCCCAACTCTTTTGGTTTTGGTCTCATCTTGTATTTTTCCATTGACATGTGGGGTTTTGAGGGTTTCTATGTGTGGTTCGGTGGATTCATTTGAAGAAAAGCATGAGAATTTTGAGTATGATTTGTGGAGAAAATGTGATGATGGTCTCGTTCTCAATTTCTCAAATGAAGGAGACGATGATGAAGTAGCGGTTAGCGCGTGTCATCACGCATAGAGACAGAGTAGTGTAAAAAGAGGCCCGGGAGAGAGAATTTTTTATTGGTTTGAATGTGCAGATAGAAAGAGAGAGATTTTAGAATATTTTTTAATTTAGTTTTAATTTTTTTCATTATTTTATTTAAATTATTATTTTCCTTCTAACGGTTAAGTTCGGAATGCGTTATGACAAAAATTGTTGGTTTTCATAATTGAAGGAAAATAGAAGCCTATTTGCAAATGACCATATCTTCGCGGCTACAAAATTGGGAATCAAAAAAATATATATATATATTGAGAGAATCGTTCCTAAATAAAGTTTCAATATATATTTAAATTAGATTAATCGAACTATGATTTTTAGATATCGATGGAAATAATAAAATAAAAATAAAAAAATAAAAACTCTTTACTGTTTAGGATCTGGATAGAACATTTTCCCTTTCTTCATGTTTTCTCTGCAGAATAAAACACTAGACGCTTTATTTCTCTCACCCGTTCTCTCTTCTTTTTTCTCTCACTATATTACCCCTCTTCTTCCTTCTCTTCTATAAAGTGCGGAAGCTCTCTTCCTCTCCCTCCTACTTCTTACATAAGTCCCCTTTCTTTGGGACTCCCTCACCCTCTCTCCCTCTTTCTCACCTATTCTGTCTCTCTCTCTAGCCTCTTGCTCCTCCTCAATGATGGTGTACACTGAATGCTTGGACATGGCCTCCACTTATACGCTTATGAGGTGAAAATCAAAACAAGGCGGTGGATTTTGAGTTGGTGTTCGGTTTATTAAGTTTTATATATATATATATCATTGGTATTCAAAACTAAATTCTGAATGATCGATTCGGGATTTGTAGTGGTCTATTCTGAGGGTTACTTTTCCAATTGTTGGAGGTGGATTTTGACTCCACATATACCGACTCCTTGCTAACTCGAGTGATTCCGCCCAAGGGATGTGACACCTGCAATAACCGCCGGAGGGTGCTCCGGCGGGAAAATTCCGACACTCAAGTCAAAAGGAACGATTTTTGTATGAAAAGGAAAAACAGACTGAGAGTTAAGGAAAAATCGTTCCCTGTAAATAATGTGCCAACAATGTTAGACCCAGAGAACATACCTGTTGTGGAGAGTTTAAAGATATTTTATACCTTTTTGAGTTGGAAGCAGCTGCGATGTTGGGCTGATCCGGAGATTTTGAGAATTCCATATTTTGAATTGATTGTGATTCTCATCTTTTTGAAAAACTATCGAAATTTTGAAAAAATTCATTCCTTAACTACAAATGTCTCAAGGTGCTATTTTTAGTAAGAGACGAGAGTCGTTGGAGTACTTTGACCTTCCTTCTGGATCGTTAGAACCGTTAGCTATCGATCAGTCGCTTGACTGATAAGAGATCCTCAGGACTCCTTCAATTGAGGGGCTATCGATTAGATACCAGATTGGGGCAATTAATTTCGCTAACCAAATTTGCTCGATTGGCTAGGCGACTAAGACAGTTCGGTTGGCTGGGCGACTAAAGTCCTATCATTCGAGAGACCTGGGTGACTGAGACGATTGATGGTTATACTTAAATCTCGACCGGTAATTGTTTTTCATGTGCCTTCTGCGTGGGTCTCTCTTGGGCTAACTTATCGGATTCGATTCTGGGATCTTGTCTCATCACCAATATAATTTTTTTTATTCTTAAAACTTAAATATGAGATATTCATTAAGTGATCTAACGACACATTTCACTAACTCAACTATCCGTTAATATTGGGTTTATGAAGTTAGTTAAGGCTAATGTGATATAAGAAATAATATCACAATAAGGGATAAAATTGTGACACTCATAGGATTTAGATCGAAATTTGTATCGATTTGTGATCGACAAATCAAATGAACAGTTACGATCGAAATACAAATTTTTTCTTTAAATCAACAGTCAAGATTGTTTTAGCCCAAATTAATATTCTTAGAGTACACATTTTGTAAAATTTTTAAACTAAAATAAACTAGTTAGAAAGGTTTTTAATAATTTTAAAATATAATTAATCAATAAACTTGAAAATTAATACAAAATGAACATTTTTGTTTTTTATAATTATAAATAATTTTTAGAAATTCGGTTTCTCTTTTAAGATTATTACATATATATCATGCCCAAAATATTAAGCTAATCAATATAAAATTTAATAATAATGATATTTTTAGATATTTCTATCACAAATTAACATTATTTATAAAAAAAATGTACTAAAATAAGCTTCTATTTGTAGATCATAGTTTGATCACAATCTCATTTATTGACATTATTAGGGTTTTATGATACTCGAGTTGATTCAGATAATGTCGATATCCAAGCTTAGCTGGAGTGGTAGTTTGGTGAACTCGAGGTTGAGCTCATGAAGTTTTTATTTTTCAAGTTTGAATTCGAAATTATCGGATAATATTTTTTAATTAATTAATTTTGAATAATATATTAAAAAAATATTTATAAATATAATTTTATATATATATATTATATTAAAAAATATAATTAATTATGCCAGTGGAGCCTTCGAGCTCCGTACCATTAGGCTCGAGTTTGAACTCGGCACTGAATTATCCGAGTCGGAACTCGCGTCGAGCTTTGTCTGGACAGTGAGTCTCATAACATCGTTAGGCATGACAAAGAAATCACGCCATGGTACCAAGTGCCAAACGAGTACTGATCGCATTCTCTATAAACGCAACGTTTTTCAAAATAATAATAATAAGAGCCCAGGAAATATCCCCGAGGCAGGGGGGGTCCAAAATCGCCATCATTCCACTTCTGGATTTCTTTAATCACTCATCAATCACCATTAAAACTTTTATACAGATGCCACGAAATCGAAATTAAAAGGGCTTTATACTCTAAAGTTCTGCTTTTTCTGATACGTTGGAAAATAAAATCAATTTAATTGATATATATTTTTTAATTTTAACAAAATTTAACGATATTTAAAAATTAATAATATAAAAAATTTTAACTGATTTGATATAAAAATTCTAATTTTTATTACTAAATAAACTCATTCTTCACCTTTGTAATCCTTTTTATTTATATAAAGAATCAATTAATACCTTTTTAAACTTTATAATAAAAAAAATAAATAAGTAGTGGTTTATATGCATAGAACCATAGTTGTATTACAATTATAAATATAGTAATAAATAATAATCATAATAATAATAAATTAGTTTGCAGAGTTAAAACCTAAATGGTTCGTAATTAGGAGGTGAGGTATGCGAATTTTGTGTTTATTTTTATATTTTTATTTTCAGGATATCGTATCTTTCCCTCCAGATACCAAGTCCATTTACACCGTTCGATCGTTCTTGATTTGGCACTTTTCCGATCAGTCCTGCCCCTCCCATTCTGAAATCGATCCTTCTCTCTCTCCGTTGGAATTACAATAGATCTGTTGCCTATCGCTCGGGAAGACAGAAAACCCTAAAATTGAAGGAAGAGATGGAATCAGTGATGGGAGATGCAAGCACGTGGTCTCGAGCATTAGTTAAGATCTCTCCTTACACCTTCTCTGCTATTGGAATCGCCATTTCAATCGGTGTTTCTGTTTTAGGCGCCGCCTGGTATTCTTTCCCATCTCTCTCTCTCTCTCTCTCTCTCTCTCTCTCTCTCTCTCTCTTCCCCCCACCTAATTGAAATTTGAATGCTTTTCTGTGAATTATTCAGGGGAATTTACATAACTGGAAGTAGCTTGATTGGTGCGGCAATCAAAGCTCCACGTATTACTTCGAAAAATCTTATCAGGTTAAATCCTCCTCCCCCCCTAGGGTTTATGCATTCTTGGAATTGGTTTGCAATTTGAACGCCTTCTTTTTTCAAGAAGAGGAACTCTGAATATCTGGAAATGTGTTGGGTTTGTTTCTTTTCGCACATGCTAGAAATTAGGTTAGGAGCAAAATATGGGTGGAAATGTATATGAATTATGAAGTGTTTGATTCTGGTTGTGGTGAATGTTGAACGTTGTGTTGAACGTTGTCTAACTGGTGGAGTTGATGAGGATGTTGTTTGTTGTTGTTATCCGTATGATACTCATTTTGCATCTGCTTGTTACGCTAAAACTAAAGTAATTTGTATCTTGAGTCACTTAAATAAGGCAAGTTACATGAATGTTGTATGCTTTGTTTCTCTATGCTTGGTGTTGCCCTTGGGGTTTAACGGTCCTTAGGGTCATATTTGGTGTAAGGGTGACAGGATCGAAGGGTTAATGCCAAAATATGGGAAATGCGAGATGCCTTGATTGACATCAGTCATGGAAAGACCCATGATCCCTGTGGCAAACCAATATTGGTAGTGGTTTGTATGCAAAAGATGTGAATTTTCTTTTTTCAATACTTGTCCTCCAAATTACTAATAAGTTATTTGATTCATGTGGATCAAGGAGATTACAAGAATAGCGTTGCTTAAAACTATATCATGTAATAAATTTTTGAATATTCAAAGAAAATGAGCAGGTTGAAGAGATAGAAAGGGGATAATAAGTTTCCTTTGAGAATTGTGTAATACACTAATCCCTTCAGACAGGGGCTTAGCATCCCTTCTTTAGTGCATTGTGCTAACTCCTCTTTGGTGCAATATTCTTACATAAATCTCTCCATCATAGTATCAATTTTTATTTTCTTTAAAAAGCCTACCACTTCATCCTTCCCCTTGTGCAAACATGCCCTTAAAGTTATTTGAATTGACTTCTGTATAAATTTTTTGTCTGTATATTTATTTGGTATTTTCCTCTCTGCAATTCATGCATCTTCTGCCATGTTTTTTTGAATGTCATGGTTCAGCCTCAAAATTTCTTCTCTCAGTAAATACACATAAAAGAATTGCGAGTTGGTAGGGAAAATTCCACCTGAGTAGAGTACAGTAAATGTTTGTGAAGGCAACTTGCAAAGTCAATCAAAACATGAATATTTGCTACATACAACTCCTTGTATTCATATGCATTTATGTCTAGAGACTATGGCCTGTAAGAGCGCTGCCTTCTTCATCAAAAGCCTTTCTTTTAGGTTCTACCACATGAATCCTGAAAATCCCTACAATAAAAATCTTCTTTTACATTCAAGAACATTTCCCATGCCCGTGATGTCTCAAGAAAATCCAAATTACCAAATCCTAGTAATAAATATGCATTTGAAAAATCTATTTCCTGCTGGTTTTTCCCTTTTTTTTGGGCAGGGTGGTTGTTGTACAAAAACACTTCTTTTCACGGAAACCACTTTAGAGAGTACTCTCTCTTTATTACATTTTTAGTCATATAGATCATCTTCTAGGCATTTACGGGGCCTCTTTTAACAATGTCCACTTAAGCTCCAAAAGATTTACAGAACATACACTGAGCGCACTACCCATAATCTTCTCACTATCCACTTAGACTGAAGAAGCATTTACCGCAGTCTTCTTTCTGCCATTTTGCTTTGAGTGCAATGAGTCGTGAAGGCACGTATCAGTAAATATGTGATGCCATTGGTTGGTACCAGGGGGCCTAATATGAACTGCTATAACAACTGTTATGGACGATGGCTCCTTTACAGAGGTGTGATGAATGCGGTGTTATGGCAAAGCTTCTAAAATTAATCAAGAACATGAAAAGAAGGTAAACTCATCTAGCCATATGGGAGTTGCACATTGCTGGCAGTTTGCTCCATTTACGTGGCTCCTTTATGGAGTTGTGATGAATGCAATATTATGGCAAAGGTTCAAAAATTAATCAAGAACATAAAAAGAAGAAAAACTCATGTAGCCATATGGGAGGTTCACATTGCTGGCGGTTTTGCTCCATTTGCGTTCTTCTTGGATCTTATTGGATCTTTTGTGGAACTTAAAGGCTTCACATGCCCCCATGTAACGTAAAGCCTGGAGCATTGATTTCCATTACTCCAAATGTAGAGAAATTTCCTATCAATTTCTTGTTTGGGTTGTAAAGAAGCTTAGCTTCTTTTAACGTAGCCTCAATAGCCAAGCTTAATGGAAGAACTAAATTCAACATTGGAATTCCCTGGTTACTGGACATATTCACAACCCCTTCTTCTTTCTCATGCATGTTAATTGATGTTTTGCTCAAATATTATTTAATTTGACCATTGTTTTTAACTTGTAAGAGTCAACAAAGGCTTACAGTTCTATAAAACATTTTATTGAATGAGATCTGGTGCAGAATTTTGAGTATATTTTACTGTTAATGGGAAACGTGTTGTTGAAATTCTGATTTAAAATCCACCATAGCATGCAAAAGCTATGGGACTGAATTGTGGAACTTGATCTCCAAAGAGGCATTCAGTCACATAAAGAAACGTGGTCCCATGTATTTTCCTGGCGCCTATAGCCCCCAACACTTGGCCTTATGTGCAACTCTAATTGGAGCTGTCTTCATTATTATGGCAAGACCTAACCTCTGCTCCATTTTGCTACTATTAAATCATTGCCAATAGGAAAGTATGATGTGGCCTGGAATTCTTGCTGCTGTATGTCAAACTTACCCTTTGTTGCTGATGTAAAACTTATGGTTTGAAATTTTATGGGGTGCTTCGGACATTATACTCAGTTGAAGGCCTGTTTTCTTTCAGTGTGATTTTCTGTGAGGCGGTGGCCATCTATGGTGTTATAGTGGCAATCATTTTACAAACCAAGTTAGAGAGTGTTCCACCAAGCCAGATATATGCACCCGAATCTCTGAGAGCAGGATATGCAATCTTTGCTTCTGGTATCATTGTGGGATTTGCAAATCTTGTTTGTGGGTATGTCCTCTCATCTACTAGTTTTTCTGATTAATTTTCCGCAAACTCTGAAGACAATAATGGTTCTTGCACAAAAACTATTCAAAGTATCTTCCTGCCTGAAAAATGTTATCAGTTGTTTACCTTTGCCTGTGGAAGTTATTATTATTATTTTAGTGGGATAAAGGATTGGTTGTTTTTGTATTATTTTTTATTTTGATGGAAATCTATCTTTTCACCGAAAGGTTTCTCATTAATTTTATTTTCTAGAGTATTAATTGATAGTTTGTGTTAATCTGGATGAAGAATTTAAATGAAAATTATGAACTGAAGTTTCCCTTGCTTACACTTTTGTCATGGCTGAATTATTTATTTATTTATTTATTTATTTTTCATTTCTCTACTTCCCACTTTTGTAAGCCCGTGTCATGTCTGAAACGCAAAATGCCTTCTGGTTTGGCGCTTTCCTGACAGTTTATTGATGTTTGTCTTTGTGACCCTGTCAAATATTTGTTTTGGTGACAGGTTATGTGTGGGAATAATTGGAAGCAGTTGTGCTCTCTCTGATGCACAGAACTCCTCTCTCTTTGTAAAGATCTTAGTGATTGAGATTTTTGGCAGTGCACTTGGGTTGTTTGGAGTCATTGTGGGAATTATCATGTCAGCACAAGCAGCATGGCCTGCAAAGGCTGCTTAATCTACTGTTTTCACTTTCCAAATATCATTTATTATTGAACAAGTATTTTGTATGTGTACCCCCAGGTGAGCTATAAAATATCATATGTAAGTTCTGAAGTTGATCCGGACGCAATGATCAATATTTAACTTTGGGCATTTATCTGTAGTTTTGAACTCTACGAGGTGTACTAAGGTTTGAAGGCCCTTGTGTTCTTTCATACAGAGCATTGAACTCTATGGCTTCTGTTGATAATAATTTTGGTTTAAGATGATGGAAAGCAAGTTCCTTGTTTATTCAATATGCTTTTTCTCTTATCTGTTTTGGAGTGAAATTGGCTGGAAACACCGATCGGCTTTTATTATGCCTGTGCTATGCCGCTTTAGTCTTGGCATCACACTTCCTCAAGGCAATTACACATTAACTAATCTACCAAAGGAACACCAGCAAAGAAAGGCATGTTTCTCTGTTCAAGGTCTCCACATTCCTCCAATCTTGCAGTTTTGGGGTCAAATTTGTTTCTGTCATCCAGATTCAAACCTTGTTTGATCCGACCCATCTTCCTGGAATGCAGGACTTGCTTGAAGTCACCGGTAGTCGAATTGGCTGATACTCTTCAAGTGCTTGCTGCAAGTTTGTCGTGCCCCACTTCTCGAGGCACTTGCCTAGAGCATATGAATCTACTATAGACATGTTTGTGCTTCTCACACCATGAGGGGTTGTCGGGTGTGCTGCATCTCCTATCAAAACCACATTGTCCCAAACAATTTGCTCTAAAGGCTCACAGTCATATATTACATTGATGAAAGCCTCACTTGTTTCCTTCATGACTCTTGCAAATTCGGGCACCCAAACCTTCTCTGCTTCTTCTTGCATCTTCTTGATCATTTCCCTACTTACTTTCACAGTTCCGGAGGTCCGCTGAATTGCAGAGAAACAACTAAAGTGTCAGTTTGGCTGCATTAGAGTTCTTTTCTATGAAAAAGTGGAATTGTAATTGAAAAATACCTTTGAGTTCTGGTTCTGGTTGATTAATACACCAAAGCCAATTGATCCTGCTATGCAAAAGCTCACACACCACACTATGAGTTGCAGTTCCTAGATCAAAGTACAGGCACTTCCCCAGATCAGGATAGGCTTTCCGAAGGTTAAGGATGGTTTCTGAATTCTCATTTCCTGAAAAATTTAGAACAACTCTCCATGCACAGTAACCGGAATACCTTCGAAAACAACATCAAAATTCACAAATTTAGTTAACTATTTATCAAGACTATTTTGGCCGTAACCAATTTTCTATGGTTGAGATGTTTAACTACTAACAAGACTTTTTTTTTTTTGTGTCTGTACAACTATTCTAGGTTTATATCTGATTAACAAATGATCAACTAAGCAGTGCATAAATTTTTGTTTGATTTGACAAACATCAATTTGAGGTCAAGAAGAAAAGTTTTACAGATCAAAGAGAGACACCCATCTGCAGCAACTAACAAATCTCCAACGATTTCCACGGTTTCACCAGTCTGAACAACTTTAGCCTTCACATTGGCAGATGTTTTGTCATCAGAAATAGAGAGAGACGAAAAGATGACCCCAGAGAAAAATATCCTGTGGCAGTGCTGCATAAAGAGGGCCATGGAGCTCAGCCCAGTAAATTATTTTGCAGTTGAATTCCTCATCTCCTGTAAAAACCCTAGTCATCTTTGTCTCTGCATCTGTTGCTTGGTTACACATAGCAAGCAACAAAGAGATCTGAGTATATATCACACACACATTATATGAATCTATCACTTACATTTAAGACAAATATTACATTCATTTTCATAATGAAATGAGAATTCTGAAGTATTTATACCTGATCAATTGTGAGTGGAATAGCAGAATTGCTGAGAGGATTGGATTGACCGAGCCAGGACCGGTTGGACTACCACTTGGGGGTCCAGAGGATTTCTCTTATAACATCCCAACCGGTTAATATGAGCATGTGCGCAGGATATCCCTGCTATGCTTCCTCCCACTACCACTGCCTTCGCCTTCTTTGCTCTCCTCATCTCTCTCTCTCTCTCTCTCCACCCCCCCGGGTGCGTGCGCGTGTCTCTCTCTCACACGTACATATGCACGAGCTAATAATAGATTTCATTTTCCTCAGTACAATAATTCCAATGTGTTGGTAGCATGAAACTAAAGGACAAATAGATCATTTGTAGGCACATGAAACAAATACATCTCTGTCTCTCATGGTTCACGTGTGTTGTATAGACACGGGAAGCACATCCTTACCCCTCTATGTTTGATTTTAATTTTCAAGTAACTTTAGAAACCTTTTCAGATTGCTCCTCTTAATTAGTTTCATAGAAGTCATGTTTTTATGAAAATTAGATGTCCTATAGAATTAGAGGTCGCAATTGGGTTTTTTGAGTTGGGCTTTGCAAAACCTGGACTCGGCCCAATTAACTTTTTATGGACTCAAGCCTGAGTCCAACCCCTACTCAAGAAAACTCGAAAAATTGAGGCTCAACATCGGCCCAAAAAATTAAAAGGCCTTGGGCCATTTTGGGATAGGCTAACTTTTTTTTTGTTATATAATTTTATTTTTTATATTTTTAATCTATTTTATAGTATAATAAACATAAAATAAAAATATATAAATCATTCAAAATAAAATACAAAACAAATATCACCATACCAAATTAAACATTATACATTATTATGAAAATTAACAATAACAATGTCATAAAAGATTAAAAAATTATTGAAGAATAATATATTAAAGTTATCAAAATCATTATACAAATATCACAATATTTAATTTTAAATCTTAACAAAAAAAATAAAACGGGCTGATCTTATAATGGGCCGACTTTACATGTATACAGGCTTGGCCCGTAATTAAAACGGGCCTAAAAAATGGGTTTGAGCTCGACCTGATCTTAAACGAGTCAAGCTCGGCCATTCAAAATAAGCTAAGCTCGGATTGGGCCGATGAGCCGAGCTCAGGCCAGCCCGGCCTAGTTGCCCATCCTAAATAGGATCAATCCTCAACAAATCATGCGCTATAGTATACACATATACATGTGTGGTACATAATTGTGAATGATTCTCAACATAACCATGAGATCTCAAGCATAATTATCTCAATTGATTGACTAAAGGAACCCCAGTAGCGAAAGGCATGTTTTCTGTTGCAGGACTTCACATTCCTCCGGACTTGCATTTTTGGGGTCAAATCTCTTTCCATTTGGCAGCACCAAACCTTGTTTGACTTGACCCATTTTCCGCGCATGCAGAACTTGCTTGGAAGTCACAGGAAGCCGAATTGACTGATACTCTTCAAGTGCTTGATGCAAATTTTTTGCACCCCACTTCTCAAGGCATTTGCCTAGAACATATGAATCTACTAATGACATGTTTGTGCTTCTCACACCATGAGGGGTTGTTGGGTGAGCTGCATCTCCTATTAAAACCACATTGTCCCAAAAGATCTGCTCCAAAGGCTCACGATCATATATCACATTGATGAAGGGCTCGCTTGTTTCCTTCATGACTCTTGCTAGTTCGGGCACACAAACCTTCTCTGCATCATCTTGCATCTTCTCAATCATTTCCCTGCTTACTTTCATAGTAACCGAGCTCCCCTAAAATTAGGGGGGAAAAGGTTAGAAGTCATTTTGATTAAATCCTTGAATATGGTTACCTATAACAAGAAGAAATTAGTTTGCACCTTGAGTTCTGGCTCTGGTTGATTACTATACCAAATCCAATTGATCCTATTGTTCAAAAGCTCATACAGCACACTGTGAGTTGCAGTGCCTAAATCAAAGTATAGGCATTTGCCCAGATCAGGATATGCTCCCCGCAGGCCAAGGATGGTTTCTGAATTCTCATTACCTGAAAAATCAAGGACACCTCTCCACGCACAATAGCCTGAATACCTACAAAGAACAAATATAAAGCATGCCATTCTGATCACATGCCACAACTTCAGTTCCAGCAAAACATGGACTACCCAGTCATATTGAGTTATCCGAAAAATCTAGAAATAATTATCCCTTTATTCATTTTAGTCTCATTATTTGAAACAATGTCTTATGATAACGGTTTTAAGCCATTCAGTCAGTGGATGTGGTCATGAAAGCACCGTATCCATATATTAGTGTGTCATATCAAGTATCTCAATTTTGAGCTCACAAACCTCAACTTAAGGTGAGGAAGAAAAGTTTGACGGATCAAAGAGAGACACCCATCTGCTGCAATTAGCAAATCTCCAACAATTTCAACAATTTCACCTGTCTGAATAATTTTAGCCTTTACTTTGACAGAATTTTTGTCATCGGAAACAGAGAAAGAGAGGAAGAGATTACCCAACAAGAAAATATCCTGTGGTAGAGCGGAATAAAGAAGGCCATGGAGATCAGCCCAATGAGCAGCTCTGAAGTTGAATTTCTCATCTCTTGTTAATATCCATGTCTCCTTTGTCTCAGCATCTGTTGCTTGATCCTAGATGGCAAAATAGACACTTCAACACATACCAATTACAAGAAAACAACCACCCAATTCTTCACAAAGGTTTTTAATCTCTCCAGTGAAGCACTAGCATTCAAGCAAGCATCCACAGTAATTCACAAACCATGTGTATTGATAAGAGTTGCACTCAAGGTCCATTGCATTCAGTACGTAATTGTAAACTCATGATAAACTCTTTTCGACAGATTTGGTCCCCAATGGAGTTCTAGTACTCTAAGGCTACTTGCTAATGAATGCATTAATATTTTATTTTATTCTTGTCTTTTCTATTTTTGTAATGACATGTGATATTTAATAGCAGTGTTATGTACACAATATTGCAAACCGCACCCAATGAATACACACACAAAACTATATGCATATCTAGCTAGGGGTGAGGGGAGGGGGTAAGTATGGTACCATGTGCATATCTGACTACGGGTGAGCGGAGGGGGTAAGCATGGAGCAACCACCCCTAAAATTTCAAGAAAAAAGTTTATATATATTAAATTTAAAAATTATGATTCTAAATATCGTTTATCACTAAAATTACAATTCAGATTTTCTAAGATTATAACTTTAAACATATAATATATATTGTTCTCTAATATAAATTTGAGTATGACCCTGATGTTATCTGTTTATTCATGGTTGCCGTAGTCACTGGTCATCTCTTGGAGGGTGATGTCAGGAGATCATCAATTCCTACTGAAATAGAAACAGGGGAGATGAAAAGGCTTTTAACTCTGCATTGATACTAAGGACATGTTTGGTTTTGGAGATTGTGGATTAAAACTGGACAAATGACAAGTTGAGAATTTAAAAATATGTTTTAGGTTTACTTGATCAATCGTAAGCGGGAGAGTGGCTTTGGTGAGAAGATGGGATTGACCGAGCCACGAGTTAATGATGTCCTGAGCCAGAAAGTCTAGCGCTAAACCTGCGCCGCTGGGGCTTCCAGTCGGGGGTCCACAGGTCTTTTCGAGCACTACAACTTCCCATCCTGCCAATTTGAGGGCGTGTGCACATGATACTCCTGCAATGCTTCCTCCCACTACCACTGCTCTGGTCTTCCGTTTTTTCTTCACTCATCACTCTGTCTCTCTCGCTCTCTCTCCCTCACCCTCCTTTCTCTCCCCTTTAGTTTTATTTTATGAGATAGTTCATATTTTTATATTTATAATAATTATTTATATATTTATAATGATAAATTTTTTATATAAATCTAACTTATTATAATAATTGAGATAAAAATGATAATTGAGCATTAAATTTCATATTATTATTTCTTTCTATTTTTCCCTTGATAACAAAAACCCTTTTTCAAACATGTGAGAGTTTCGAAATTAGGTATGCCCACACATACCTCCAAAAGACTTCTGATCCATTATGGAAAAAATTGCTCTATAGTATGTGTCCGCAAACTCTCCAAAAGACTTTTTGTCCATTTTGAAAAAAAATGTTTTTCAATATACATTTATCACATATTTCAAAATCAAGTGATTTTTATTATACCATATTAAATTTAAAAAAGATATCAAAGAATATATTATATATCCAAATTCAATCAATAATTAATTTGATTTCGATATATATTTGACTTTCTATATTTTTATATTTTTATATTTATAACAATTTTTTATATAAATTTAATTTATTATAATAATTAATTGAGACAATAAAGACAATTAAACATTAAATTTTATATTATTATTACTCTCTTTATCTAATATGATATCACAATCATATTTACCTATCTTTCATGTGTTTATATTCGTATTATTTTTATATTTCTATCAATACAATATAATACAGAAAAAATTCTCTCATATTATTTCCAGAGGCTTGATGGTTTTCGGCTAAAGTACAAATACAACGTTAGGATAAGAGCGTGTGGATGAGTGGTGTAGTATTCTTTTATTTTTGTTTCCTTTTTTTTTTTAACATAAACCATTGATATATAAAATTATATTTTAATTAATTTAATTTAAGATTTATAATAATCCATTATCATCTTTGTATATAAAACTTATGTCAAAGCCATAATTTTAATGTCAAGCCTTTTTTATTAAAAAAAACTAAAATTGTTATTAAATTAAAACTACTTCAATTAAAATTTTCAAATTTTACATTTATAAATAAAATTATTTCTAGTAATTCTTTTCCCATAAATTCAACACCCCGTAAATTCCTATTTTCAAGTTAAAGTGATTAATACTACTCTTATTAGGGTATAAGTTTGGAGCAAAATTAGTTGTTGAAGATGTCCTCATTGTATTAATGTTTAAAGAACATGTAAAATTTATGTTTTGTGTTTTTGTTTCAAATTTTTATTTCATAATATGTATTTGATATGCTTAATTTAATTTATTTACTGTATTATAAAAGATTGAATAATAATGAAAAAGTCACATGATGTGAATATAATTTTGATATTTTTAAGAACGCATAATGTTGTCTACTAAAAAAATTAACGTATCTAAAAAAATGTAAATTTATTATTTATATTGGAATATATAATTCCTCTTACAACCAAAGAGAAGGTTTATATTACGCTTTCATGCTATAGCAGCTTTGCTGCCATCATAAATGTCTAGTATCATAATATAACATAAAAAATAGTATTATATATTTTTGTAGGGATATCCGAACGATAAAGAGTCCTTATTCAAACGTGTTTTCTAATTTAATTTTTGAAAACATGTGTATTTTCAAGATTTTATGATCTTTATGTAAAATATATATATATTATTATATATATTTTTTAAAATACCTAATGAATAAAACAAAATAAAAACCTTCTTACTTACACCGGTAATTATGATTTTTCTACTTTTCTTTCTTTAAAAGAAAAATTCAAAAGATTCATAAAATCCATTTTCAAAAGCCCCTTTTCTTTTATTACAAGAGTTAAAATTAGAACCCCACCTTTTTTTTTTTTTGTCTCTCGAGCATGGTTTAAATAATAGAACTTTCTTATTTCTATTCTTTTTTTCTAATTTAATTTCATTTAGTTAATCATGCATAATATATACAAAAGGGTATTCAAGGGGCTAGAAAATAAAAAAAAAAGAGAGAGAATAAGGACAAAAGAAATAAATATAAATAATAATAATAATAATTTATTATGACTTAACAAAAAAATGTGACCAATTTAACGTTGTTTAATGGGATTTATTAAAACTTTTTAAATTTTACAACAAAAAACCATTATTGTTTAAGAAATTTTATTAGATAACATTTTTACCAAAAATATATATATTTTTGCATTAAAATGTTTTTTTTTTTGAAAAAGAAAAAAGAAAAGAACAAAAATATCTGGTCAAACATAATTTCATTTTCTAATATCATCTCTCGAGAGATGTACACGGATCTGATTTAAAATAACTGTCGGGGAAAAAAAAGTTGTAAAGTAACCTCCTTTTGTCACAGATTCAATACACAACAAAATATTTTCTTTTTTTTTCTTTTTTTATTCTCCTTTATTTTGTGCTTGAAGTATATGTCGTATGTTAAACATGCGATATAAAGCATATGTCGCATCTTGAATATGTGACAAATCATTTGTCGCATGTTCAAGATGCGACAAAGTAAGTCACATATTGAACCTACGACAAAATAAGATTATTTTATAACTTTTTTTCTTTCGAGAGTTATTTTAGGAAAATTTTTTTAAAATATGGTTAGATCCGTACATCTCTCCTATCCTCTCTCTCTCTCTCTCTCTTTCCTCCTCCTCCTCTCTCTCTCTCTCTCTAATGAAATTGTGATGTAAAAATGGCAATAAGAGCAGGAATTCCAAATCCTAACCTCTTCTCCAACCTCCCTCCAAAGCACATCTGTTCCAATTTTTTTTTAAATTTCTTAAAACAATTATTTGGAGAAAAAATCATAAAATAATCTTTTTTATCGCAAGTTCAATATACATTATATTTTATCGCATATTAAATATGAGATAAAGTTTTTTTTTTCTTTAATTCTATATTGAAAATATATATAATATATTGATTATGTAACCTAAAAATATGTCATATCTTGAATATATAACAAATCAGCGATAAAATGTGATGTTATAAAATATATTACATGTTAAATTTGTGGTAAAATGAGTTATTTTATGATTTTTTTTATTTTGAGAGTTGTTTTTGGAAACTTTTTAAAAATAGAATCTCTCGTCAGCTCTGCTCCGTTATTTTTTCCTGTAAAATTTCACTCTGTACCGATCTTCGAGGGAACGACAACTCACTCAAAGCCTCGGTTTCCAGAAACCCTAGCTTCTTGCTTTTCCCTATCTTCAAATTTGCGCTCGGCATTTCACTCCTTGACTCTTTTAAGGTACGTCTTCGTTCGAATTCCGATTTCTTTGTTTGATACTGTTACTATGTTTAATTTCCGACTTCTTGTTCATTTCTTGGCTGCATTCATTTGTTTTTCAATGTTGTGTTATTATAGGGTTTTGATTCTCGTAACTTCTTGGTTTCTTAAATACTACCGTTCAATCAATCAAAGTTTATTTTTTTTTATTTAAATAAGTTATTGATGGAGAAATGCACCCAACTAAAGCGGAAAAAAAAAGGTTTTAAAACAGCACCAGACGAAAAAAAATTACAATTTTAGCGGCTTTTGAAAATCCATCGTTCACCTAAACACTGTCATGACGAATCTTCAAATCCCGACGAATCTTCGAATCTCGACGTATACATTAACAATATCACAAGTTTTTAAAACTCGACATGGATATTATTCATACATCCTTTGAAAACCCAACATAACAACGGATAATATGTATGCTAAAAATGGAATTTTTTTTTAATTTAGTGTTATTTTAAAATTTTATTTTTTTTCTCACGTCATTCTGGTGCATTACTCTTATTGATGTGTTCGGTTCAACTGACCCAATTTGACTATGGAAAATGAAATCTAATACTACGTGATTGTGTAACTATGAATTTCAGTCCCCAGGCTTGGTTGTAGTCGGGTACATTGTTGTCTTCAATTGCTTTCATGTCTCTGGTAATGGAAACAATTGATGGTCACCCACTGCTTCTAAGAGTTAGAAGATTCGTTGATGTACGGCACCTTATTAACTTTGTTGATTAATATTTGGACTGCAGTATTGTTTAGAATCATGAGAAACAGATGGCTGGTTTCCTTTCTTGGAATGTTCCAAGAGTAGGATGTTTGGTTGGATTCTTAGATTTGACAAATTAAGTTGATTTTTACTGCACAAGTAGTGCATTAAAATTTGATCCATGTGTGGTGGAAATATGTTAAAAGAAAAATAAATGAATAAATAAAGAAAAAAAGTTTTAAGGGCATAAGATTATAGTATTAGTTCTGCATCCTCAAAAACCCTTGCTGCACTCATCAAGCACAAAATCAGGACATCTTGGACCTCCGTTTCTTCCAATGTCTCCTCTGGTTTTTCGACTTAGTTCTATTCAATCATCATAATCTTCATCAATTGCCTTGCCCAACTGGTCACCTTCTTTGAAACTTTTTTGGGTTGCAGAGGCACGAGAATAAAACTCCAAGAACAGAAGCAAAATATGGGTGTGGGTCGTGAGGTTCCAATATCACTGGATGGAGTGAGAGACAAGAACTTGATGCTGCTGAAGAAGCTTAGCTCTGATCTCTTCCCCATCCATTACAACGACAAGTACTACACTGATGCTCTCTCGTCCTGTGAATTCACCAAATTAGGTCTGATTTCTCTTCCGGGTCTTGTTTTTCTTCTTTGCACAAGTCATACATTTTAACGGGGTTGAAACTTAGGTTTTTGTGGCTCTTCATCGGTAATGTGGATGTCTACATTTTATGGCTTTTTCTTGTTTTACATTCTTATATGCTTAATTTGGGAACTGCGTTTTTGTTTCCCTTGTTCGCAAAGTAGTATTTTAATGGGATTTTGTATCTTTAACATATTTATGTTTGATTTTGAATTTGGGTTTTGTGGTTGTGTATTGGTTATGTGGGTCTTTACATCTGATAGGTCCTTAGGGTCATATTTGGTGTAAGGATGACAGGATAGAGGGGTTAATGCTAAAATATGGGAAATGCTAGATGCCTTGATTGACATCAGTCATGAAAAGATCCATGATCCATGTGGCAAACCAATATCCCTTCAGGCAGGGGCTTAGCATCCCTTCTTTAGTGCATTGTGCTAACTCCTTTTGGTGCAATATTCTTACATAAAACTCTACATCATAGTATCAATTTTTCCCCCTTTAAAAAGCTTACCACTTCATCCTTCCCCCTTGTGAAGACATACCCTTGAAGTTATTTGAAGTGACTTCTATATAAATTTTTTGTTTATATATTTATTTGGCATTTTCCTCTGCAATTCATGAATCTTCTACCATGTTTTGTTTAAATGTCATGGTTCAGCCTCAGATTTTCTTCTATCCGTAAAGACATTTAAAAGAATCATTAGTTGGTAGAGAAAATTCCACCTGAGTAGGGTGCAGTAAATGTTTGTGAAGGCAACTTGCAAAGTCAATCAAAACACGAATATTTTCTGCATACAACTCCTTGTATTCATATGCATTTACATGTCTAGAAACCATGGCCTCTAAGAGAGCTGCCTTCTTCATCAAAAGCCTTTCTTTTAGGTTCTGCCACATGAATCATGAAAATCCCCACAATAAAAATCTTCTTTTACATTCAAGAACATTTCCCATGCCTGCGATTTCTCAAGAAAATCTACAAATTACCAAATCCTCATAATAAATATACAAAAAGACTTCTTTCCACTGAAACCACTTTAGAGAGTGCTCTCTCTTTGTAACATTTTTAGTCAAATAGATCATCTACTAGGCATTTTTGGGGCCTCTTTTAACAATGTCCACTTAAGCTCCAAAAGATTTACAGAACATACACTGAGCGCACTACCCATAATCTCATCACTATCCACTTAGACTGAAGAAGCATTTACCGCAGTCTGTAACAACTGTTATGGACTATGGCTCCTTTACGGAGGTGTGATGAATGCAATATTATGGCAAAGCTTCTAAAATTAATCAAGAACATGAAAAGAAGAAAACTCATCTAGCCATATGGGAGGTGCACATTGCTGGCGGTTTGCTCCATTTACGTGGCTCTTTTATGGAGGTGTGATGAATGTGATATTATGGCAAAGTTTCTAAAATTAATCAAGAACATTAAAAAGAAGAAAAACTCATCTAGCCATATGGGAGGTGCATATTGCTGGCGGTTTGCTCCATTTGCGTTCTTCTGGATCTTATTGGATCTTTTGTGGAACTTAAAGGCTTCACGTGCCGCCATGTAACGTAAAGTCTAGAGCATTGATTTCCGTTACTCCAAATGTAGAGAAATTTCCTATCAATTTCTTGTTTGGGTTGTATAGAAGCTTAGCTTCTTTTGAGGTAGCCTCATAGCCAAGCTCAATGGAAGAACTAAATTCAACATTGGAATTCCCCGGTTACTGGACATATTCACAACCCCTTCTTCTTTCTCATGCATGTTAATTGATGTTTGACTCAAATATTATTTACTTTGACCATTGTTTTTAACTTGTAAGAGTCAACAAAGGCTTACAGTTCTATAAAACATTTTATTGAATGAGACCTGATGCAGAATTTTGAGTATATTTCACTGTTAAAGGGAAAGGTAGTGTTGAAATTCTGATTTAATATCTACCGTAGCATGCAAAAGCTATGATATAGTAGTCAACATTGGACTGAATTGTGGAACTTGATTCTCTCCAAAGAGGCATTCAGTCACATAAAGAAACGTGGTCCCATGTATTTTCCTAGTGCCTATAGCCCCTAACTCTTGGCCTTATGTGCAACTCTAATTGGAGCAGTCTTCATCATTATGGCAAGACCTAACCTCTGCTCCATTTTGCTACTAATAAATCGTTGCCCAATAGGAAAGTATGATGTGGCCTAGAATTCTTGCTGCCATATGTCAAACTTACCCTTTGTTGCTGATGTAAAACTTATGGTTTGAAATTCTGTGAGGCACTTCGGACATTATACTCAGTCAAAGGCCTGTTTTCTTTCAGTGTGATTTTCCGTGAGGCGGTGCCTATCTATGGTGTTATAGTGGCAATCATTTTACAAACCAAGTTTGAGAGTGTTCCATCAAGCCAGATATTTGCACCCAAATCTCTGAGAGCAGGATATGCAATCTTTGCTTCTGGTATCATTGTGGGATTTGCGAATCTTGTCTGTTGGTATGTCCTCTCATCTCCTAGTTTTTCTGATTAAATTTTCTGGCATACTCTGAAGACAATAATGGTTCTTGCACAAACACTATTTAAAGTATCTTCCTGCCTGAAAAATGTTATCAGTCGTCCACCTTTGCTAGTGGAAGTTATTCGTATTATTATTTTTTATTATTTTTTTTACTGAGATAAAGGTTTGGTTGTTGTTTTTGTGTTATTTTTTATTTTGATAGAAATCTATCTTGTCAGTGAAAGGCTTCTCATTAATTTTATTTTCTAGAGTATTATTCGATAGTTTGTGTCAATTTGGATGAAGAATTTAAATGAAAATTATGAACTGAAGTTTCCCTTGCTCACACTTTTGTCATGGCTGAATTATTTATTTATTTTTTTCATTTCTCTACTTCTTTTGTAAGCCTGTGTCATGTCTAAAATGCAAAATGCCTTCTGGTCAGGTGCTTTCCTGACAGTTTATTGATGTTTCTCTTTGTGACCCTGTCAAATATTTGTTTTGGTGACAGATTACAACAACAATCTGAGCCTTAGTCCCAACAATTGATGACAGATTATGTGTGGGAATAATTGGAAGCATTTGTGCTCTCTCTGATGCATAGAACTCCTCTCTCTTTGTAAAGATCTTAGTGATTGTGATTTTCGGCAGCGCACTTGGGTTGTTTGGAGTCATTGTGGGAATTATCATGTCAGCTCAAGCAGCATGGCCTGCAAAAGTTGCTTAATCTACTTTTTTCACTTTCCAAACTAATATCATTAATTATTGAACAAGAATTTTGTATGTGTACCGCCAGATGAGCTATAAAATATCATTGCTGTCAGCTGTGAAGTAATTGCCATGTAAGTTCTGAAGAAGAAAGTTTATCCGAAGCGATGATCAATATTTGACAACTTTGGGCATTTGTCTGTAGGTTTGAACCCTACGAGGTGTACTAAAGTTTGAAGCCCCTTGTGTTTTTTTCATACAGAGCATTGAACTCTATGGCTTCTGGTGATAATAATTTTGGTTTAAGATGATGGAAAACAAGTTCTTTGTTTATCTAATATGCTTTTTCTCTTATCTGTTTTGGAGTGAAATTGGCTGGAAACACCAATTGGCTTTTATTATGCCTGTGCTGTGCTGCTTTAGTCTTGGCATCACTCTTCCTCAAGGCAATTACACATTAACTAATCTACCAAAGGAAAACAAGCAAAGAAAGGCATGTTTCTCTGTTCAAGGTCTCCACATTCCTCCAATCTTGCAGTTTTGGGGTCAAATTTGTTTCTGTCATCCAGATTCAAACCTTGTTTGATCCGACCCATCTTCCTGGAATGCAAGACTTGCTTTGAAGTCACCGGTAGTCGAATGGACTGATACTCTTCAAGTGCTTGCTTCAAGTTCGTCGTGCCCCACTTCTCAAGGCACTTGCCTAGAACATATGAATCTACTATCGACATGTTTGTGCTTCTCACACCATGAGGGGTTGTTGGGTGTGCTGCATCTCCTATCAAAACCACATTGTCCCAAACAATTTGCTCTAAAGGCTCACAGTCATATATTACATTGATGAAAGGCACACTTGTTTCCTTCATGACACTTGCAAGTTCGGGCACCCAAACCTTCTCTGCTTCTCCTTGCATCTTCTCAATCATTTCCCTGCTTACTTTCATAGTTACCGAGGTTTGCTGAATTGCAGAGAAAGCAACTAAAGGGTCATTTTGGCTGCATTGGAGTCTTCTTTTCTATGAAAAAGTGGAATTGTAATTGAAAAATACCATGAGTTCTGGCTCTGGTTGATTAATATACCAAAGCCAATTGATCCTGCATTGCAAAAGCTTACACACCACACTATGAGTTGCAGCTCCTAGATCGAAGTACAGGCACTTCCCCAGTTCTGGATAGGCTCTCCGAAGGTTAAGGATGGTTTCAGAATTCTCATTTCCTGAAAAATTTAGAACACCTCTCCATGCGCAATAACCTGAATACCTTCCAAAACAACATCAAAATTCACAAATTTAGTTAACTATTTATCAAGACTATTTTGGCCGTAACCAATTTTCTATGGTTGGGATGTTAACTACTAACAAGAAATTTTTTTTGGAGTACAACTATTCTAGGTTTATATCCGATTAACAAATGATCAACTAAGCAGTACACAAATTATCGTTTCATTTGACAAACCTCAATTTGAGGTCAGGAAGAAAACTTTTACGGATCAAAGAGAGACACCCATCTGCAGCAACTAACAAATCTCCAATGATTTCCACGGTTTCACCAGTCTGAACAACTTTAGCCTTGATTTTGGCAGATGTTTTGTCATCAGAAATAGAGAAAGAGACGAAAAGATGACCCCAGAGGAAAATGTCCGGCGGCAGTGCAGCATAAAGAAGGCCATGGAGCTCAGCCCAGTGAATTATTTTGTAGTTGAATTCGTCATCTCTTGTTAAAACCCTGGTCATCTTTGTCTCTGCATCTGTGGCTTGGTTCTACAAAGCAAGCAACAAAGAGATCTGAGTATATATTACACACACACACACACATTATATGAATCTATCACTTACGTTTATGACAAATATTACAAGCATTTTCACCATGAAAAAAAAAAAGAGAGAATTCAGAAGCATTTGTACCTGATCAATTGAGAGTGGAATTACAGAATTGCTGAGAAGATTGGATTGACCGAGCCAGGACTGAATGAGTTGTTGAGCCATAGGGTCAAGTCCTACTCCTGCACCTGTTGGACTACCACTTGGGGGTCCAGAGGACTTCTCTATCACTATAACATCCCAACCGGCTAATATGAGCGCATGCGCACAGGATATCCCTGCTATGCTTCCTCCCACTACGACTGCCTTTGCCTTCTTTGCGCTCCTCATCCCTCTCTCTCTCTCTCTCTCTGCTTGTGTTTGTGTGTGTTTCTCTCCCACTACCACTTCCTTATTACAATAATTGCAATGTTAGGTGGCATGAAACTAAAGGACAAATAGATCATTCGTAGGCACATGAAACAAATACATCTGTCTCTCGTGCTTCACGTGTGTTGTATAGACATGGGAAGCACGTCCTTACACTTCTATCTTTGATTTTAATTTCAAGTAACTTTAGAAACATTTTCCGATTGCTCTTAATTAGTTTCATAGAAGTCATGTTTTTACGAAAGATGTCCTATAGAAATAGAATCAATCCTTGGTCTCGACAAATCATGCACTATAGTATACACATAGACATGTGTGGTACATAATTGTGAATGATTCTCAACATAACCATGAGATCTCAAGCATAATTATCTCAATTGATCAACTAAAGGAACCCCAGTAAAGAAAGGCATGTTTTTCTGTTGAAGGACTTCACATTCCTCCAGACTTGCATTCTTGGCGTCAAATCTCTTTCCATTTGGCAGCACCAAACCTTGTTTGACCTGCCCCATTTTCCGCGAATGTAGAACTTGCTTGGAAGTCACAGGAGGCCGAATTGACTGATACTCTTGAAGTGCTTGATGCAAATTTTTTGCACCCCACTTCTCAAGGCATTTGCCTAGAACATATGAATCTACTAATGACATGTTTGTGCTTCTCAAACCATGAGGGGTTGTTGGGTGAGCTGCATCTCCTATTAAAACCACATTGTCCCAAAAGATTTGCTCCAAAGGCTCACAATCATATATCACATTGATGAAGGGTTCGCTGGTTTCCTTCATGACTCTTGCTAGTTCGGGCGCCCAAACCTTCTCTGCATCATCTCGCATCTTCTCAATCATTTCCTTGCTTACTTTCATAGTAACCGTGCTATGCTAAAATTGGGGGGAAAAAGTTAAAAAAAGTCATTTTGATTGAATCCTTGAATATCAGTTACGTATAACAAGAAGAAATTAGTTTGCACCTTGAATTCTGGTTCCGGTTGATTAATATACCAAATCCAATTGATCCTGTTGTTCAAAAGCTCATACAACACACTGTGAGTTGCAGTGCCTAAATCAAAGTATAGGCATTTGCCCAGATCAGGATATGCTCCCCGCAGGCCAAGGATGGTTTCTGAATTCTCGTTTCCTGAAAAATCAAGGACACCTCTCCATGCACAATAGCCTGAATACCTACAAAGAACAAAAATAAAGCATGCCATTCTGATCAAATGCCACAACTTCGATTCCAGCAAAACATGGTCTACCCAGTCACACTGAGTTAACCAAAAAATCTAGAAATAATTATCCCTTCATTCATTTTTGTCTCATTTTTTGAAACAATGTCTTATGATAACGGTTTTAAGCCATTCAGTTAGTGGATGTGGTCATGAAAGAACTGCATCCATATATTAGTGTGTCATATCAAGTATCTCAATTTTGAGCTTACAAACCTCAATTTAAGGTGAGGAAGAAAAGTTTGACGGATCAAAGAGAGACACCCATCTGCTGCAATTAGCAAATCTCCAACAATTTCAACAATTTCACCTGTCTTAATAACTTTAGCCTTTACTTTGACAGAATTTTTGTCATCAGAAACAGAGAAAGAGAGGAAGAGATGACCCCACAAGAAAATATCCTGTGGTAGTGCGGAATAAAGAAGGCCATGGAGATCAGCCCAATGAGCAGCTCTGAAGTTGAATTGCTCATCTCTTGTTAATACCCATGTCTCCTTTGTCTCAGCATCTGTTGCTTGATCCTACATGGAAAATAGAAACCTTAACACATACCAATTACAAGAAAACAACCACCCAATTCTTCACAAAGGTTTTTAATCTCTCCAGTGAAGTACTAGCATAGCATTCAAGCAAGCATCCACAGTAATTCATAAACCATGTATATTGATAAGGGTTGCACTTGAGATCCATAACTAAAGCTTAAATTTTGCATTCGGTACGTAATTTGTAGACTCATGGTACATTATCTTCGACAGATTTAGTCCCCAATGTAGTTCTAAGACTCTAAGGCTACTTGTTAATGAATCCATTACTATTTTATTTTATTCGTCTTTTCTATTTTTGTAATGACACCAGATATTTAATAGGAGTTGTCAAGAGATCATCAATTCCTAATGACATGGAAGCAGGGGAGATGAAAAGGCTTTTAACTCTGCATTCATTAAAAGGACATGTTTGGTTTTGCAGATTGTGAATTAAACCCGGACAAAGAACAAATTGGGAATTTAAAAATATGTTTATACGTTTACCTGATCAATCGTGAGCGGGAGAGTGGAATTGGTGAGAAGATGGAATTGACCGAGCCACGAGTTGATGATGTCCTGAGCCAGAGGGTCTAGTCCTAAACCTGCGCCGCTGGGGCTTCCAGTTGGGGGTGCACAGGTTTTCTCGAGCACCACAACTTCCCATCCTGCTAGTTTGAGCGCGTGCGCACATGATACTCCTGCTATGCTTCCTCCCACTACCACTGCTTTGGCCTTCTTTTTTTCTTCAGCCATCTCTCTCTCCCTCTCTCTCTCTTATTTTAGTTTGTGAAATAGTTCTTGCCTTGTGGACATGGGGTTGATGGGGTTTAACTAAAGTACAAATACAACATTAGTATGAGAGGGTCCAGATGTGTGGCGTAGCATTCTTTTATTTTTGTTCTCTGTTTGTCACTTATTTTGTTTGCTAATGGTTGGAGTCAAGGAGGACTATGCCTCCTTGGTGAAAAATAAATGTTAACGGGAAGCATTTCAACTTTTTTATTTTATATAAAAAATTGTATTTATCATTAGTAAAAAAAAAATTATGTCAAAGTCATAATTTTTTAGTCAGACTGTTTTTTTAAATTAAAATTATTATTAAGTTAAAACTATTTCGAATGAAAAATTCAAAATTTACATTTATAAATAAATTATTTCCATTTTTTCAATAAATTCAACTCTCGTTAATTTTCTATTTTCAAGTTAAAGCGATTAGTACTATTCTGGCAAGAAGCAAAAATTAGGGATACGATTTTAGAGCAAAATTAGTAGTTGAATTGAAGATGTCCTTATTGCATTAATGTTTAAAGAACATGTTAAATTTGTGTGTTGAGATTTTGTCTAATGAAAAAACTAATGCATATGTAAAAAATATATATATATAAGTTACAATATAATACATAATTTCTCTTGAACATGGAAAATTTGTGTTTTGAGATTTTGTCTATGAAAAACTAATGTATATGTAAAAAATATATATATATATAATTTACAATGTAATACATAATTTCTCTTACAACCAAAGAGACAGAGAAAGGTTGATATTCAGCTCTCATGCTATTGTAGTTTGAGAGTCATACGGATTTGAGCTTATTTTTTAAAAATATTCTTAAAATAACTTTTAAAAAAATAAAAATAAAAATCATAAAATGATCTCCTTTTATCGCAAATTCAACATGCGACATGTTTTGTCACGTATTAAACATTCGACAAAGTACTTTTTTTCTTTTTTTTCTTCTCCTCTCTTTTCTATTCTAAACATATGTCATATGTTCAAGATACGATATATGCTATATGTTACATGTTAAACTTGCGATAAAATAGGATTATTTTATGATTTTTTTTTCCTGAGATTTATTTTTGGAAACTTTTTTAAAAATGGGGTCAGATCCGTACATCTCTCGTTATACCTTTGTCGCCTTCATAAATGTTTGGGCATTTATCAAAATAATATATTTTTTAATTAAAATTATTTAAATAATATTTTTTTTCAAAAATAATGATGCTGTAATTCCAACATTCATCATTCATAACCGATTATTTTTTTAAATAATACCATGGTATGGTCTGAGACTGCAACACCTAGATTACGCTCAAAGACCACCACATCAAATGTCATACACCAACAACTTAATAGCCTTTTGTTCATTACGGGTTTTTTTCCTCACTGGCTGTCTTTTGTCCTCCGAGTCCAATTTCCCCGAGATTTTCCTTTTGATCTTTTACTTCCTTATCATAAACACCAAGTGCACAAAAAAAAAAAAAAAAAAAAAAACACAAAAAGGCACAAAAAAAACATAATTAGCAAAAACAAATCCAAGTGCAGAAGAGTCGCAGAAAAGACAAACCCAAAAGGCCTTGTCCAATTTCCTCATGAGGGTGAGGAAAGTATATAAGTGAAAAATGGGAAGAATGAAGCAAGCAAAGGTTTACTGGGATATGAATTATGTCTGGAATTTCATTTTCAATCGAAGCCTTGTGCTTAAAGATGAGCAGAACAGCTCCCGTGACATTCGATATGCTAATGAGTGTCCAGCAATAATTTTTCGAGTTTTCCATCCTTTTATCTATGCTGATGTAACCTGTCGAGAGAAAAAGAGAGGCAGAGATTAAGTGACAGAATTGGCGGGGGGAGAAAGAGAGAGAGCCAAGAGGCCTTGTCCGATTTCCTCATGATCTTCTTGGTGGAAGCATAAATAGCAAAAACAAATCCAAAAAAGGCATAGAAAAAGCAATCCAAGTGCAGAAAAGAGAGAGAGACTGGTGTCGGAGTAAAGTCTGGACAGTTGCACAGAAGGGGTGTGCATGGGAGATAGAGAGAGAGACAATGATGTTGCGGTCCTTGAGAGAGACATGAGTACATCAATTTTTTTTTTTTTTTTAAATCGATTATGAATAATGAATTTCACGTATAAAACCGTGACATCACTGATTTTTAAAAAATATTATTTAAATAACTTAAATTAAAAAATATATTATTTTGATAAAAAACCCATAAATGCTTCATGTCATAATATAACATAAAAATACAGTAATATATATTTATACATTTTAAAATACCTAATGAATAAAACAAAACAAAATCCTTCTTACTTATACTAGTAATTATGATTTTTTTTAATTTTTTCTTTCTTTTTTTTGAAAAATTTCAAAAGAATCACAAAAACTATTTTCTAATTAAATGAATTAGGAGGCACACAATGCAATTACTTTCAAAAGCCCCTTTTCTTTTATTACAAAAGTTAGGGTCAGCGAAACCCCCTTTATTTTCCCTTCTTTTGAAGTAGTAGTGCTGGTGAGATCATCGCCTCTTATATTTTATTTATAATGATGCATAATATACACAAAAGGTATTCAAGGGCTAGAAAATAAAAAAAAAGAGAGAATTAGGACAAAAAATAAAAAAACAATAAATTGAATTTTAATTCTAAATTTTAAAGTCAATTATTTGAAAAACCAATAGAAAAGAGAAAAATAAAATAAAATTTGAAAATAAACAATAAACAATAAAAAATAAAAGAAGAGGAGTAAAGAAACTTAAAATAATAATAATAAATATAAATGATAATGATAATAATTTATTAAGACTTAATAAAAAGTGTGATCAATTTAATGTTATTTAATGGGATTTATTAAAACTTTATACATTTCACGATAAAAATCCTTATTGTTTAAGAAATTTTATTAGATAATATTTTTGATACAAAAATATTAAAAATGTTTTAAAAAAAAAAAGTGGAAAGGACAAAAATATCCAGTCAAACATAATTTCCTTTCCTACTGTTTTCTCTGCTATTTATAATTTCTCTTCCCCGTTCCGTTTTTTTTTTCCTGTAAAATTTCTCTCCCTACCAATCTTCGAGTGAACAACAACTCACTCAAAGCCCTAGCTAGTTGGTTTCCCGAAACCCTAGCTCGGTACTCAGGTAATCATTTCTTGCTCTTCCCTATCTTCAAATTTGCGCTCGGCATTTCATTTCTTGACTCTTTTAAGGTTCGTCTTCGTTCGAATTCCGATTTCTTTGTTTGATACTGTTACTGTGTTTAATTTCCGACTTCTAGTTCATTTCTTGACTGCGTTTTGTTTTTCAATGTTGTGTTATTATAAGGATATGATTCTTGTAACTCCTTGGTTTCTTAAATACTACCGTTCAATCAATCTTAGGGGTTTTTTTTTTGTGAATAAGTTATTGATGTGTTCAATTCAAGTGATCCAATTTGACTATGGAAAATGGAATCTAATACTATGTGATTATGTAACTATGAATTTCAGTCCCCAGGCTTGGTTGTAGTCGTGTACATTGTTGTCTTCAATTGCTTTCATGTCTCTGGTAATGGAAACAATTAATGGTCATCCACTGCTTTAAAGAGTTGGAAGTTTCGTTGATTATGGTACCCTATTAACTTTGTTGATTAATATTTGAATTGCAGTATTGATTAGAATCATGAGAAATGGATGGCTCGTTTCCTTTCTTGGAATGTTCCAAGAGTAGGATGTTTGGACTGGATTCTTAGATTTGACAAATTAAGTTGATTTTTACTACCCAAGTAGTGCATTAAAATTTGATCAATATCTGGTGGAGGCATGGGCATGTTGGAAATATTTTAACGAAAAATAAATGAATGAATAAAGGAAAGAAAATGTTTTAAGGGCATAAGATTATAATATTAGTTCCGAATCCTCAGATACCCTTGCCGCACTCATCAAGCACCAAACCAGGACATCTTGGACCTCTGTTTCTTCCAGTGTCTGCTCTGGTAATTCGCCTTAGTTCTATTCAATCATCATAATCTTCATCAATTGCCCAACCAGCCACTTCCTTTGAAGCTTTTTTGGGTTGCAGAGGCAGGAGAATAAAGCTATAAGAACAAAACCAAAATATGGGTGTGGGTCGGGAGGTTCCAATCTCACTGGATGGAGTGAGAGACAAGAACTTGATGCAGCTGAAGAAGCTTAACACTGTTCTCTTCCCTGTCCGGTACAATGACAAATACTACACTGATGCTCTCTTGTCCGGTGAATTCACCAAATTAGGTCTGATTTCTCTTCTGGGACTTGTTCTTCTTCTTTGCACAAGTCATATATTTTAATGGGTTGAAACTTAGGGTTTTGTGGTTGTTCATTGGTAATGTGGATGTCTATGTTTAATGGCCTTTTCTTGTTTTACATTCTTAAATGCTTAATTTGGGAACTGGGTTTTTGTTTTCTTTGTTCACACAAGTAGTATTTTAATGGGATTTTGTATTTTTAACATATTTATGTTTGATTCTGAATTTAGGTTTTGTGGCAGTGTATTGATTATGTGGGTCTCTACATCTGATAGGTCTGATTTCTTGTTATGGTTTTGTTTTTCTTGTTTATACAATCCACTTGTTTAATGGGGTTCTTCTTGTTTGTTCATTTATATGCCTGATTCTGGATTTAGGTTTGTGGCTGTGCATTGCTATTGTTTTTGTGTATGTTATGATGGTCTTGGTTTTATTCTTTTGGGTTCTACGGCTCTTGCTTTTCTTATTCCTATATCTAATATGTTTGATGGGTTTTTCCTATTTTGAACATTCATATGTTTCACATGGGATTTTGGGTTTTGTGGTCTGGGTAACAGTAGTGTAGGTTTTGGTATTTTAATGTGTTTCATGATGTGGCGCTGACCAGTTAATTGAGTAACAAATTTCTGCCTTTATGTACATATTCTTTGTGAGAATTTATAATTTGGTTCTCAGATTGTATTGTATGTATTTTTTTTTCTTTCTTTTGGTTGTGGTGTGGGGGGGATTTAGATTCTAAATCTGAAATTTAGTGGCAATGGTATAAGTTTGTAGGTATCAACAGGGTTGATGATGTGGGCAGTTAATCAGGATAAAAGTGTGGTTTAATTGTTAATATTATTTCTTCATTATAGGGTTATGTTGTGGTTCATGATGTTGGGTCCGCTTTTTGTTTTTTGCAATGAGAACTTGGATCTGTAAGTTTAGAGTTTCAAAATGGTTGTGTGGTGAATTCATGCATCCTTGGGTCTACTTATCTTTTCTCTCTCCCCCCCCCCAAAAAAACAAAGAAAATAAGAACTTAAATTTTGAGGTTTTATAATTTTGAGTTTATGCAGTGTTGTATTATCTCAGTTTTCAATTGGTAGTGAATGAACTATTGGTTGTTTTAATTCTTTCTCTTCTACTACCTCTATTTTAGGTTCAAATTTTGTTGTTGTGATTGTGTTCTATATTAGTGGGAAATAATAAGGGTTGGTGGACTTTATGTAGTTTTAAGGAATTGTTGATGACCTCAATTTAGTGACATGTTATTAAGTGGGTAAGTGAACAGAACTCATGAGTTGGAGTACATTAATTTGATATAATAGACCTTCCAAATTTTGACAAATTGATAAGAATATACGAACTTTTGATTCAATTTTCTTTTTAAAGAGTCATATTGTGTGGTATTACCAATAAAGTTCTAATCTTTGGAATCCACTCAACATCTTGCAAAAAGGGGCCTGAGGTCATTCTTAGTCTAAACTCGATGACTCAGTCAAGTTTTTGAGAGCTGTCTTCCTGGAGTGACCGCAAGATACTTCTGCTTGACAACAATGAAATGGTGATCCTGAACAATCAAAGAGATTGATTCACTTGCTAAAGTGTTTTAATCATTGTGTCATAATGAAACATCCTCTATGGACTGACTTTCAATTTGTCAATTCTGCAAAAGTTTCTTAATCTTTCAACCTTATAATACCTCAAATTCAGAACCCCCCCAATATACACACTACTCTTTTACTTGTTTTTTCTCCTTTGTGTATATATTGTGTAAAATTCCAATTGTATCTTTCTATTTACGTTACATGATACAACTTGACATTTGAAAACTCTGAGCATGGCACATTTTAGAAGCATCTCATATCTGTCATGTAGACAAATGGCAAGGATAGAATTTGGAGTCGATCTGAATTCATTGGATAAGCCTCAAGAGATACTAGATTGTAATGTAACTTTACAATTTGAAGTGGTATCTTGATTTTTTTTCTTTTTTTGGTGGGGTGGGGTGGGGGTGAGGAAGGTTATAATCTTCTTCTGCAATTTGGATGAGGATGTTAATAACCATGAATATCAATCAAATTTATTAAATCTCATTTGAATGAAGATTATCCATAGCCTAAATAAAGAGGTGAAAATTGAATTCCATGTCTATTATATGCCTTTCAGGAATACATGAGAGGGATCGATGACCATGCCTTTTGTTAGTATGTTCAAGGGCCAAAATGTAATGGTGCTATGATTGTAATCAGCCATGACATCATTTATCAACCAATATGGGGGAATATAAGGTTTTATTGTATGTTTGTGTACTTGGTTTTAGAAAGGGCTGTTTCTAGCTCCATAATGTTTCTATTTGTAGTTTGCATAAGGCCCTTTACATGCCATCCTTTAATTGAGCATTAATTTAGTATGTCTAATCGTGCAAGTATATTTGAACATTGACCCTTAGACTTGCATGGAATCACTAGATGACTGACTACATTTTGTGTCTCTTGTTTTTTCCTTTTTTCACCAATGAGATCTGTTTGTATATATCTTTATCCACTAAGAGCTTTATGGATCTGTGGTCTAGTTTAATACTCACCTGGTTATATGTCCCAACCAAGTGCATGTCCTGCACCAATTGTTTATGTTCTTTTGGATGAGACATTTTACATAGGCTTTTTTTTTTTTTTTTTTTTTTTTTTTTTCATATGAAAAAAAATGGTTCTGTGCTTGCAAGATAAAAGAAAATTATGAGCTTGTGGGAACCAGTTAACACTGTTTAGGGTCATTATGGTCAACATGTTTATCTTTGATTGATGCCATTACTTACGATATGTGTTGTCTACAATATACATTAAGCACTTAAGACTGTATAATCAAACATCTGTCAGCTGGGATCACATTGATGTTGGCACTAGATATGTTTGGTGGAACTTTAAATAAGAAATTATCAAAACTGAGGTGAAATTAGTTGTTGTCATGACCCTTGGTCAATTGTAATACAGTATGAGACTTGAGTGTTAATACAACTTAATTCGTAGTCCATGGAGCATGGGATGTATACCAAGAATGATATGTTCAACTGTTCTTCTTAGGTTTTTGGGCACCCTTTTCTATATTGACTAATCATAATTCACCCTAGCCTTCTAATCCTTTCTTTTGCTTGCCAGCTTATTATAGTGACATATGTGTTGGCTCAATTGCATGCCGACTTGAGAAGAAGGAAGGTGGAGCTGTTTGTGTTTACATCATGACTCTAGGTGTTTTGGCCCCATATCGTGGACTAGGAATTGGTAAGAACTCTTTGTTTTCCATTGTGTCCCTTGTCTTGTGTGGCTAGTATCAAGATTACAAATCATGTTGTGCCCTTCTTATTTTGTAACTGCACAGGAGTACAGGCAGCTCGTAAAGACCCTCTCTCTTTCATTTAAACTTTTCTAAATGAGAAGAAGCATATCCCAACAACTAGCATCATGACCTAATAACTAGCTAGCTTGGGAATACCGATTCATGGAGAGAAAACATCCCCAAAGGGAGGAAAATGTTCAACACCTCCATCTAGACCCAACAAGAGGCAAGATTGGTAAACAGACAGCACCCAACACAAAACAATAGGTCAGTGAGAAAATCAGAAAATGTTTTTTAAAGGGACGGTGTAAGGGTTCACCTTAGCCTCGGAGTAAGATTTTTAAAGGGACGGTGTTCCCGGAAAAGGCATTGGTATAGGTATTCCCGGAGTTGTCCCTCAGAACACCTCCAATACATGCAGCACCTGATTTCAAAGCTGATCCATCAGTTTTAAATTTGACATTCCCTGCCTGAGTGCTTCCAATAGGAAAAAGCTTTGGCTTTTTGACTTGCATCTCACCACCAATTGAAGTATTGAGCTATAACATGATTTTATTCACAAAAAATAATTGTGTTGGATAAGAGAGATATTCGAAAGTGTTAACAGACAGAATATCTGAAGTCCCTTTTCAAATTCCCTAGGCGATGATCTCTACGGATTCCGAAAACAAGAAGTATTTCAGACACAACCTAGATATAAGCTAACCATATAAACCATGGAAGTGCCATAAAAGCTGCCTTTCAAGTATAAGACTGGAACAAACATTGGAAGAATGAACCCACATCTTGAAGAACTAGTCCCAAATCCTCTAGGAAATATAACATGGAAGGAACAAGTGATTTACATTATGTTGAGCTACAGACATAACCTGCAATGGTAGAATTTTCTGAAATTGCTATGGCTGTTGACACACTCCATCTCCAAAAGCAATTCTGTACTCTTGCAGAAGCAAGAGCCACATTGGTCCCCTCTCCTCTCTAGCTTCCCAATCAAATGTTTCCTCTTAAATATAAGCTTCCAGGTCCAACAGCTCATAGATATGCCTTTGAAGATTTAATGGCACTTCAGCTCTCTTCTAAACAGCTACCCAACTGTTAAATTCAATTTCAGAAAGCTAAACATAGGTGTTCTCTCCAATGTAACTAAAATGTGTGTGTGTATATATATATGTACACACCCATATGCAAGCTTGTTATATGCTGCCATTCCTGTGTGCTAAATATATGCTGGTTGTATTTGGATTATCGTCTTTGCTTGCACAGCTGGCATACACAATATGCAAGCTTCACTAATCTGTATGCTTCTGGAATTGTACAGGTACAAAGCTATTAACCCACGTTCTTGATCTGTGCTCAAAGCAAAACATATCCGAGATTTACTTGCACGTGCAGACAAACAATGAGGATGCTATCAATTTTTACAAGAAATTTGGTTTTGAAATCACTGACACCATCCAGAACTATTACACAAACATAACCCCTCCAGATTGTTATGTCCTTACTAAGATCATTGCTCAAGCACAACAGAAGAAATAACAGTTCATAGCCTCCCTTTCAGGGACAACCCATATTGTTTATTTTTGTCATAAATTGAACTTCAAAATCAAAATCTGAATTTACATTTTCTTTTCAAGCATAAATTTTACTAAGGTATGAGGGTCATGCTGTTTGGTGATTTCTTTTGTGGATCTTTGGTGGAGCAGTATCAAGAGGGCTAATAATTTGCAAGGTGGCAATGGTAGTTTCTACTGGAGTTTCGAGTTCTTTGCTTGTGTATTATCATGTTTTGTGGTGGAGACAACCATGGTGGATTCCTTTCTTGCTTTGCTCAACATGATATTGTAGAAATCCTGTAATACTCAGAACGGATATTGCTCCCTGACCCAAATAGCTGTTATGGATACATTGTACAACAATCTTATTTTTAAAGTTTGATTTCATTTTGATGTCAATATTGTTGATTTATCTTACTCATAGTTATTAAACCCGGATTGATCTGCTGGTCTGGTTAGGTCAATTCTCGACCCGTATATTGTTCGGGTTGGTTCCCTAAATAAATCGTTTATGCAACTAATCCGAAAAAACTCACGAGACAATGGGGGTCAATCTGTAACTTGTGTGACTCATGGGTTTTGTTTTTAAAGTTTGTCTCCTCCAATTCATCCAAAGCAAACATGTGTCCTCATGTAATGACTTTGGAGACGGTGTTTTTTGAGAGCTCTTGATGGCAACCCGAAGGGAGAGCTTGAAGATGAGCAGCGAAGAAGGATTTGGTAAGAAATTATTAAAGGAGGAGATGCTTGAGAAACACAAATCGGGATATAGGGTTTTGATTGAGTTTGATGCAGTGGTGCTGAGTGGTTAGGAGTAATAAGAGGATTTGGATTCTCTGTTGGATTTGTGAAATAGGGTTCTGATAAGGGTTCCAAGGAGGAGGGTGAAGAGTGTGGTGGAGATTACAATTGTGAGAAGATGCTTGTGAAGATTAGGGTTAGGGTTTTTATTTGTGAGAGGGAGAGAGTACCAAGGTGAATCTTGAAGGGCGCCACATGATCCCACTTCAAGCAATTTATTGGAGAATCTCAGTATTTGATATGATTATAAGATTGAGAACCATGAAGGGTGCCAACATTAGGGTTTTTGCCTCTTGATTTTATTGAATCCTGAGAATTTATAGTATGTGGATTGAATTGAAGGGCATGGGGTGAGATGAGAGTGAAATATAGCACCAAATTCACAAACCCTAATACAATCTTATTCAATTTAGATCGTTATTCTCTTAATTGGAACACAAACTCACAATTATTGCAACATTGAAAGCCCAATCACAAGAGAATAGAGAGAGAGAGAGAGAGTACCAGAGTGAATCGAAAAGGGATTGTTCAAGCTAATCGGCTCCTCTCATGTGCGTGCGTGAAGAAAATGAAGAGGTAGAGTTTGATACACTGATTTCTGTTTTGAATTGAAAGAAAATTAAAAAAGAGTTTGCTTTTTTTTTTTTTAATAATAAGAAAAGGAGTTAGTTTAGATTAAAAAACCATTAACATATAATCACAATATTGAATTTTAATTAAAAATTTAAAGAATTTTGCTTTGTTTTGCAAATTGCAAATATTTTTTAACATAAATATTAGATTAAATGATACATGATATTTTTCAATATAAAGTGTGAATTTATGAATTTTTAATTTTTATTATATGATTATATTATATTTTATAAAAATTATGATTGCTATTTTATATTTAAAAAATATAATTATATATATTTTTTATATTTTAAAATAATAAAAAATATTTAATAATTTAATTAGTGACCTAACAATTTAACCGATTGAATCATAAAGTTTTAAGAGACACGAATCGACGCGCGAGCCAAGTTTAATAATTATGTTCTTGGCAAGGGCATACCGTTGAGTCCCACCAACAGCAGCCGCAGGGACGAATGCCCTCAAATTTGGCATGTATTGGGTCAACTTATTTATTTTTTTTTTCTTTTTGGTAAATTTGTCAGGTTTCTAGAGAAATTTTTAAAAGCATAAAAATAATTGATATTTTGATGAAAAAATATTTCTACACACTTTTGGAGTTAATTTTCCATAAAACAAGTTCAAAATTTTATTTTTTTTTTCTGGGTATTTAATTTTTGCGCTATTAAGAAAAATGGGGGTGCAAAATGCGCACCGCGGCGCACCCCCAGCGACACCACTGACCTGGCCCACTCGCTTCTCGTCCACGCCGAGTTCGTTCAATTTCAGTTCTCTTTCCCATCCATCGCTGACCAGAAAAGATATTCATATATTTTATATATTAAATAAATATATATTTTTTAAAATTGTAAAAATTTATTTTCACTTCCACAATTTCTCCGATCACTCTTCCCGCTTTCTCTCTCTCTCTCTCTCTCTTTCTCTCCTGTTGCCGAGGAACAACTCCATCAAAGTTCTGCAAATCGGTAAGTCGAGCTCATAGTTCTCAATTTATTGGTCTTTTCGCTCTTTCTTCATTTCCTCAACTGAGATAGAGAGAGAGAGAGAGGGGTTGTCTTCTGGTCTTTTCATTTCTGCTTGCATGCCCTAGTCTGTTCTTTTCATCTTCTGGTCATTTCTATCTTAAGTGCTAACAAGAACCGCATGCCTTCGATTTTACTGTTTTCATTTTCAAAGTTAGCATACACTGAAAACCCTAAAATTCGTTGTGTGCTCTGAAACCAACCCCAAATAGTCTTGCTAAATCTTGTTACTAAGAGTTTCTTGTATTTCGTTGACCTCACAACTTTTATGTATGTGTGAATTTCAAATGTTACGAAGATTTCTGTCATCACCTAGTTATTATGTAATTATGTGTAGTTCCTAATTTGATAATTAAAAGTCTTTGGCAAGTTTTATGAGCAAAGTTGTCTGATAGGGTTGGCCTTAATCCCGACAACTTTTTGGATCCTTAATTGGGAAACTTTTTTTTTGGGGGGGGGGGAGGGTTTGCGGAGTAGTGTTTACTTGGGCTTGACGGATTTGGAAGAAAAGAAGGGATAGTGGTGTGTTTATGTCTTTCTCTATGCTCTAGTTCTCTTCCCTAATTTCCAGTTCCGGCGGAGGTGAACTATGCTTTTTAGTGTTAAGAGAAGATACCATATTGGTTTAAGCGTTTCTAAGTGGCATCTTTATTTTTGTTACACTTGGGTATGCGTTTTGCCTATTCTTTTCCTAGAACTAATGAAGAATTCATGAGTAATGTAGTTGTTTATGACTTGTGGGTAGATATGTTCCTTCGGTGAAAATTCAAGTTCATATGTATGTTTGCTTGAACTTAGTAACATATGTAAATACCATTACTCATGCATAATGCAAAGTGGCATGTAGTTCCGTGAAGGGTAACAATTTGGTTTCCTTATGTGTTTTTCTTGTATACATATCTTTTGACAACTGACAGAGATGCGACGAAACCGACTACTGGTTTCCTTAGAGGAAAAAGAGAAATTTGGTGTTGGTTTTGCACCTTTGTTGTGTGGGAGGGTACAATGGGATGGCGGGTGGAAACTGAAATTTATTGTAGCCTTATGAGATGTGTCGTTTGATGATTTTCTATTTTTAGTTTGAATGTAGTGCTGATTCTCTTCTAAATCTGTTTCATTCTAAATGTTCTTTGTAAACAGGAATTTTTCACAAGGCCTGATTTGGGCTTATCATGTTTATCCTTTGTTACTGAAGTGGGACACATTGCCCTTTCAGCATGCACATCAAGCAGGTAACTATTATCCTATAAGTGTAGTGGCATCTGTGGCCTTATCAACTCTCCCATCTCTCCATTCTGTTGTGACATTCCGAGTCTTCTGTATTATTGTCAATATTGTTTGGAGTTCTTCTACATTTATTTATGTAGTATTGTCTATACAGGTTGTCATCGAAGGATTTAAGAGCTACCGAGAGCAAGTTGCCACTGAACCCTTTAGTGCCAAAGTTAATTGTGTAGGTAATGATGCCATTTCTTTTTCTGCGGGTGAATATTTTTCTTCATGCCTTTGTTAGAATGGTTGCTTATGGTTGGCCAGTGTTTATTCTTTTCAGACTTGCATAAGCATATATGGATTTGTAATTGCATGTTTTTTATCTGAAATTAATGTTGTTTGACAAATGCATATTTTTTTTTCCCAAGTTATCATTTATATTCTCTACCATAAATGGTCCAAGCATTTGAAGGCTTTAAGTTGCATTTGCTATCATGCCATGTTATTGTTCAGGTTTCTATAGTACCCAGAGTGCATGAACAAATGGTGACTTAAACTAGCTTTAAGAGATAAAGATAATGCAAGAAACGAAATCTCTCATGTTATGGGCTTTTAGCTCATGTGATTGGAGTATTATGCAATGTGATTCTAGAGTTATATATTCCTATGGTTAAATTTAACAGAGGCACCTCATTTTCAGTTAAAGGTATACGTTGTTCAACAAATATGGTTTTCAGTCTTCTATAGTAATTGACTTCGATTTTTTCTTCTCCACAGCTGTTTGTAAATGAACAGAAACGAGGAATATATGAAATCTTGAAATAAATTCCAGTAGGAAAATAGGAATAATTATTTATTGTCATAAAGCTAATTGATGACAGTTTTTACGTTGTGCTTCATACATTGTCACATTGGGCAATTTTGTATTGCTAGGCAAGTAGTCGTTGGTACTGATCACTGGCTGTTATTTCTTCATTGTATGTGAATTGCTCTCTCCTTGCTTCAATGGGATAAGATGCTGTTTGCTATCTAAGAATGATGGTTGCAATCTCTTGGTATATCCACTTCTGTTTCTTAAAAGCTCTGTACTTCTCCCTTTGCAGTTGGTGCTAATGGATCAGGCAAGACTAACTTTTTTCAAGGTGTGTTGTGTTGAGCTCTATTCTGTTACATGTAGTTTGTGAGAAATAATAAAAGGGAAGTCAAATAACAAGCTTTTCATTTTTTTTTTCCAGCAATCCGTTTTGTGCTGAGTGACCTATTCCAGAATCTTCGCAGTGAAGACAGACATGCCCTTCTCCATGTATGTCCCAGTGTAGTCATTCTCTTTTTATGATTTTCTTCCAGCAAGGTAAATCTGAATTTTCTTTCCTTATAATTCAACTCAACAGGAAGGTGCAGGCCACCAAGTTTTATCTGCTTTTGTGGAGATTGTATTTGATAATTCCGACAACCGCATTCCAGTAATTACCACAAACGTTTATCTACTCTTATTGTCTCTTCTTCCCTGAACTATTTTATTGTATCTCATTTGATGTAATGATGTTTATAGTGGAACCATTTCATGGTTATGCAACTCTTAACTCCTATGGCAAATGTCTTCATTGTTTTCAGCATGTAAAACCTGCTAATTCCAGTTTTTTCTTTATGGAAAAGGGCAAGCCGTGTGTGTGTGTACATTGTTTTAAATGAAAATATCAGATAGCTGTAAATAAATGTAATGCTTCTGTAGGCTGTTTCTAGCAAGTTGACTTGGGTGGTATGTTTTTAATTCTTTTGTCCATTTAATACACACATGAATATTATCATATCGATCAACTCAAACCTGGGAACTGAGTAGTCAATAAGTTTATATCTATCATGCATGTACTATCAATCTTGAAGGTATTCATGATTTTTCTCTAACAAGCCTCAGTTTCCTCTAAATCATTTCTTATGTTGGTCTTATGTAGGTTGATAAAGAGGAAGTGCGCTTGCGGAGAACAATTGGTCTGAAAAAAGATGAATACTTTTTGGATGGGAAGCACATTACGTAAGTATATTGTTATTTCTTTATCTGTTTCCTATCATGAATTCTTCTGTAGTTTGATGATATATTTATTTGTTTTCCAATGTTGGAAAAACTTTATAATGGTCAATGTTAAAATGATTTTTGCAGAAAAACAGAAGTTATGAATTTACTAGAGAGTGCTGGATTCTCTCGCTCTAATCCTTATTACATTGTGCAGCAAGGAAAGGTATGATGTAATTACCCATTCAAATTATGCTGCATATGGATTGAGATTAGTATCAAATTCAGACCTGGTTTGAGGTTGTCAACAACCTGATTGAGCAAATCCAAGCTGTCATTTTGTAGACAGCCTTTATAAGTATCTAAGACCTCAAATCTCGAATCACTTGAACAAATACTTAATCTCATCAAGCTTGTCGTCCTCTTCTATCTTTTAACGTAAGAGATGGCTCTGATGTTCAATTTTCGAAGGATTTTGAATTAGGGATTGTCGCCTTTCTATGGCTCTTCCTCATCCATATTCACTCTTTAACCTCCATTATGCCCATGGAGAAGGTTTCTTTTTATTGGGTGCTAAATCTGTCTCTTGGAACATTCATTTTTTTAGAAATCTGAATGGTAGGGAACCTATAAATTTTTCCTTTCTAATAAATGTGTTACCAGGACAAACCCACCAGAATTTGGAAGGTGTTTTTTTTTTTGGGTGCAAATTCCTTCTCAACCATATTATTTCTCTTTTAAATAGCCCTTGCATTTTGTTAACAAATTTCATTTGGAAAGTCAGGGTCCTCTCCAAGGTTAAGGCTTTTATCTTGTTAGGGCTTCCAGATATGGGTATGCATGTAAGTCGATGACAGATCAAGCTCAGGTTTATTGCAGTTAGCCATGTCATGCACACATAAATTTGCTGAAGTAATTTCACCACTAAGACGCTTAAAAACTTTTTAAAATATACCAGTGGTTACAATAACCAAAGTAGCTCTTAATATGAGTCAAAGACTATAGATCCAGAAAGGGCACCAAGTCTCATAAATTGACAGATGGCATGAAGAATCCTTTGAAATTTTCCTTTTCCTCTTCAAACAATGATAAGCCACAAATATGTTTGCTTGAGCTTGTCTCATTTGGTGGTGTTGTCAAAAATCCAGCTTATCATCTAGTGTGTGTGTGTGTGTGTGTGTATATATATATATATATATGAAAAAGCTTGCACCAGTTGAACCAACACCAATGACCCACTTTATCTGCAGGCAAAATCATAATCTCAAAAAATCATTTTCCGTAAATTGTTTTGTAGATAGCATCATTGACATTGATGAAGGACTCTGAGAGACTGGATCTACTGAAGGAAATTGGTGGTACTAGAGTTTATGAGGAGAGACGACGTGAGAGTTTGAAAATAATGCAAGAAACTGGCAAGGCTCTGTCCTTTTGCTTTGTGGCTTTGTCTGCTTGCTATTGTTCCTTAAATATGTTTTCTTTTATCCAGGTAATAAAATAAAGCAGATAAATCAAGTTGTTCAGTACTTAGATGAGAGATTGAAGGAGCTCGATGAAGAGAAAGAGGAGCTGAGAAAATATCAGCAGCTTGACAAGCAGCGGAAGTCTTTAGAGTATACTATCTATGACAAAGAACTACATGATGCTAGGCAGAAATTGGTTGAGGTCGGTTAGCTTGTTCTGAGACTCTTTACAATTCTTCCCATTGATTTGCTATATTGCTAAATAAAATATAAACATAATGTCAAAACATCTCATGTTCTGAGACTCTTTAAAGCATCTCATGTTTTGATGCTGGGCAGGAAGTATATCTACTCTATGGCCAAAATGGAATTGGTTTTTTTACTAGGCAAGAAAGATCTTGCTAACTAAAGCATCAAAATGCTTTTTTGTACAAGTCTATAAGGCTTTGCAGATGACTTTGATTTGGAAGCCTCTATAAACAGAGCATCCACCCATCGTCTTGCAATTCCCTATAAAATTTGGTGCTAAATGCCAACTTCTGTGTCTGTGTGTGTGTGTGTGTGGCTAGGCAATGCCCAACATTCTTATTACAAGAATATGCTTTAATATCATTCAATTTCTTTACGCTTCTGGTTTAGTTTCGCCATACCTGTGGCTTCTAGTTGCTTGGCAGTTGTTTTTGCCTCTCGATGGTATGTCATGCAACTTGTTTCAGGTGGAAGAGGCTCGAGCTAAGGTTTCTGAGACCTCAACGAGGATGTATGATAGTGTGTTGGATGCCCATGAAAGGTCAAAGGACTTGGAGAAAACATACAGAGATCTAACAAAAGAAATTCAAGTACTGAAGAGGGAGAAAGAAACAACAGAGAAGCAGAGGACTGAAGCGATAAAAAAGCGTACACAGCTTGAGCTAGACTACAAAGATCTGCAAGAGAAGATCTCTTCCACTGTTCGAGCAAAGGTTTGTTTGGGAGGCGTTTTAACTGAATTAAGCAACATTGTGCACCCTGATGGTAACTTCTGTGCTTGTAGGAAGATGCAGTGAGGCAGCTTGAGGCACTGCAGATCGAGATACATAAAACCAGGGATGATCTTAATAAAATTCGGCCTTCCTATGATGAAAAAGTAAAAGAGGAGGAGGATATAACAAAAGGGTAATATTTGATTCAGGATCACACTTTTCTTCTTAATTTGTTTATTTTCATGTCATTTTATTCTTTTTCTTATTTGTTATAACTGACTGATATGCTTGCATGTCTTAACTATTTGTTTTAGGGTTTCAACAGGGCTTTGGTCTTACTAGTCTTTTTTTTTTTTTTTGATATTGCTAATGAAAGAAATTCTTTCTTTTTAGCTATTAGTGTGTCTTCACTGTACAATAATTCTCTTGTTTCTGCATTCTTTTGTCTCTGTAGTCTTCTCAGATGCATCATTATTCCTAATTGTTAGAGCCTGTTGTGCTATTTTATGAGGTCTTATTTTCCCTGTCTAGTGGTGTTTTATGGCCTTCTAAAATGATCAGTCATTGAACTGTCAATAGAGTGATAACTCAATTGCCTCTCGGATGGCTTTTTAAATTCTGTTTTATCATGCATCAAGCATATCGCTATTCTGCTGTTCCTCTGTATACATATTTCGTTTTATATGTGCTAAAATGCAGTGCATTTGTTGGTCAAACAGTATTTTTGACCTTGTCATGTGATATGAGACTTGTGGATTTCAATTCATCTGCCTAAGATAATGAAACTTGGTTTGACTGTTTCTGCAACTTTCCCATGTGCGAATGATTTAGTTTCCTGCTTCATTGTACTTGTGGATTGTAGGATAATGGATAGAGAGAAGCAACTTAGCATTCTTTATCAAAAACAGGGGCGTGCAACACAATTTTCTAGCAAGGCAGCCCGTGATAGATGGCTCCAAAAAGAAATTGATGATCTTGAACGTGTTCTTTCTTCAAATATGGCTCAGGTAAATATGCATATTTGCTGATGCTGAATCAATCAAGGTGTAGTCTTACAGTTCCTAGGTGCTGTTTGAAAAAGCTTAACTTGGCTCAATTTGCTTCTATTTTGTATTGTTCAACTTGTGATAATTTTCAACTAAAGCGAAATTTTTATCGGAAATATAAGATTATGCAAATATGTTGATTCATAAAAAGGATTTAAGTTTTCATTGTCTCAATAGGATTTTTTTTTTTTTTTTTTTTTTTTTATATTGAAAACCTTATCTAACCTCAGTTAAGCCTAGCCTCAACTTTCCCAAATGGGTTCTTAGGTGTATGAAATATCGTTCAAAGCACTGAATGGGCCATTGGAAGTCTAATGGAAAATTTACCAGAAAAGGGCAGTGTGATTTTGAGTGGCTTGCACATGCGAATGCAGCTAATGATTAGACCATGGCAAATTCTTTTTTTGGTGACACCACTAAACAGACAGACACAAAACACGCACACACACACACACACACGCAAAGGACAAAAGGAAATTGGCTTCAACAGTTTGCTCTAGAATTTTGTGCTTTATGTGGTGCAGTCATAGCACCATTTTTTTGCGGCATGTGTAGGGGAATAAATTTGGAGAGACATAGGAGAAGGATGAGAAAGAAATTGTAGGGAGAATAAGGTATGAGATACTAATAGGCCCTGCTCAACTCAGCCATTATCTACTGTCTGTCTCAGATAATATGTAATTTTTAGGCTAACAACTGAAAGAATTAGTAGAATCTACAAATATAATGGTGAGATGTTTAATGGGAAAGCATTTTCTTGTCTGCTTTCATGAACTCCTTGAGGAAATACTTGCATGTTTTTATGCAGCTGCTTAATCCTATTTCAAAAAGCACCTCCCTCTCTCTCTGTGGTTTTGTTCAATTTTTTTGAATCATTTTGCTCACTATTTCTTCTTAATTATTGTATTGTTTCTATTTTATGCTTTACGTAATGAGAGGTCGATTGGGGGTTGGGCAATTTTGGACAATCTATTGGTGGTGGTTGTTTTGATGCCAACTTCTGGAACATGTATTTGTGGCTTGCATTATGGGATTTTCCATATTCTTTATGAGAGTTTGTACTTCAGACAACGCTCAGAGGTTCTGGTAGTGTGCATGTAGCAACTAACCTATGTATGTTGGACGGCTGTTATAATGGCCTTATCTCTTTGTGATGTATGCCATGCCTTTGTGCAAAAATTTCTTAGCTTATGTCCACTAGTTTTAAGCTTCATTTCTGTCTTGCAGGAGAGGAAGCTCAAGGATGAAATTCTGCAGCTCAAAGCTGATTTGGAAGAGCAGGATGTTTACATTGAGGGTAAACAAAAGGACGCTGGAGTGCTGGAGTCCCTTATCTCCAACTCTCATGAAGGTTTCAGTTATTTTAAGGCGAAGAGGGATGAGTTACAGGATCAGCGGAGGTATGTTTATCTTCAATGTTAATTTGTTTTAAAAGTTGAATATTTTGATGATTTCAAGTTTAATTTTTATTTTTATTGTAGGTCGCTATGGACAAAAGAAAATGAACTTTCTTCTGAAATAGATAAGCTAAAAGCAGAAGTAGTGAAGGCAGAAAAAAGCCTTGATCATGCAACTCCTGGTGTAAGTAATAGCTTTCTTGCCTTGCATCTGCTTTTGATTTTAGAATGTGTATATTTCTCAACGCGAAGGTGAAAGCTGACATTTGATTAATTCAATTTGGAAGATGTGGTCCAATTTAAGCTGCAGTGTGGTATCCATTTCTCATTGAGTAATAGAAGTTGGAAATTCTTTCAGTTTTCCAGTAATTTTTGGCAACAATGTTCTTATCCTGAAAATGAAAATCATCAGTCATGGTTAAAGTTTATCCATCTCTGAAATATATGAGGATAGTGTAAACCTAGGTGAGCTCTTGTGTAGCCACCAGTGTTTCTAATGCTAACTGGTTTTAACATGTTTTTTTTTTTTTTTTTGGGGGGGGGGGGGGGTCCTGGAGATACAAAAAAAAAGGCCTTTTTTGGTGCACAAGCCTTTCTCCAAAAAAGAGGTGTTAACAGTTCAGAAATAAAAAAAGAAGTATTTCTCACAATTACTTTAAGTCAAACAACTAGTCTATTAAGAAATATACAAAAAACCTCATCTATTATTGGTACTTCTTTGGTAAAAAAGATCTACCAGACCTTGACCTCCAACCCCAAGAGAAAGGATTGGGGGAAGATCTTCTAGAAAACTTATTAATATTGGATGGAATAAGAATCTTGTAGCTACAATATTGACTGAAAACCTTCTTGTTTCTTGGAGCCCGGAGTTTATACACATTATCTCAAATCTTTGTCTCTTCTTTTCTTATTAACTTTCAGGATATTAGGAGAGGTTTAAATTCTGTTCGAAGAATTTGCTCAGATTATGGGATTGAAGGGGTATTTGGTCCTATATTTGAGTTGCTTGATTGTGATGAAAAGTTTTTCACTGCAGTTGAAGTAACTGCAGGAAACAGGTTTGTACAGTTGCATATTCTGTTCATAAGATGCAAATGAGCACAGAAGGAACATTAATTTACAAGTTGTGTTTCTTTGTGCAGCTTGTTTCATGTTGTTGTTGAAACAGATGAAATATCCACTCAGATTATAAGGCATCTTAATGCAATGAAAGGTGGAAGAGTCACTTTCATACCACTGAATCGTGTGAAGGCCCCACATGTAACTTATCCAGAGAGTTCTGATGTGATACCACTACTAAAGAAATTAAAATTCTCTTCCCATTACAAGCCTGCTTTTTCACAGGTTAATATGACTATGTCATCACTTTCTTTTCTTCTAGATCATTAATTTGCATTTCGAGTGTTGGACAATTTCATCGTTGTATATTTGATGGTCAATCAAATTTCAGTTTAACTACATGCTATTAGAATTGATCTTTTTGTGTTGATCTAACAGATATGAGCTCTAGGTGGCGTAATAAAGTATTCTGTCAGTGAACATTCTGTCTGATATGGCATGTTATAGAGAGAATGTGTCTGATATTATGAGTTTGTTTTGAATTTTGAATTTTCTTTGAATCTTATGTCATTTTTCTAGGTATGCTTACAATGCGAGGATAATGTTGGAAAAGCGTCTTTTTATCTTTAAATTACATTGTTTAAGATTTTTTTCACATTTTGCCTTTTGTTTGTCCAAATCATTTGACCTATTCAAAATTTGACATAAAAAATTTGATGCATTTTAATGTTGTTGCCCCTGAATTGTTGGTTTGTATACATAATGAAAATTCTTTGTCATGGGAGTTCAGTAGTGTATATGTCTGTATTGGTTCTTTTGGCTGTTAATTCATGGAAGTTAATCATCATTATTGCACAGACTTGAGGACTTGCGTTAATCAATACTGACCTGCACTTAATTAAGTGTGCTAGGAAAATTTAATTCAGGTGAAAGGAAAAAAAAAAAAGGTAAACAAAAGCTGGAAATAGTTTTAGTTCGTTTCGGTACTGGCCCTATTGTGGATAAGTATGCTTTTGGTTATTAGTTTTGTAGAGTTTATTATATTGATAAGTTTCTTCTCTCAGGTATTTGCTAGAACAGTTATATGTCGGGATCTTGATGTGGCTACAAAAGTTGCTCGCTCAGATGGTTTGGACTGCATCACATTAGAAGGTCAGCAGGCAATACACTTTGTTGTATGGCCCTCTATTTTTCAGTCTGAATCTGGAAAAACAGATCAACTTTCCTTTGCTCTGCAGGTGACCAAGTCAGCAAGAAGGGTGGTATGACTGGGGGATTCTATGACTATAGGCGGTCAAAATTAAAGTTTATCAATATAATTCGGCAGAATACAAGGTCTATCAACCTGAAAGAAGAAGAATTGGAAAAAGTTAGACAAGATCTGCAAGATATCCTTTTTGATGACCTTGACATTATGTCCTTATAGTCGAGGTCATGTTATTCAGCTAATCAGCTTTTCATACCTAAAAATAAATAAATAAGTAAACAAGAGTCTTGGGGGGGGGGCACATCCCTGATTCCTTCTAGTTTATTATAACATTAACCTGTAAATGGTATTTATTTAAACCATCTTGGGTTTCCCATTTGTTATCACTTAATTTTACCACGAATTGATCAGGAAATCACCAAGCTTGTTAGTGAACAACAGAAAATTGATGCAAAGCAGACTCATGACAAGTCAGAGCTCGAACAAGTTAAGCAGGATATTGCCAATGCTAAAAAGCAAAAGCAAGCCATAGAAAAGGCTCTTGAAAAAAAGGTTGTTAAGAACTCAGGGTCACTCTTTGGTGCACTGCTGCAAGAAAACTCAGTGCCTTTTTCCCAACTGATGTTCTTGTTACTTGATTTAGGAAAAGTTGCGTTCAAATGTCAGAATTCAAATTGATCAGCTTAGAGCTAGTATGACTATGAAACAAGCTGAAATGGGTACTGAGCTCATTGATCACTTGTCACCTGAGGAGAAAGATCTATTGTCCCGATTGAACCCAGAAATAACAGAGCTGAAAGAGAAGCTTATTTCTTGCAGGGCAGAAAGACTAGAGGTTAGATTAATGAACTTTTCTTTTAGTTTAAGTTGCATTTGTAGACTGCATTCAATAGAAGACTTCAGTGATTTCCATATCTTCACATTCTCTTTCATTACAGACTGAAGCAAGAATTGGGGACCTTGAGACTAATCTATCAACTAATCTCGTGAGACGGCTGCAAGAGTTGGAGGCCATTAAATTCTCTGAAGAGACTGACTTGTTGCTTAACGAAGCTGAGTTGAAGAAGCAAGAGTTGAGTGATGCTATATTAATGGTTGATGATACCACTCTGGAGCTCAAAAGTAAAAAATTTCTCCTTTGAGCTTCTTTATCTCATGCTGTCATCTTGTGTTTTGCTAATGTTCTTCTACACAGGAGTATCTGAGAACATTGATGAAAGATCAAAGAAACTCAAAAAAATCAAAGATGAAAAGGACAAATTGAAGGTTGTCCTGTTCTACTTTATAAGGCTATTTTTTTTTTCCCCTTCCTCTTTGGTGATAAATTTTCAGCTGGTGCTAAAAGGATTTGTTGTTATTGTAGGCATTGGAAGATGAATATGAGAGGACGCTCCAGGATGAAGCAAAAGAGCTGGAAAATCTTCTGAGTAAAAGAAATATTCTTCTTGCGAAGCAGGAAGAGTACTCCAAGAAAATCAGGGAATTGGGTCCATTATTGTCTGATGCTTTTGAAATGTAATATTCTTGTCTGACACTGATACCTTCTCCTTTGTTAAATTAGTGAACTATCAAAAAAATCATCCTTCGTTAAGAATAGTTTGCTTTCCATTCTGCTTAGGATGCAGCCTGCTAGAAAAATTAGATTTTTAATCAACTTAGCTGGTATTATGTGGTCAGACAACTCTATGATAGCATTTCTTTCCTTTTCTAATCTGAGTTTCAATAAATCTAGAGCTGGCTCCTGTGATTGTTCGTCCTTTTTCTCCAGTTTTCTTTAGTGCAAAATTCATGTTATTTGATCAATATTTGCTCAGTCGGACTTTCTTCCCTTGGTTCATTAGAGATATCCATCGACATAATATGGACTTTTTGTGTTGGGATTCCATGCTCTTTGTTTTATTTGTAAATACCACAGCGATCCTGAGTTGCTTTTACCGGTGTCTCAGCATGTGGGGTGATTAGTTTCTTGTTCATTTCCTTGTCTGAATGTATCTAAGTTCTTTTTTTTTTTTGGAAGTATTATCTTCATTTGATTTAGTTAGTCGAGTAAAATCTTTAATTAGATTCAAAATAACATATTTTGACTCTTTATTTTTGTGCATTTATGTATCTTTTTGCTCAATTATCTGAATGTTGCTTAGGAAACCATGTTATAATCATGCTAATCTGAGCTTCAAATTTTGTGGCTTAATGAACTGCATGAAATTCACTGAACTCATGTTGGCATTGTGGACCATGTGACAGCTTGTTACTCTGGCTGTTCTCAATATTGTTTTTCAGCCATAACTTATAGTTTGACTTTCTTGTTGTGCTAATAACAGGTATAAGCGGAAAAACATTAAAGAGCTCCATAAGATACTTCACAAATGCAACGAACAATTGCAGCAATTCAGCCATGTAAACAAGAAGGCACTTGATCAGTATGTGAATTTCACAGAGCAACGAGAAGAGCTTAAGAACAGGCAAAAAGAATTAGAAGCAGGCGATGAGGTAATTACGGAACTTCTTCTAGAGCGATTATTTTATTTGATTAATTCTGGATGGTGTGGGGTTAAGACAGAAGTTCCTGTAGTTTAATTCTTTCTCAATATGTGCAGAAAATTAGAGAACTTATAGAAGTTCTGGACCGACGCAAGGATGAGTCCATAGAACGCACTTTCAAAGGTGTCGCTAGGCATTTTCGAGAAGTGTTTTCAGAACTTGTGCAAGGTGGTCATGGCTATTTGGTTATGATGAAGAAAAAGGTTTGTGATGTTGATTTTCAGCCTTGCAATACATTAAAATGCATTTTCCCCTTTTTTGCCATGTATGTACAGCTTTGTTGTACCAGATCTTTTCATCTTTTGTCCTGAATTGTTGAATTTGTATGCTAATTATTCTTTTAAGGAACAACTGATGATGGTTGATGGGGGGGGGGGAAGGTTCTCATGAATTAAAAAAAAAAAGAAGTTTAGGACTACAAGAAATTATTTTCAAGCTGATTCAGATAAATGTTAGATGCTCAAGAATGTATATTATATGGCTTTTAGATGAATTGGAAAATAGAGCTCTGTTTGTAGGACAGCCTAGTAGTTGGGATGTGAGGCTTTTTCTTTACAGAAGGTTGTCAACTTGTCTAGAAAAAGGTTTAAGGAGTGCTGGGCTGTCATCATCAATGGAACTGTAGAACCACCAAAATTCTTTAGGATTATCCTTCCTTTCCTTTTTTTATGCATATTAAAAAAAAGGGATATTATGTACATTTTGTGTTTGTTTAGTACTCAGTATTTGCCGATGTTTCTCTTCTGCAGGATGGTGATCATGGAGATGATGATCTTGATGACGATGGACCTCGTGAAGCAGACCCAGAAGGAAGGGTTGAAAAATATATTGGTGTAAAAGTAAAGGTATTTTTCTTTTCTCCCCAGAAACATCTGGTGGTAGGCTAGATAAGCCAGATGAAAGATCTGAACTCATATTCTCGAGCAATTTGGCATGGCAGATGAACCTTCTTGCTTTTCATGCATTTGGCTAATAGCTTTAAGCTTTTCCTCAGGGATTTTTTCCTTTTCATTTTCTTTTGATTAAAAAAAAAAACAATGATTACCTTAACAATGGGCCATTCGTTGTTCTTCTTAATCAATATAATTTTTTAACTGTTTCTTTTACTTTTAAAATCTTCTATTATGGCAGGTCTCTTTTACTGGTCAAGGAGAGACCCAGTCAATGAAGCAGTTGTCTGGAGGTCAAAAGACTGTTGTGGCCTTGACACTGATTTTTGCAATACAGCGGTGTGATCCTGCTCCGTTTTACCTTTTTGATGAGATTGATGCCGCACTGGATCCTCAGTACAGAACAGCAGTTGGAAGTATCCTATGTCTGATCTTTTTATACATTCTCTGCTTTATTCCTTAGAATTTCTGATTATAAACTTTTACACCCATAATTTACATGGACATGGACGTGGAGTTTGTTTATGAAGTTTGTAGCATATTTAGTAGATTCATATATTACATGACATGATTTAACATTTAGACTCCAGATGATCAGGCCATCTCAAATATCAAGGCTTCTGTAGGAGGGCCTCATGTTTCAAGCCACTAAAACACTTTACAAATTGCCTAATATTGTTGTCCCACTTCGGGATAGTTCAAACTGTTAGACAATGAAAAACGTAAGATAGGTGCTGAGGCTTTAGGCTTTGCTTTTTACATAAGAATGATACTGCTCAAATGACTGTTTTATTCTTTTATTTGAGGATTTCAGAAGGTTTCTTAAACTTATCAGAGTGACTGTGTACGTGATTTTGAGATGATATTTCCCAGATGCTTACTCCTTTCTGATTGGATTCTTCACTTCTGCGTGGTTAATTTATATGTAGTCTTTTATTTGTATCCAGTTTGTAACCACTGACCTATGATTAAGTGGTCATGTATAACTGCTGCAAGTGTAGTATCCCAGACTTTGATCCCTCAATTCCCGCAGGGAGCAGAACTTAACTTCCTTATGGCATCTCTGGTCTTTTTAACTCAACGAGCATCTGTCTAGGTTTCAGGATGGGATCACTCGATTTACACTGAATTTCAGATTCACCTTTTGCCTCTTTATTGTGATGTCCATCATGCTTTTTTGTTGCCATTTAACTTTCACAGTGCCTGCACTATAGATCTTTTTGGCTCATGCATTGCGTAGATCATGTCCTAATCTTACAACAGTAGAAATAGGAATATTTAATTGCTTTGTTAGTCTAACCTGCATGCTAAGATTTGGACTCAATACAGTCATTGGAGATTTGTTGTTTTGCATGTTACATGTGACTGGACGCAGCCTTCAGTGTCTACAATTATCCATTCATTCTATTTTAAAGCAGAGAAAAATTGGTCGCATACCGTTAATTGGAAATTAATTAAATAGTGTAATAACTTCAACAATAAATTTATTTAGGTTTGCACAACCTGGAAATGTCAGTCTTGTAAATATTGGTCCACTATGTAGGTTCACACAACCTGGAAATATAATCCTACAAATTTTCATGCTTATTACTGCATTTTCTTGAGCTATTCCATTTTCGCAGCACCTATGCAGAAACCTTAATCATCTTGCAGACATGATTCGTCGTCTGGCTGACATTGCAAACACTCAGTTCATTACAACGACATTTCGTCCAGAGCTTGTGAAAGTTGCTGACAAGATATATGGCGTCATGCACAAAAATAGGGTCAGTCTTGTAAATGTTGTCTCCAAGGATGAAGCATTAGATTTTATCGAGCATGATCAGTCTCATAATGCTGTGTAAGGTTAGACCTCTTTTACCGTGCACCTATCATTGCACTCCTTGTGGATTTAAGTTGAATTATGTGGCACCAAGGTCGTTTTCTTTTCTTTTTTTTGGGGCGGGAGTGGAAAAAGGTGTTAAGATTTCTAATTTGGGAGAGTTTCGAATTTAAGGAAGTGCCCTTGCTTGTTTGTATTTTGCTTGTTTATTTAACTAGTAATGCATTATTTTGTGTTGCAGCAAATCCCAGTTTGGATGGTACAAAATATCTTCTACATAGGATGGATGGAAAACTCGGCTCTTCCAGAATTTCAGGACTTAACTACGCTGAATAGTCTTCCTTGAGATTTGTTTTGTGGACCATAGTTCTCTTGTGCCTCAGCATCTGCCCTTGTTGTGTGTATGAAAATCTTTAGCGCAGCCAATCGAATTTGATGTAGATTAAAATTTGGTTATCAAGAGTGTATTTGAATAATGCTACGAAATAGGATCTCAGTTCCATGTTGTTTTTAAAGATGTCTGTACAGTATTGACTGAAGCTAAAAATGTCTAGTGAGAAGACAAAAACTGTTTGGCTCAGAACGCCTTTTGTCTGTGTAACCTTAGTTACCCTTTATTGCTTACTTAAATTTGGGGAAAATGAATGATGCATGGCTACGTTTCCGTCCAGGTGTTTGGTCTTATGTCATGCCAAATGAGGGCATGCTATATTGAGACCGATTAGGATGGCATTTATAGTCACGGAGGAATGTCTCTAGACTGGACATGAGCATGTGCTGGGCATGGGCTTATGGTAGATCCCAATATTTTTCCCAAGCCTGACCGTTGATGGTCCTGGCTGATTTTTAGGCTAGGTCGTGTGTTTTGCTATATTAAGCACCTAGTGTAAATGCCCAAGCCTTGAGCGAGGTAGGCTGCTTGACCCCAGCCTAGATTTATTAATTCCATAAAAGTCGACTAGTTGATAAGAAAGGCTTGTGTTGCCTTGGTAACTTGTCCCATTGTGCAGATGGTTTTAGTGGGCGATGCTTCATTGTTCAGCTGTGAACTGGTTTGTTAAAGGGCAAAAAATACATTGAAGAAATTAGAAACTAACTTCAACAAAAACTACGGTCCTCATGTGAGTAACCAGGAACAAAATCAGGCAAAGTGCCTTGATCTGATGAAATCTCAATAGGAGATTGGCTCACAATACCATCAAAATCGATCTTAGAAAGCAAATAATCCAAGGTATCCCCCTCAAATTGTCCCACCACGTCCTTAAATCCCATTTCAGGCAAAGGATCAACAAATTCACAAGAAATTAAATTCTCCAATTCTCTCCATGTCAACAAGTGCCTCATTGTCAGGCAAATACTCTCCTCCAATTGTCGTGCCATGTTAATGCCCATATTCCCAAGAAAAAAACCGAGGTTGAAATCTTATTCTGCATTGCACCCATCTTAAAATCAGACAACAATGAAACGTCTTCTTCAGCTTGCAACTACTTAGAGTCGGTGCATGAGCAACCTTTTTATGACTACTGCTTGGAGCCTTTGGAAAGCCAGATGCAGAGAAATTTTCAAGCAAGACCAAGTCCAGATGCTGGTAGTAGCTAAGAATGCTTTCAAAACGGCCTTTGAAATAGACAAGGTGGGGAGGAATGAGGAGGTTGAAGGACATAAAGTCTGCATGAAAATCAGATGGATTTTTCTGAGGAAAGGGAGGATTAGGTTAAACACTGACGGGGCGGTAGCAAAAACTTCCCCGTGGGCTAGTGCCGGAGGAATCTTTCGTAAAAGCTCTGGGGATTGGGTAGCTGGTTTCATCTCCAGTATGGGGATAGGGCAGGTTCTCCTTGCAGAGATCTGGGGTCTTAGAGGGTGTATTTCCATGGCCAAAAGAAGAGGCTTCTACAATGTGGAAGTGGAAGTAGATTCAGGAACTCTTGTGAAGCTGCTTAAGGAGGTTCCTGCTGAAGACCACCCGCTTGGACACATTCTTCAAGAGTGCAGAGAGCTTATGACTTCACTGAATGTGGACCAAGTGAGACATATTTTCAGAGAAGCAAATGCCTGCGCTTATCATATGGCGGTGCTGGGCCAGCTGGTAACGAGAAGATGATAATAGAGCTTGAAGACCTCCTGACTCCATTCTCATGCTGATTAAGGAAGACAAGGAAGGGGTGAGAGGGATCGTATGAAGAGTATTCCAACGCACTAGTGCTGGCTGGCCGGGTCTCCATTCTCTGAATGTGGTGTCTGCTGTGTCTTTGCTGTCTGTGGTTGCTTCTTTGATCATTGTTTCTCACCAAAAAAAAAAAAAAAAAAAAATCTCCATGTCTTCGAGAACCACATTAGCATCTGCATTAACATTTGATACAACTCCAAAGTGGGGTTTGGGAGAGTTAGACAAACATGCATTTGAAGAGGGTTTATCATCACATCACAATGTCTTCCGGTACTTCTATTAGCCCTCTTCTTTTTTTCTTCTATAATCACAATGTAATTTTCTTCATACCTTATTCTTTTTTCTTATCTTCTTTCCTTTTCTTTTTACTTTCTTTTTTCCATTTTATTTCCTCCCATGCACATCTTCTTTCCCTCGTTATATATATATGTATAACAATTTTGTAATATTTCATTTACAACTTTATTTTCTTAAATATTTTGATATTTCCTAATCCTTGAATTTCCAAAAATCCACCTAAAATATTATTTCTCAAAATTCCTTACAATTTTAGTTTTAATAACGTGCACAAGGCATTTGTCACATGTAATTTCAATATCTTAATATGAAAACATTAATATCTTATTGAATCATAATGGTTTTTGTTTGTTTGGGATTATGAGCAGATTTGAGAATTAAATTTGAATTTCTTTTTTTTTTATTCTGTTTACACAAAATTATTAAGATAAATCAATTGTGGAAAAGCCAATATTTCAGTAAGCTACATTGATCAGCCCCGAAGGCAAAACCAAAACCAATGCTGACACTAGCATTACATGACATACAAAGGAGTTTACTATGACTAGCGATGACAATTGGATCGTTCGGGTCATAATAAAATTATATTCGACTCTAAATATTAATTATAATATTAATATCCGACCCTAATTTGATTCGGGTTAAAAAATCAAAAACCATATCAGACCATACGAATTTTTAAAAAAAAATCCGATCCGACTCGAACTATTATATATTTTTAAAAAACCGAACTGACTCGATCTTAACTCGACCCATATCCGACCCATACCCGATCTAAACTATAATCTAATACATTTTTTAATTTAATAATATTTTTTAAAAAATAAAAATGAAATTTATAAATTGTAACAAACTCTATTTTTTTTAATTTTATTTAATAATTTTATTAAAATAAAATTTTATTTTATTATAAATTATTATCGGATCGGATTATTTATAACATCAATCCGAATCCGAACCGACCTGATTACTTTAACATTAAAACTCAATCCTAACCCGATTTTTAAAAGAAAAAACCCAATCCGTCGGATCGGATTTTTTGGGTATCCGTCGGATCAGATCGTATATTGTCATCCCCAACTATGTTTGCATAAAGGAGATGAGGGAGGGGGAATTGACTGACAATTTGTTGCCCAGGTTTCATAAACTCTAGGGCAAAAAAGGCACTCAAATAATATTAGCTCAAAGTTCAGTCTATGTTTTCAAATTTTATAATGTTACCAGTTCAACAATTTCAACATGTCTAAAAAGTCCCAGCAACTGTCTGTCACTCTTGCTAAATCGGATGCAAACCATTCAAAGTGCCAATGTGTATAGACAATTCAGAAAACCATGGGACTGCAGCAAAATATTTGTCCAATAACAATAAGTCAAGCACAATCTATGAGTCAAAACCAGGTACTCATTATTTCTCAGTTGAAGCCATTCACTCTATGACTAATAATAACCTAGGTCTACTAAACCATTCAAAGAACCTTCTCGAGTGTTGAATGTTTCAATAATACACAGGAGTTGGGAGGAAATGCTTGCTCTTTTATGGTTGAACAAGGTGCCAAAAAAAAAAAAAAAAGCTTATTTACGAAAGCAATAATATATACATGCAAACCTCAGAAATAGAAAGTTTTGTGGTATCTTTATCATCCCATTTTCTGCGTTCATTTAAGCACAAGAAATTCATTGAAGAATCTAGAAACTAACTTCAACAAAAACTACACTCCACATGTGAGTAATCAGAAGCAAACTCAGGCAAAATCCGATGATCTGATGAAATCTCCATAGCAGATTGTCCCACAATACCATCAAAATCAAAGTTAGAAAGCAAATAATCCAAGGTATCCTCCTCAAATTGTCCCACCGTGTCCTTAAATCCCATTTCGGGCAAAGGATCAACATATTCAGAAGAAATTAAACTCTCCAGTTGTTTCTCCATGTCAACAAGTGCCCCATGGTCAACAAGTGCCCCATTGTCAGGCAAAGACTCAAAGATATCTGCATCCTCCAATTGTCCTGCCATGTTGTCAATGCCCATATGCATCTCCATGTCTTCAAGAACCACACTAGCATCTGCATTAACATTGGATACAAACCCAAAGTGAGGTTGGCTAGCATCAGACACACATCCATTTGAAGAGGGCATATCATCACAATGTCTTCCGGTACTTTTGTTGACCTTCTTTGATTTCACTCCCACCTTCTTCAACTCTTTTCTCCTTTGCTCTTCAACAAACTGGTGATACTTCTTGAGAATTTGATGCACATCGTTTTGCTTGGACCAGGACTCTGCGGTGATGAGTCTGTCATCATCGAAGACCACAATACAACCTTCAATATCGCACAGAGTCGTCAATTCCGATCCTTTTCTAATCAAGCAGTGCAACCTGTTGCTTGATGCTTTACTCATCTTCTTTGCCTCAATTTTGAGCTTTCTGGGAGCCATCTTTGAACTGAAGCCAGAGAGGAGGACATAAGTTCATATTTCAAATATCAAAACTGAAAATATTTGGGGGAATTATTAAAATTTTCACCCATTATAAGAATCTGAAAAGAATTTCAAAAGGTCCCCAAAAGAAAAAACCCCAAAACCAGAATCATCCATGAACCCAGATCAAAATTCAGAACCATAGAACCAATAAATTCATTGAAAACCCACAGTAAAAAAGAAAAATTATACCGTGGATGTAGTTTCAAACAGAGTTTCCTTTTTTTTTTCGTTTGGGTTTGTAACTCTCTTAAAGATCAAGAAATCATGATGGAATAAAGAAGAAAAGAATGCATTTCAAACCTAATCAATCCATCAAAAAGACCCAAATATAAAAGAAAAATTATGCCCTGAACGTAAATTTTCAAGAAAGATTCTTTTTATTTCTAGGGCTTCTAATTCTCTCCAAAATCAAGAAATTACGATGAAATTGAAAAGAAAAGGAGGAGTTTCAAACAATCTCAGATTAAACAACCAGTCACAAAACCCTAAAAGCCCCAAAACCAAATTACTTCCAAAGTAAAGATCAAAACAATAAACCCAAATCAGAAATTCAAGAAAAGCAAGAACTGATCACAGTGAAATAGAGATGGTAGGTACCGGAGACAACCGAAGTTTGCAGGTCTTCAAGTTCGTAGTCGTGCTTGAGAAAAGAACCAGAGACGAGCGAATCTGTGATGGATCTCTGCAAACAATCTCTTCGAGCAAGAGCGAGAGCGAGAGAGAGAGAGAGAGAGAGAGAGATCAGATTGATGAATTTGGTTGTGGGATAACGCGGTTTATAATACCGTTGGGATTGCCTTGGGTTTCCAAGAATTCCGTGTTTCTATTTCTCCGTTCGATCAAGAATTCGTTATTTCAATTTTGAGATCTTGTCTCTGGCGGGAAATGTTTTTCACTATTTTGTCCATTTTAAGGATTTTTTTTTTTCTCATATTTGCAAAGAGGTAAATAGGATTATAGATAAAAAATAGAACCTTGTGAAAATTTAAGAAAAATGATTTTATTAAATGTTTTCTTTTTATGTTTAGTAAATTTCATTTGACTTTAATTTAAAATTTTATTTCTATTTTATATATTACATTTTTAACAAAATCAAAAAAAATTTAGTGAAAATATAGGTTTTTTCAATTTTTTAAAATGACCCATTTGATCTAATCATAATATATATATTTTTTTGAACATATAAAAACATAATATGAATAATAAACCGAAAAATTTTTTGAACTGATGTTAATAAAATACGACCAATTTCTATTAAAATAAGTTACTGATTTAATAATAATTCGCTTATATATATATTTTTTTTGCTAGGTTAATTTTCTCTTATGTTAAAAGTTAAAATTGGAATCTTATTTTTCTTTTCATTGCCAATCTAAAATGGAAAAAGAAATCGACTTATGTATTATATTATAATAGTATTAATTTAACTATGTCGTAGCATTTTTTTTTTTTTTTTTAAATGTGCAATGTTTAATAGGAACGAACTAAAGATGCAGATTTCCGAAAACTATTAACTCCAGGCATTAAACTTGGCATTCATTATATACCCTATACATTTGAAAAATCCTATTTGCTGTTTTAAGGAAAAGAGAAATATATATATGAACGCAAGAGTTTATAATCAGAACGCTTGCTCAGTGAAGAAATTCATGCTCAGACTATTTAGGAAATTATTGCCCAGTACACAACCCCAAAGGCTAGAATTTCCCAGCACAGAGTGCCCTGCGTTACTTTCTGGGCAAACAAGAAAAAAGGTTTGCAATTCATTCACATCTACCCCAAAGCAAGTAGCATAGGTGACAAAGGTGCAAAATTTGCATTCTCAGCAAAAATATCAAGCATCCCAATTTGCCAAAACAAGACTTTCTCATTAAAAATTTAAAACAAAGTGCACCAAACATTCACTGAAACTAGTACATTTGTAATCTACGGCCTTTGTGCTCAACAATTTACATCAACTTATGATGAGAGGTAAAAGGGCAGATCAACTCAAACGGACAATTTTGAAAATTCACAACTCCAGACGCTCTGGATCTACAAGGATTTCCTAAATTGAGATTGCTTTCCAAGAAAAAATGCAGATCGCATTGTTTAGATCAATCCTATTCTTGCTTTTCATGGGATTCAGCAGATACACTTGACACATCCCGGCTAAGACTGGCCAGGGCTTAGCAAGAAATTTAGGATCGGGCTCATGTTTATCTGAAGGCTCTTGCATTACCATCCATATGTAGAAATCAATAACTACATTGACTGGTATGACTGCTAGGAACCAACTCAACAGTGTCACATGATAGCAAGACAAATCTGTAAAACCTATCAAGAAAGGTTTAGTTAATTTTTGCACCAAAACCAACACCATCAACAATAACTAAGCAACAAGCAGACCGACTAAAATTACCGCATCTACAGGGGGGTTGTATCCCAATCTTATATGCATATGTTCAGAGGCCTAAATGATATTAAGAAATTGCAGATATGTGCTCTGGAGTCAGACAGATGTACATATGTTTTGAGAGGGAAAGAAACAAATTAAACCCCTTATTTCGCCCCTACTTATTGGGACAATCCTAATGACCCCCTGACTCTTCTCTCACTTGTAAAATGATTACATATCTTCAATTCTTTTTTTTTTTTTCTTTTTTTTCTGCATGGCCTTCCAATTACCAACTTTAGTTGTTATTTTCATTGATTTCTTTCTTTCTTTTTTCCTGGGCAAAAGGTCACGTGATTGTCCTGATTGAACATATAGCCTGTTTATAATTTGCCAGGGATCAATGATATAGCATTCAAACATCATTAAACTATTCCTCTACGAGTTTTTGAGTACGTAAGAGAACTGTGTGCTTCAATGCTTCAGGAGTAAATTCTATGCACTTTTAATTCTCATTTACTGAACCTCTCAGCACAAGGAGAGGCTGTGGACTGTATTAAGATCATCAAAAGGTCATATAACTCCTGGATCAGTTAAAGTGTTGGTGATTGGGAACATTGTAATATAAAAAGATTTAGGACTCCATCATAACCAACAGAATATAAGGGGTAAAACAGAAAACTCCAGACAGTTCAAGTGTTCAATTTGTGATTTCACATGAAAAACATTCTTGACAAGCCCTACCAACTTGTAGTGCATGGTTAAGATTTTATGAAGTTAAGAATGAGTCAGCCGTAAGCATGCAAGAAGGTTCAAACATACATACCATGGATTAAGGTGGAGGTCGTTTGGTGTGAGTCATATGCAACCTGACCATGCTCTGAGCATTATATTGATCATGCATTACATTAAACATATGTGGCAATTCTATCATGTGAGAGTAAGCTACCGGTAAAAGTTATTTTTCCCAATTACAGCTCTTTTCTGGAATATATGAATCTAATATATTCACTCCACAAGTTATGCATATCCTTAGGGACAATGAAGTTGAGTGTTGGTAATTCTAAATATGGATTGCAAGGAGCTTATTAGAGACTTGGGGGACAATGAAGTTAAGCATATCTTTAGGGAAGCCAACAAGCATGCGGATCACCATGCAGAGCTGGGGAAAGAAAGTCCTCAGCGTTTGTCTTTGCTGGAGGGCTTTCCGAGATCCCTGCTGCTCCTGCTGTTGAAAGAAAAAGGAGTTGAGTCGAGCAGGCTAGTTAGCCAAAGGGCTGGGAATTTGAAGTTGTTAGGTGTGGGGTTGGTGTCTGGGCCTCCGTTTGGCCTGTGGTTTTTTTTTGTTGGTCTTGTTTTCCTTTAGCCTACCCCAAAAAATAAAATAAAATAAAATAAAATACATGAAAACCTCAGAAACAGAAAGTTTTGTGGAATTTTTGTCATATCATTGTCACGGCTCATTTAAGTACAACAAATACATTGACGAATCTAGAAACCAACTTCAACATAAACTACAATCCTCAAGTGAGTAATCAGAAGCAAAACCAGGCAAAGTCCCATGATGTGATGAAATCTCAAAAGCAGATTGTCCCACAATACCATCAAAATCAAAGTTAGAAAGCAAATAATCCAAGGTATCCTCCTCAAATTGTCCCACCATGGCCTTAAATCCCATTTCAGGCAAAGGATCAGGCAAAGTCCCATGATGTGTTGAAATCTCAGTAGCAGATTGTCCCACAATGCCATTAAAATCAAAGCTAGAAAGCAAATAATCCAGGGTATCCTCCTCAAATTGTCCCAACATGTCCTTAAATCCCATTTCAGGCAAAGGATCAGGCAAAGTCCCATGATGTGATGAAATCTCCATAGCAGATTGTCCCACAATACCATCAAAATCAAAGTTAGAAAGCAAATAATCCTGGGTATCCTCCTCAAATTGTCCCACCATGTCCTTAAATCCCATTTCAGGCAAAGGATCAACATATTCAGAAGAAATTAAATTCTCCAGTTGTTTCTCCATCTCAACAAGTGCCCCATTGTCAGGCAAAGATTCAAAGATATCTGCATCCTCCAATTGTCCTGCCATGTTGTCAATGCCCATATGCATCTCCATGTCTTCAAGAACCACACTAGCATCTGCGTTAACATTGGATACAACCCCAAAGTGAGGTTGGCTAGCATCAGACACACATCCATTTGAAGAGGGCCTATCATCACAATGTCTTCCAGTACTTTTGTTGACCTTCTTTGATTTCACTCCCACCTTCTTCAACTCTTTTCTCCTTTGCTCTTCAACAAACTGGTGATACTTCTTGAGAATTTGATGCACATCGTTTTGCTTGGACCAGGACTCTGCGGTGATGAGTCTGTCATCATCGAAGACCACAATACAACCTTCAATATCGCACAGAGTCGTCAATTCCGATCCTTTTCTAATCAAGCAGTGCAACCTGTTGCTTGATGCTTTGCTCATCTTCTTTGTCTCAATTTTGAGCTTTCTGGGAGCCATCTTTGAACTGAAGCCAGAGAGGGAGGACATAAGTTCATATTTCAAATATCAAAACTGAAAATATTTGGGAGAATTATTAATATTTTCACCCATTTTAAGAATCTGAAAAGAATTTCAAAAGGCCTCCAAAGAAAAAACCCCAAAACCAGAATCATCCATGAACCCAGATCAAAATTCAGAACCATAAAACCAATAAATTCATTGAAAACCCACAGTACAAAAGAAAAATTATACCGTGGATGTAGTTTCAAACAGAGTTTCCTCCTTTTTTTTTTTTCGTTTGGGTTTGTAACTCTCTTAAAGATCAAGAAATCATGATGGAATACAGAAGAAAAGAATGCATTTCAAACCTAATCAATCCATCAAAAAGACCCAAATATAAAAGTAAAATTATGCCCTGAACGTAAGTTTTCAAGAAAGATTCTTTTTATTTTTAGGGCTTCTAATTCTCTCCAAAATCAAGAAATTACGATGAAATTGAAAAGAAAAGAAGGAGTTTCAAACAATCTCAGATTAAACAACCAGTCACAAAACCCTAAAAGCCCCAAAACCAAATTACTTCCAAAGTAAAGATCAAAACAACAAACCCAAATCAGAAATTCAAGAAAAGCAAGAACTGATCACAGTGAAATAGAGATGGTAGGTACCGGAGACAACTGAAGTTTGCAGGTCTTCAAGTTCGTAGTCGTGCTTGAGAAAAGAACCAGAGACGAGCGAATCTGTGATGGATTTCTGCAAACAATCTCTTCGAGCAAGAGCGAAAGCGAGAGAGAGAGAGAGAGCAGACTGATGAATTTGGTTGTGGGATAACGCGGTTTATAATACCGTTGGATTGCCTTGGGTTTCCAAGAATTCCGTGTTTCTATTTCTCCGTTCGATCAAGAATTCGTTATTTCAATTTTGAGATCTTGTCTCTGGCGGGAAATGTTTTTCACTATTTTGTCCATTTTAAAGATTTTCTCTTTTTTTTTTTTTTATTATCTTATATTTGCAAACAAGTAAATAGGATTGTAGATAAAATTGCAAGATCAGTATGATAGAGGGGACTGAAAAAAAGAAAAGAAAAAAATAGTACTTTGTGAAAATTTAATAAAAATGATTTTATCAAATGCTTTTTTTTTTTTTTTTTTTTTTTTTGTGATCGGTAAACCTCATTTGACTTTATTTTAAAATTTTATTTTTATTCTATACAAAGTATTTTTTTAACTTAATTTAAAAAATTTTAGTGAAAATATAAGATTTTTTAATTTTTTTTCACATAACCCATTTGATCTAACCATAATATATTTTTTTTTAAAATATAAAAACATAATGTGAATATAATCGACAAATTTCTTGAACCAATGTTAATAAAATGCAACCAATTTTTATTAAAGTAGATTACTTATTTAATAATAATTTTGACTTATATTAAAAGTTAGGATTGGAGTCCTATTTTCCTTTTTACCGCCGATCTAAAATGGAATAAGAAATCGTCCCATGTATTATATCATAATAGTATTTAATTTAACCACGTTGTAAGCATTTTGTTTAAAAAAAATAAAAATGTGCAATGCTTACTAGGAATGAAAAAAAAAGATGCAGATTTCTGAAAACTACAACCCCAGGATGAAAAATCCTATTTGCTGTTTTAAGGAAAATGGAAATATCCATATGAACGCAAGAGTTTATAATCAGAATGCATGCTCAAAGAAGAAATTCATGCTCAGACTATTTAGGAAATCATTGCCCAGTACACAACCCGAAGGCTAGAATTTCCCAGCACAGGGTGCTCTGCGTTACTCTCTGGGCAAACAAGAAACAACGTTTGCAATTGATTCACATCTACCTCAAAGTAAGCAGCATTGGTAACAAAAGTGCAAAAATTGCGTTCTCAGCAAGAATATCAAGCATGCCAATTTGCCAAAACAAGACTCTCTCATTACAATCCCGTACTGCACTATCAAAGATGTGTGCTCCTCCGATTTAGAATCTCAAATTTAAAACGAAATGCACCAAGCATTCACTGAAACTAGTACATTTGTAATCTACGGCCTGTGTGCTCAACAATTTACATCAACTTATGAAGAGAGGTAAAGGGGCAGATCAATTCAATCAGATAATATTGAAAATTCACAACTCCAACAAAAAGGATTCACTAAATTGAGATCACTTTCTAACAAAAAGTGCAGATCGCATTGTTTAGATCAATCCTATTCTTGCTTTTCACGGGATTCAGCCAATTCACTTGGCACATCCTGGTTAAGACTGGCCTGGGCTTCAGCAAGAAATTTAGGATCAGGCTCATGTTTATCTGAAGGCTCTTGCATTGCCATCCATATGTAGAAAGCAATAATTACATTGACTGATACGACTGCGAGTAACCCACTCAACAGTGTCACATGATAGGAAGACAAATCTGTAAAACCTGTCCAGAAAGGTTTGTTAATTTTTGCACCAAAACCAACACCATCAACAATAACCAAGCAACAAGCAGACCTACTGAAATTACCGCATCTACTGGAGGGACATATCCCAATCTTATAGCATATGTTCAGAGGCCTAAATGATATCAAGAAATTACAGATATGTGCTCTGGAGACAGACAGGTGTGCATATGTTTTGAGAGGGAAGAAACAAATTAAACCCCTTATTTGGCCCCAACTTATTGGACATTCCTAATGACCCCTGACTCTTCTCTCACTTGTAAAATGACTACATAGCTTCCAACCTTTTTTTTTCTCTGCAAGGTCTTCCGATTAGCAACTTTGTCAGTTGTTATTTTCGTTGATTTCTTTCTTTCTTTTTTCCTGGGCAAAAGGTCACATGATTGTCCTGATTGAACATATAGCCTGTTCATAATTTACCAGGGATCAATGATATAGCATTCAAAAATCATTAAACTATTCCTCTATGAGTTTTGTGTACATAGAACTGTGTGCTTCAATGCTTCAGCAGTAAATTCTATGCACTTTTAATTCTCATTTACTGAACCTCTCAGCACAAGGAGAGGTTGTGGACTGTATTAAGATCACAAAAAGGGCATATATCTCCTGGATCAGTTAAGTGTTGGTAATTGGGAACATTGTATAATATAAAAAGATTTAGGACTCCATCATAACCAACAAAATATAAGGGGTAAAACAGAAAACTCCAGAAAGTTCAAGTGTTCAATTGGTGGTTTCACATGAAAAATGTTCTTGACAAGCCCTACCAACTTGAAGTGCATGGTTAAGATTCTATGAAGTTGAGAATGAGTCAGCCGTAAGCATGCAAGAAGCTTCAAACATACATACCATGATTTGAGGTGGAGGTCGTTTGGTGTGAGCCATATGCAACCTGACCATGCTCTGAGCATTATATTGATCATGCATTACATTAAACATATGTGACAATGCTATTATGTTAGAGTAAGCTATTGGTAAAAGTTATTTTTCCCGAGCACAGCTCTTTCCTGTAATATATGAATCTAATATATTCACTCCACAAAAACCTTTGCCAACTTTCTAAACTAACAATATATATTCTTCAATAATATGGAATTAACTTGGTTCCCTTTCGGTATTAGGCCAGGCCACCCAAGACCCATGGTTCATGGCACCATGGTTATCAAATCAAGATGCGAATCATGAATCAGAACACTCATATTTTGAATTGCGAATTGAATCGGATTGTGAATCATAATATTCAGTATATGTACATAAGTATCTTCTAGAATCCATGTGCATAATATATTTAAATAATATATTTATAATTTATCAAATAACATGATTTCAAATTTTCAACTCAAATAACTAACTACTAATTAGTGTAAACTTAATCTAAATTGTGATAACCAAAATATTTCAAAATTTAAAAGTTTTAAAGATTCAAGACATTGTTCATGATAATTAATGCCCTAATAATCATATCGTACATTCAAAAAGCTAGTTTCTAATTAATCCAAAACCTAAGTTTTCAATGTTTATTGAAATCATTAATCCTCCCCAAGATCCGTATCACTATCACCACCATCTTCAATCACTTCTACATCTTCATTTTCAATTGCTTTTTTCTTTTCCTTTTCTATCATCATTCACCTTTTTTTAACCTATTAAAAGAAGTAATCAGAAATTTACAAAAAAATATATATTCTATACTAAATTATGTAATTATAAAAATAAATTAATTAAGTTACACCTCTCTCTCTCTCTCTCTCTTCTCTAAAGAGCTCCTTCATCATCGTTGATGCCTTCATGGACAGCCATCCATGAGTTATCATTTGGAAGACAAAGATTTTCATACTTGTGATCCACTCATCATCAAATTCCACATCCAACAAGCAAATTGAATCATAAGAACCCAATCTATTTCTGTCTGAATCACACGATTTGAATAGTTAATCGGATCTAAATTGAAAATTTTCTTATATAATTAAGATTCATCTTTCTAAATCGAATCTATTTCTATTTGAATTGAATCAAAACGTAAGATTCAAATCGTCAATCGTAAGATCCAGATAACCGTGCAGCTAATTCAACCACATTTAAAATGAGAAATATTTTCCTCCTAACATTTATTGTCCTTCCATCTATTTTTTCCATCAATTTCAAAACCTTCATGAGAGATAGATAAGAAGCGACATGAATGAAAGAGTAAGCCACCATCTAAACAGAGACATAATAAAACTACAAAAGAAGCTTCACAAGAAAGTGTATCACATGGAATGTCATGATGGTAATCAAGCTATCAGGCAGACAATTTTATTTCTTTTGTGATTATTGTGAAGCATACAGCTCCTTGAATATTTACACATTTAAAAATAGGCCAAATCTTCCAAAATGATTGTTCAAAACAATTACTTTTGCATAGAACATTAACTTGGTTGCGATTCCATGTTTGGGGCAGCCCCGTATTCATCAAAGTTACCAACAAGCCTATTCCAAATAGACCATGGCGTGTACAAAGCAGTGCCACAAGCTTCATTATGAAGATTGGATGATCCTAAACTAGCTGGTTCCCCTTTCTGAGATAACTACCTAGTACCCTTCACACTCCGGTGCACATATAAGAACCAAAAGGGGGCCAGCTCCAGAAAATGTCCTAGATGAAAAGCTTGCAGCTTCAGTTCCCTCATGAAACCTCTTACAAGGTAGACATAAGAAGAGGGTTAGCTGAGGTTTGCTTGGATAAGTGGGATGAAAGCTTATTCAGATCTGCCTTTAGCAATGGAAGATTAAAGTGCCACAAGAAAGCCGTCGGATTTCGCTGTTATGAAGATTGTCATATTGTGCTTATCCAATTTTCAGAAATGGTCTGTACAGCAAGCTTTGAGTTTGGAAATGGTAATTTTTTGTTACATAGCTACAAAAATATAGAATCTTTAGTCCCTGTATTTATTATTTGGGTTTGCAGTGGTAGAACGGAGGCGGGTTCTCAATCCCTCCACATTTGTGGTTTAAGATTAACCTTTTCAATTTTCTTCCAATATTTATTGTAAGCAACAGCTACATAGATAATTTTATAGATTCTAAAGCAGTTACTTGCTCGTTGCACCTATCAAGGCATTTATTTGTATTGCAATGAAACAGCATGTAACTCCAAAAAGTACAACATCAAAATTAAAAAAGCAAGGATTGATTTGTTAAAGCAGCCCAGTGCTAAACTGAATACAAGATAGCTTCTACAAATCATGATTTACGACCCTCAACTCCTTCACACTGAGATTCTTCTCTAAACATTCAGGTCAAGCTTATCTTACACTTGAGGATATTCAGTTGCTTTCTAGCAGGTATACATATCCCTGCTTATCAAATTAAATTTTATAACCAACCCGTTTATAACATACCCTTTGTGCCAATAATCTCCCTCATCTTCATTTGACATCTAACAACATGTTTTGCTTTCTAAGAACCAAATTTTAATGAACTCAATTTATTTGAAAGTGAATTGTCAAATTCAATTCCTTTGACTTAAACAAAATCCAAAAGATTAGAATTGAGCTACCATCTAATCAGGAAAGGATTGTTGAAAGAGGAAACAACTGTTTTTATCACCATTCACTCAAAAAAAAAAAAATGATAGAAATGGAGTGAACAATACTAAGTCAGAAAATGAGCATTATAATGGAGGGTGATTTAGAAAGATAAAAATGGGTACAATTCCGACGAGTTAAAAACATAAAAAATAGCAACAGGAACCATATGTGCGTTTATTTAATAGTCATCATGCACTTTATTAGTAGTTTTCATACATTTTTATATCTTAAGCTATAAAAATTACTTGATGGCCAGCAAATACATATATTTGTGTGTGTATTTTGTAGAGTGGTGTGATGGGTAAGAAGCATTTACTCGCACATTGTATGCCAATAGCCCGTTTCATTTCGAGAAAAAGTATAACTAAATAATGGAAAAAAGAACTTCAAAATTTACTGAAAGATGAATAATATCTCTTGCTGGCACTGGCAGGAAACACATAAAAGACTAATTGCACATGTTGATGAAAAGGAGAAAGAGCTAATTGTATATGAATGAGAGCTAACCAGGAACCAATTGATGGTTGAAAGCATACAAGATAGCAACAGGAGCCATCCACATGAACATGGATGCTATAAAGAACTTCTTCAGAACTCCTTGCGATATCATCTTCTTCTGTCAGCAAAAATACCAAGTCATTCACAACCAGAGAAGAGAAGCAACTAATATGGAGGTTAGGGTTAGGGTTGGGGTTGAGAAAAATGAAATCACATACCTAGGTCGGTAGTTGCAAGTTGCAGGCTATTTACAAATTTTCTCCGTCGCGATTGCCGTCGTATGTCTGCCCTACACTCCACTGCAGACGTCGCGATGGATTCAACTCTAGAGAAATGCACCCTTATAACTTCAAAAATTAAAAAGAAAAATTAAAACGAACACCAGAGAAAAAAAATCTCATTTCTAGCCTCTCGTGTTTTCAAAACCCCGTTTCGTATATATTATTTACGCAGTAAACATTGATTTTTAAAAAATGATATTAAAAATAAATGAATAGTATCAAATCGGATTTTTAAAACTTGACATAACACTGTTTATGTGCACTATTCACGTAAATAGTTTATTCATATTGGGTTTTCAAAACTCGATATGCATTATTTACACGAATATTACATATCGAGTTTTGAAAATCCGATATATAGGTGTTATTTTTAAAATTTTTTTGGATGAAATATTATTTTAATAATTCTTTAATTTTTTGAGTTAAAATCGTACATAACTCTCAACTCTAATCACAAGTAATATATTTCATAATATATTTTAAAATTTACAAATAAATGTCTTAAATTTTATTTCTTTTAACGATAAAGAAAATATGTTTCATTTGCTTCTTAATATTTAGAAAATTTTAATATGTTAAATAATTTATCTTATTAATTAAGAATCATGTATATTGAAAATGAGACTGATTTATATTTTATTTTTTATAGGAATAAAAAAGCTTGATTTTAGAGTAAACAGACAAAAAAAAAAAAAAAAATTACAAGATAGGAAATATATATATATATATATATATATTAGTTTTTTATCGATCATTATCCAAATTATTCTAATTAATTCAATTCAAATATTGTGAGTCTCGTTAAAAACATGATAGAAAATATAGAGACATTCTATGTTGCACTTTCCATTTGAGATTTTGATCGTTTTTGAAATAAAACTATACAAATTATCTTTAAATTTAATGAATTAACGTATATACAGATTTATAGAAAAATTACTCTTTATTTTATTTCTTTTTTAATAATTGAGGAAGAGTGGGAGATCGTTTATTTGAGTTACTTTTAAATTTGAGGCAACATTCTACTTTTATTTTTATGAAATAGTAAAATCAATCATGCAATTTTTATAATAAAAAAATTGTTTATATTTTAATGAAATACGCCATATGATTATACTTATTAATAACACAATATTTTATCTTTCAAACCGAAAAATAGAAGCAAATTTGTCTATCTTTTGCCAATCGGATGGTTAATTTTCTTGAATCGAAAATAATTTCGTATGAACTCCAATACCATAATCCTTTTGAACTCAAGGGAGCATAGAAATTACCAACTCTACCAGGAAGTGAGTATTGAACACATTTCGATGCTAACCATGTGATTATTCAGGATGAGGGAGAAAGCTATTTCACTCCTCGTGGAAGAAATTATGATCCACAAAATCACTTTTGAGCCCCCCTTGTACACATTAATTAAATATACAATGGGGGAAAGAGAGGAATGAAAGGGAAACAGAGTAAGAGCCTTGGCCATTGCCAAGGGAAAAGAGAAAAGAAAACAGAATAAGCAATTACCATTAACAATTCCAACCTGAAGGTTATGAAAATGAATATACAAGTTGTAAATATACAAACTATTATTGGAACTTTATTACATATTTGCATGACATGGAGGTTGAGCTTATTAACTATTACACGTATATTTACAGGTTCTACAGATTAGTAAGCCAGGCCACCCGCAAAACCATCTCCATCGTGAAGTAAACTCTCTGTCAACCAATAACCATCCCATGAGCCACCAACTCTCTGCCATGGAACAATCAATTTTATGAACGTGAGGCATTGGTTCAGGAATGTATAACCAGAGACCCAATATACTTTCACATGCACTGCACTAAAGGATATTTAAGTGCTAACCCTGAATGGCATGTGTAGCACAGTGGTATCCAATCCCCCCTCTCAACTAATAGGTCGGAACTTGAAAGTTCGACTTTGCTCTCCCCTTGTGTAAGGACCAAAAGAAAAAAAAAATGCTATAACTAGTTTTGGCATGTCCAAAACCAAGACATGGCCACAAGATACCATTATACCCGATTATCGAATCGTTCTCTGCTTCTGATTTTTGGGTGTGAGTGAGTGGAAATACAAAGGGGATAACCATGCTTGCATGAAGAAGGTTAAGGGGAAAAACTAAAGAGACGAGGGAGGGGAATTGACTGACCATTTGGGCGATGCTCAAGGTTCATATACTTAAAAGGCAAAAAGGGCACCAGAACAATATTAACTCGAATTTGGGTCCATGTTTTTAATTGTTCAAATGGTGGCAGCTTCATAAAATAGACAGCTATGAGGTCCATCCAGTTCAAAACTTTCAAAAAGGCTAAAAAATCTCAGCAGCCGTGTGTGTACCTTTTACTAATGTGATGTAAATATCTGCTACATACAAATATTTCATTACCTTATTTTCCGATAAAATGGAGATACAAGCAAATAAATAAATCAATAAAGAGAATTCAAGGAATATATTGAACCATAAGGTAAAAGAAAGCATGATATATGCAAGATACATTTTTAGGTACAGGATTAGGCAAAAATTAGGCTTGCATCTAATCAATTCTATAGCCAGCCTTATAAGCCTCTTCATAACAAATTAGATCTTCAAAGCAACATTTGGACCTCAGAATGGCTGAGATGTCATCTATGACTAGACATTTTATATATATTCTAAAGAAAATCATGCATACTCATAAGGAGTTGTTCTAAATGGTAAAAAGCAAATGGTCTCACTCTTCATTAAGAGAACACAATACACCAGAATCTACAAATTATAATCGATTAAAAAAAATAAAAAAAAAAAGTCAAATCTGTTGGGTTCCTTCATAGTGCCATGCACTCCTACAATATAACAGAAACAGATATTTAGCAAATGCACAATGCTACTATCTCACACGAGGATGCATTGAGCATACCTGAACCATTGTAAATTCAAATATCTCTTCTTCCTCCGGACGAGTTCCTTGGATCCATACCCGTTGCTTAAATCGGTTCTGACCATATCAAGGAAGCAAGGTTAGACTACCAAATGGAATATAGAAAAAGGCACTGATGCATTAGAGACTTCAACAATGTGAAAATGAACGAAAGCAATTCAAGTTAATTGCATAACGACAAGCATTCCATACCTCCTTCACCCACAAACTACTCAAGATCTTCCTTTCCTTGTGACCAAGTAATACTCGATAAGTTGAATGATGGAAAATCCTCCTGAAACGTTCAAACTGCATATATAGAAGAAGAAAGATAAAGAATCAAAATGTGTAAGCAGAGAATTCTTCTGTTGTCCCTGGTCATAATACTTTAGCATTCATGACTACTTCTTCCTCTTTTTTCCTCCAAAAGATTCTGATGTCAGAAGCTAAAGAAGATTGGAAAAGTTACCAAGGGCAAACTCAGCATATTTTCAAACTTAACAAGTTCCATGCCATTATGAAGGCAAAGAATAAAGCAACTAAGGCCACCCAAAAGATATAGAACTAAAAAGTAATGACATTTCTAGTATTTTTCCATACTGACCTGCCCAAGATCAAAGAAGGGCCCGAAGTACGTTGACCTTTCAAAAGGGTCAAATCCAGCAAACTGTCATAACAGAGAATATTACATTTTTCTAACTGAGAATCAATAACACCAGCAGAGACTGCACAAGGCATTAAGATTACCCTATACATGACCTCAATTCCATAATCTTGACGAGGCTGGTCATTGTACTTCAATGAATCAAGCTGGTGCTGAACAGCTTCTTCTGCACTAAACTATAGCAGAATAAAAAAGCTGATACAGTAAAAAAGTTTGATTATGATCACCAAGTATGGAGTTCCCAATCATATACTTACACCCAATCTTGGGCCAAAAGGCCTCTTCTTGCGAGATTCAAGCCTGCAATATTCAACTGAATTTTGTCACAGACCCCATTTCGTTTCCACCAGTTTTACTAATATAAGCTATTAGTCTGAAGAAACCCCCCAAACCCACCCCCCGGTGGCGGGAAAGAAAAACATATCTGTTTATAGAGCATAATTAAAAAAAATATCACGTTAGACACAATTGTGTGTCAAATGCATACTTGCAGAAGAAGAGTGGGGAAGGGGTACAGGGATAATTATATTAGTTAAGAATTGGGTAACATGTTATTCCCTCAACGGAAAAACTTCCTCCGCGCAAGATCATGAGGCATGCTACCATATAAACACCACAAGCATGCCTTTACTTCTATAGAATCATCTCCTTTATCCTTTCCCTCTTTACCTAATATACCTAATTTTCACTACGAAAAACAGGCACAATTGATTGTCCAAGAAATTAAGTGATGCCTAATTTCAACAATTTATGTGGCTCTGGAATTGATATATTTATGAAAAAAATAAATAGAAAAGGAAAAAAAGACAGGTTAAGTCTCTTGTTGACATACTTACAAGAAGATTATCTCATCTACAAACATAATTATTGACACATACGCAACACTGGCCATCACATAATGTTTTAACCATTGGAATGACCATTATGGCCCAATCTAGGAGGTGTAAGGATCATGCATCTGTGAGGGCCATTGCAGCTCAAGAAAGGATGCAATGGACCATTATGACTGCAGCATAACTATAACATTACTCTGACACTTTGGCAAAGTGGAAAAGCCAATCACTCTTTGATGATCAATCTCCATTGTGTATTGCCCATTAAGCCTATTGTCATTACAATCCACGGACTTATCAGAATTTCTTCACCAATCATAAGCTATGTTACTAACACTATTACAGCCACAATCATGACTGTGTATTTAATATATGAACTTATTAGAATTGCTCCATCAATCATAAGCTAAGTTACTAACCAATTTTGGAATACAATCCTTAAAGTAGCCACCTGCGAGATTTGCCAAATCCTGACGTAGGTGCTACTGAGATTAATGGAGGCCAAGATCACCCCCATTTTGCTCTCAAAGCATGCACAGCTTTTTTTCTGAATTGAGTGACTAAGAATCCAGGCTTTAGTGAATATTGGCAATCTCAAAAACCAACATTTTTTTGGGCATCTCAGTAGCAATAAGCACTGACATGGTCAATGCCGAAAGAAGTTCCAGGTTGTCCAAAACCCATTAAAAGATAATGAAAATCATTAGTACTCACGGACATGAATGCCCAAATGATTCGAATAAGCTCAACAAGAAACCTAAAAGTTTTGTCAGGTACAAAATTATGGTCTCTCTCTCTCTCTGTGATCATCACAGAAATATTTCAAATTCAGCCTTCTTTATCCTTCAAGACTACATAATCCATAATTACTCAATTAGTTAGATTATGAAGGTTAAAATTGCATGCCCAGGACACACATCAATTACGGCCAAAAGGATCGTACGGAGAGAGACGCTACAAACCAATCGGCAGAGAGAAAGTCGGGCACGTCGGCGGAAGCTCTGAAGCGAGACCGCATTGAAGTTGGACAGAGAGTCGGAGATTTTGACGGTTTTGAGAAGAGAGATAGAGACTGTGGAGATGATAAGGAGGAGGAGCAACAGGCCATCATCTTCTTCGCCTCGACACAGATCTCCCTCTCTCTCCTGAGAAATGGGAAGAAAGAAGGCGGAGCGAATGGTAGCGTAGCGTATGAGGCTTGGAGTTGAGTTATTGGGACCCGCTTGTCTTGATATCTCCTTCTCCTTTCATCCTAGCCATCGTCCCTTTCTTCCTTTTTTCTTTTCGAAAGAACCTCTGGTTCTGCATTTTCCATTTTCTTCCAAAATTTTAATTAAAAAATATTATATATGAAAAATAAAATAAAATAAAGTTTGGCTTAAAACATATATAGATAAATCAAATATATACTTTTGATAAATCAAATTAAATTTTATCATATCATAAAACTTTTTATTAAATATTATTTAGGCCTGGTTTAAAACCAAAGAGATTAAAATGTATTTTATGATGATATTAAAATTTTCATTTTAAATTTTATAAAAATTACAAATTTCGGTATAAAAAATATAATCATCCACCAGGTACAATGTGTTAATTTATATAAAAATAAAAATATTTTACTATTAACAATTGTCAAGGCGTATTGTTAACTTTTTTTTTTAAGAATTAATTTGGGTCGTTGACTGACCTCAAAGTCTGAGATTAAAGTCAAAATTGTTGTAATTAACTTAAGCCACTACATTGGGATAAAAAATCATTAACTAATATAAGAGTATTATTTATCATAATAAAATTTTATATCATGTTACGTCGTCATATTTCTTTAAGAAAAATTTAAATAAAGAAGTCTTTAAACTATTAAAAATTGATAGAATTGTAAAAACAAATTTTTTTTTTTAAAAAAAATGATAAGCCTTCTCTATACATATTTGGCTCGGGGTAATTTACTTTTTCTCTTTCTATTTGTAATATAACATAATAAAAGTAGTTTTATAAAAATATTAAATTTTATAAATAAAAATTATTTTTATTAATAAACTGAAATTACCATAATATTAATTAATTTTTATGACAATTTTAGTGAATCTAAAATGGACTTAACCTCTAATATGCCAAAATGATAAAATTAATAAAACCTTAGGAAATGGCAACTAAATTGTTGATGAATGACAAATGTTTTATGATTAAAACAGTTGATTTAGTGAATAAAAGTGTTAAATTTTTTAATTAAATTTTGAATTCAAAATTAAAAAAAAAAAAATTACGTTGGACGAGTTATCCTAAAATAGACTCAATAAATATTAAAATCAAATTAATCAAAATAACAATTAATATAGCAAAAAAGAATACGCCACTTTTAAGGATACGATGAATAAACCTCTGTAGAGGTAACCGCAAAGCTGAACGTTTTTAGATTGCCAAGGTTCTTCTGCCTTGTGTTTTGTGTTACATGATAGCATATAACTTTTCTCAAATCATGGGACAATGTATTATTACATGAACTAGTGTCTCGCCTATAATATATGTACTTATATGCATTGATTTTAGTAATTTTATTCATTATCTTTTGTGTGCTTTAATGGATCTACAAGATATGTAGTAGTCTGCCAGAGGGTGCACAATGCGTGCAAGATTACCGATTTTGGTTGGTTTAACTGAAAGGAAACTAAGTTTTCTTAATTATGATCGTGAGTTCGATTCTTTATGAGTACGAAAAAAATTACGTTGAAAGAGTCCTCTTCGAATGAGGATCCAATCGCGTTTCGGTCTAAATTAATCAGCGTAAAACTCTTAATATTAAGCGATAAACTAAATCCAGGACACAAAAAAAAAAAAGATTCTTGGCTTTCCTGAAGTCATGAATTATGCTTTCTTTCTCAAGAGCTAAGCGTGATATTTGAAATATGAATTATTTTAGAAACTAGTTTTTTCCGCTCTCTTTCATCACAAAAAAAAAAGAAGTGCCCTCGTTAAATAAGTGAAAAATGTCTCACTATGAAACTTGAGATTAAATTCAAGATTCTTTTGCGAGGGAGAACGACTTAGAACCCTAAATATTTTCTTTTAATATGCATATTTCAGTATCAAGCAGTGGAATGACAGCAAAGGAGAGACGAATTGATTGAAAATGGATGTATGTATATCCATTCCAAAAGTTCTTCTTCTTTCCAAGGATTTATATATTCTTTTTTTTTTTCATCGATCAATATCTAGATTGTTTTGACTAATCCATACCAAATCTTTTTTTTGCTATTTTTAAGAATTCAAATTCATGACCATTGATTAAGATGGTAGAATATTCGACCAATTGAATGTATACCTTTAACAAGAAAAAGAAAGTACTCATGAAGGGAAATTTCCCTAAATTAGAATGCCAAAGAGTTCACAAACAATTGGCAATCCAAACACAGCCCTAAAAAGATGCATCTTAGACCTACAATTCATCTTTTATTTAAAACATGTTTTGGAGGTAATTATCCTTTAGGCTTGCATGTGGGCATTGTGTTACTTGTCAACTCAAGATGGGGATGAGACCTACATCCTACGACAACAATAACGACGCAAAACATTTTGACAGCTAATCCTAATCAGAAAAATCCCAAGTTTTAAGGTTTCCCCATGTGACCAACTTTATTTTTTTTAAAAAAAATACTATAACTTTGGACCATTTCATACTGCCCCCTTCATTTTCATTACTTTTTTTTGGGGGGGGGGGGGATTGATTGAGGGGAGGCATAGTTTACCAAGTCACATCTTCATCTCTTTTTGTGAAATTGGAACTGGGCTGCTCATCCTTTTTCAGTTGCAGAAAGTTTTAGCACACAACCGGCTCTCTTATTCATGTGAAATTTGCAAAGCAACAATTCTTGCCTCTACTGTCTTAAAAAAAAAACATATTAATAGACAATTTAATTAAAAAAAAAGCAATAGTTGATTAAGTTTAATTTTCTAATTGGGCAAAAGAATAGAAGCCCAAATGCCTAATAAAACAAATAAAAGCTCATCTGCCACAATTCAAATTTCACTATCTATGTGCATTCATTCTAGAGGAGAGCAAATGCTGAAATTTGCAAAAAATGCTTAAATCTACTTTGATTTTTAGTGGGTCCCCATTGAATTTGTAGGAATTTTCTTATATATATATAAATCATCAAATTGAGATCGATTAAATTTAATTTAGGGTAGATTAGATACCTTTTTTCATTATAGATTCAAATTTAAAACTTTATCAGAATATAAAATATAATTTGGTAATTATAATTCCCTTTCTAATATAACAAAAGAAAATTTTAAAACTTTGTAAGGATAAATTTAGATTTCTATGATATTATTTTCTTCTCCATATTGGGAATTTGCCTATTGTGTTGGAAGGGTCCCCCCTCATGTGAATGTTTCAGTAACCAACATGTTCCTGTCTCTGTCCACCCCTCAAGGAGACTCAACACTTTAAACGTACCCTTTTGCAGAATTTTATTAGGGCATTTACGGACCCACTGCCTTTCCGCATGTCGTTGCTGCACATTAATCGTTGTGGACAGCGCAAGGAATGGGGTAAAAAAAAAAAGTTATATACACGGAATTTAAAAAATTATAACTCTATTTATTTTTTAAAATATTGTAATTTCTCTGGTCTTGAAATTATAAATTTAAATAGATATTATATTTTACCCTTTTAATTTAAATTTCATTATTATATGAAATTGAGTGTTGGATTATTAAATAATAATAAAACAAAAGGTAAATGTAAAAATAAGAATATTTAGGTGAATATGTGACAAAATAAAAAAAAAAGAATTAAAAAAAAGATATTCGTAATAAGTTAAGAGTTAATTCAATTATGGATAAAATACGAGAGTGTCGTCTGAGATGATTGAGTATGTGCAAAGAAGACTCAAAAACATATTGAATATAGGAGATTTAGAAAAAAATTAAAGATAAATCGTTTAAATCTGGATACAAATTATCCGTAAATATATGATATTTAAGGGTTTAGATGAGAACATGACCTTGAATATAAATAAGTGGCGTAAAAAAATTCGCATAAATTAAATCAATATTTTTTTAAAAATATTCTTTATATTTGTCTTTCAAATAGTCGACCTTAATTATTGAGATTAAGATTAAGATTATTATTGTTGTGCTCTTTTAATTTAAATTTCAACTTTTATTGATATAAGAAAAATTAAAAATAGAAAAAAATAGTTTGATATGTCGAAATCAAACTTAATTGTTACATTTTGTGCATGTAATATTGAATTTTTCCATAATACAATGAGATTAAAAAAAATAAATCCTCTCAAAAATAGGACGTTTTGGTTGGTCATTTTATTATGATCGAAGAGAAATGCTGGATCTAAAAAATTAATTAAATTTTATATGACAATTCCATTAGTATATTTTGACTAAGTCTTTTATTAGGATTTAATTAAAATATTTGATGATTTAATTAAAAATTAATTAATGCATGTTGATATGAAGTATGACATAACATTTGGTTTATCTACTATTATCATTGATTGAATTATTTAATATTAAAGTTGTTGAAATTTTTACAATGAGAAAGTGAAAACCTTATTGAATAAGGTAAACTTAGAAAAGCATAATTAATTATTTATTGGAATATGAAGATAACACTTAAAATGAAACAAAATTTCTTTTTTTTTTTTTTTGTAAAATGACATTTAAAAAGGGAATAAAGAATTAATTTTTAAATCAAATATGAAATGATCCGACATTTTGCAAGCACAAAATGGTCGCAAATCATGTGAATATTTCTTGTAGAAGCTGTACTATATCACTTCAATGATGGGACTTTTAGATGACGCTTGGTTTGCACTCGAAAATTCGAATAAAAAATTTAAGAATTGGAGTCGAAATCAGAATTAAATTTTGATATCAATTATTTGGTTCAAATTTTAAAATGAGTATCATTATTATTGTCGATGTTTGATTTATATATTTTTTGAAATGAGAATCATATAAATGCTAATTTTATTCTTGATAAAAAATGTTTTAAGAATTGGATTCAAATTCGGAATTGAATTATGATATCAATTGTTTGGTTCAAATCTTGAAATGAGTATCATTATTATCGTCGATATTTGATTTATATATTTTTCGAAATGAGAATTATATAAATGTTAATTTTATTCTTTGATAAAAATGTTTTAAAATTAATATTTTTAAAATTTTATTTATTTTTCTAAAATTAAAATTAAAATTAAAATTATCATCTATTTTATTTTATTTTATAAACATTTTAATTAATCAAACTTTTTGATTAAAAAATAGAAACAAAAAATTAGATTTATGTCTTCTATTCATTTTATAAATTTTAGTAAATGATCAATTTTTATATTTTTAATTTAGTAAATGAAAAATTCTCTCTCTCTATCTCTTCAAATTTGGCCCAAACCCAAGAAGTATCTCTCTAGGATAAGAAGAAACCTCTACTTCTCGGTCTCCAAGATCTCTTCGCTTCTTAGTCTCGTCCTCTTACTCCTATTTCTCTTTCTCTAAAACTTTCTCTATCTACTCTCTCTCTCTCTCTCTCGATCTCAACATTAGATTGTTGTGTGTTTTTTTCAATGAAATTGAGGCCATTGAAGATGAAAATCGAAATAAGATGTCATTTTTCTTTTTCTTCTTCTTCTTATTCTTGTTGCTTTCGAACACACACAGGTTTTACATAGAGAAAAGAGGGGAAAAAAAAAAACTGTTGAAGAGTTTCATCCATGGGCAAAAAAGTGACCAGAATTTCTCTTGGGTTTCATCTGTGGGCTTTTATTGAGACCCATCAATTTACTTGAATTTCATAAAACTCATATTTTGAGATTCCACTCCTAAACCTTTATTTTCATTTTATTAAACCAAACAATTTGTATGAGTTTTAATTTTATTCTTGATTCTTATATCCTTTAACCAAATATTACGTGATATATTTTCAAAAATTTAAAGTAAATGGATCAATAATTATAAAAAATGGTACAAGAGAAATTTTATTGAAGATATTTTACTGCCCACTCTTGTTTAATTTGGAAAATAGTTGTGGAATATAATATTACTTTTATGAATACAAAAAGGAAAAAGGTCAAGTTAAATATAATTGCAAAAATGGATGAAATGACCACTCGTTCCTTTTACTTTAAGAAAAAAAAAATAAATGACTTTTGACTTAATTAGTAGGACATGGATTTCAGTTCGAACAATATTCAAGGTTTACTTTTTTTTTTTTTAAAGTAATTTCGTAGTGGAGTTTAAAATCCAAAATATACTTTTTTTTTTTGGTGACCGGAGGCACTATTAACCTATTAATTGCTGAGGCAGATGATGTCATAAATTAAAATGTGAAGTTACAGAGTATACGCCTATTAAATCATCAACTAATAAAGAAGGGCTACCCTTTTTCAAATTTTTTCTTTTTTTTTTTTATATTAGAATTTACCCGAGATGATAACCCCACTTAATAAAATAAAATCTTGATTGTTGTAATTTTAGATAATGATCAAAATAAATTTTGATTATGCAAGAGTTTATAATAATTAAAAATTGTGAATAATAAAAAATATCGACCATTATCTTACAACCATTGTTCTTTTGGACAAAGATTTAAAAAAAAAAAAAAAAAAAAAAAAACCTCCATGTTTTGGTACCATTTTTGGAAATTCGACATGGCATGCAAAGGAAATCGGATATATATATTTTTTAATTACACAACCCTGAGATTATGTCTATTGAAGTGGAAAGGTGAATCATGTGACTACTACGTGATCATGTCTATGATTGTTGGACTGGTGCATGGATTGTAAAGTTATTCGGTCTTTATTTAAAAAGTGTGGAGAGAGAGAGAGAGAGAGAGAGAGAGGGAGGGAGAGATTTAAATCTTCTGCGCAGAGAAGTCTACTTTGGAAGTAGGTGCTTTTTTGGGATCATCGTTCTTTAAATGAAAGCAACTCAACCTTGTGTCTTCCACTACGATATTATTCTTCATGTTTAAACTTTTAAGGTGGGGTTGCTATAATCAATTAAACTCTTTGATCATAAAATAATTTAGAAATAAAAATCAATTATATTTTTGACCATCAATTTATAATTTTTTTATTAATTATGTTTTTTATACTTAATTAATTAATATTCATGATTTTAATTATTTTAAATCGAATTAATTCTCTTATTATTAAAGGACGAATTCTATTGATATATATATATATATTTTTTTTTTATGATTTAAATTCAAAAATTTAACTTATAAAATTTCGGTTAATTAATTATACTCCAGAGCTGGGAGGACTGGCAAAAATTTTGCGGCTGACAAGTCTATAACATAGAGCATAAGGTATAATGGAAGCACAGAAATCCTTCTCCTCATATATATGCACGGCCCTTCACATGGATTGCACACACAGGTGACGGGCAGACGTTTCAAAACTCTTTTTTTCTATTTTTTTTTTCAAAAAAAAAGAAAAAAAAAACATTTCTCTGATTCTAGTTTTGCCTCTCTATGTTTCTGTCTGTCTCTGTCTCCTTTGTTCTCTCCGGCATAACCAAGGCGAGTTGCTCTCAGATTCCACATTTCAGGTCAGTTTCCTTATCTGGGTCTCCTTTAAATTCGCCTGAAATCTGTGCATTTGCATCAGGGTCTTATTCACATTGTGGGGTTTCCTTAATATCATCCATCAATTTCTTCACACTCTCTGTTGGATCTCATTCTGGGAGGTCTCATTTAAGCGTAATGGGGACTATATCTCTTGCAAAATGTTTGGATTTTTAACCGTGTCACTTTTTTTTTTTGCAGGTCTGTTGCCGAAATTTCGAAAATTTAGCTAAATTATTCAGCATTGGGGAGAATCTGATCACACCCTATTGGAATTTAAGGTTTTTTCTCAAAACCCACATTTTAGGTTCTCATATCACATTTGATATTCCGTGGCTTTTGATTTTTCTGCAGGTTGCGGTTGAGCATTGACTTGGTTTATTCCCCGATTGTTGTTTCATCTGTTTTTGATCTGTCATTTGTTCGTAATCCTACCAAAATGAGTGAAACAAACCCGAAAACACCCGTGATTGCTCCATCTTCTTCTAGAAAACTTCCTGATTTCAAACAATCTGTGAGACTGAAGTATGTGAAGCTTGGATATCACTATCTTATCACTCATGGAATGTATGTATTTTTATCCCCTCTTACTGTGCTCATTGCTGTTCATCTATCATCTTTCTCAGTCCAAGATCTTTATGATCTATGGGAACATCTCCAATTCAATCTTATCTCAGTGATTTCATGTTCAACCCTTCTTGTGTTTCTCTCCACCCTTTATTTCCTCACTCGTCCCCGTCCGGTTTATCTTGTTGATTTCTCTTGCTATAAGCCTGATGATGCTCGAAAGTGCACAAGACAGATCTTCATGGAGAGATCTCGCCTGACAGGTAGTTTCACTGATGGAAACCTTGAGTTTCAGCGCAAGATCTTGGAGAGGTCAGGTCTTGGTGAGTCAACTTACCTTCCTCCGGCTGTTCTAAATGTTCCTCCAAACCCATCAATGGCTGAGGCAAGGAAAGAAGCTGAGGCTGTTATGTTTGGTGCTCTTGATGAGCTTTTTGCTAAGACTTCTGTGAAGCCTAAAGACATAGGTATCTTAATTGTGAATTGTAGCTTGTTCAATCCAACACCATCTTTGTCTGCTATGGTTATAAACCACTACAAGCTTCGAGGGAATATCATGAGCTATAATCTTGGTGGGATGGGCTGCAGTGCTGGTCTGATCTCAATCGCTCTTGCTAAAGATCTCCTTCAAGTCCATCCCAACTCCTATGCTGTAGTCATTAGCATGGAGAACATTACTTTGAATTGGTATTTCGGGAACGAGAGATCAATGCTGGTCTCAAATTGTTTGTTCCGAATGGGAGGTGCTGCAATATTGCTCTCCAACAGGAGCTCTGACAGGTGTAGGTCAAAGTACCGATTGGTTCATACTGTCCGGACCCATAAGGGAGCGGATGACAAGTGCTTCTCTTGCGTCACCCAACAAGAGGATCCAGTTGGAAAGATCGGTGTTTCCTTGTCAAAGGATCTGATGGCAGTTGCTGGAGATGCTTTGAAGACCAATATAACTACGCTGGGCCCTCTTGTGTTGCCAATGTCTGAACAATTGCTCTTCTTTGCAACTTTGGTTGGTAGAAAGCTTTTGAAGATGAAAATAAAGCCCTATATTCCTGACTTCAAATTGGCTTTTGAGCATTTCTGCATCCATGCTGGAGGAAGAGCTGTGCTGGATGAGTTGGAAAAAAATTTGCAGCTCTCGGAATGGCATATGGAGCCCTCAAGGATGACCCTGCATAGGTTTGGCAACACTTCAAGTAGCTCACTTTGGTACGAATTGGCATATACAGAAGCAAAGGGAAGGATGAAGAAGGGTGATAGAACATGGCAGATAGCATTTGGATCGGGTTTCAAGTGTAACAGTGCAGTATGGAAAGCTTTGAGAACTATAAATCCGGCCAAGGAGAAGAACCCATGGATGGATGAGATCCACCAGTTCCCCGTTGATATTCCAAAAGTTTCAACAATCTAAATTTCACTTACCGCTTCCCCATTCTTTGCAGCAACATAAAGCAGTTGTAAGCCCGACACATGGGTTAATCCACTTGGCTTCTGTCATTCAATGTGTTTTCCCCCTTTCTTTTGTTGATGGTGGGTGTTTGGATGCATAATGGTAAAAAGGAGGTGCTTGAACTTTTACTCTTTGTAGTTGTGCTTTGGTTACATGTCATGATGGGATTAGGATATCTGCTTAGCTGTAGGTAACTGGTCCAACTTACATAATTGCTATTTTAATGAAGGTGAGGCTGTTGTCTGTTCTGGGATGGGCTTTGAATTTTGAGAAACGATGTATGATGACATTGATTGAAATAGGTCTGAATATGATTTTACTCTTGGACTCTGCTGTTCATGTCATAGTTTGGAACCGTTGATTGCATGTGTAATTCTTGTCTGCCAACTTCTATTGCCAAGTATATTTATCTGCAGCATTATTTCCAGTGTTGTTGGGTGAAATGAAACGTTGGGTGAATGTGCTTTCCATAGTTGCACAAATTCACCTAGACTAGCATGGTTTTAAGGCAGTTGATGGCATCTTCAATCCTGAGCTCATCTTTTGAATGGCAGATCATCTGCCCAAAGGACAGATCAATTAACTGGGTGAATGAGATGCACTGAAGATGTTCAAGGATACATCTTCTTGGCCTGCGCACGGATGCAACCTTCTAGTTTATCCAGGAAGAACTATGGCCGTTTGGTACTCCAATCAATGGTACCAAAAGAGTATGGTGCCACTCATTAGGGCTGAATGTGAATTTCATGGAACCACATCCAGACCAGAGGAATCGAGGGACACCTTGATGAACAGCACTTCCCAAATACAAATGAGGAGAGCCTCCACAACTGAATTATTCATTGAGAGCAAGTTCGGATAAAACACCGAGCTATTCTCCTGAAGATCATTAAGATCTTGTATTCTCCGAATCATGCATTTAAATATATTCGAGCTCAGAAATTTTTGACCTTAATGAAACTCTGCTTTTCCTTGTGAAAATTAATGTTACAAATTTTAGATGAGAAGAGGGGGTAGGTTTCCGAATGGCACCTAAATGTTTTAATGATTTGAACTTGACAGCATTGTTTATAACCTTTCACAAAGGGACAATGTCACCGAAATTTTCCCCATGTGATTATTTCATGCATAGATTCAATGGGAGGAAGAGATTTAGCTGAGCAAATATATTCAGTTGTAAGCCAGGAAAAGATCTCGTGTAAATGTTGGATGCTTTCTCCCCCCATAAGAATGCTCAAAGACAGTGAGGGTCGCGAAAATGAATGAGTGATGGTAAAACTAAAATTTGCCTCTGTATTGCAGCAGAACAGCAAGTTTTTGTTTCCAGATGGTAATCCAACGGGAAAAACAAACATCGGAAACCTATTTGTTCCAAAAAAGCAAACAACAGGCCGTCCACTAAAATTTTTATATAAAAAAAGTCTATACCCAAAATGTACAACTTCGAAAGTACCTATTAAGATGCTTCTCCTCCATTTAGCATGTAGTCTTCAAACCTTAGTCGACATGGTCCTTTGGTATCCATTTTCTTAAGATAGACCAACAAAAATAGAAATAATTTATTCCTTTGAGGATTTATTGATGAGAGACTTGTGGATGTGCGGGATCACACCACCACCGGCAATGGTTCCTTTGATAAGGGTATCAAGTTCCTCGTCACCCCTTATAGCAAGTTGCAAATGTCGAGGGGTGATACGTTTAACCTTCAGATCCTTACTAGCATTTCCTGCTAATTCTAGAACTTCGGCGGTCAAGTACTCCAAAATGGCTGCAGAGTATACAGCAGCTGTTGCACCAACCCTTCCATTTGCAGTAACTCTCGACTTAAGGAGACGATGGATCCTACCCACTGGGAACTGCAAAATATATAATCAAACAAAAAATAAGACAGGAAATACAAGGCAAACCCACAAAAGAAGCCAGAGATGTTAACAACTTTTTCAAACTGCACCAAGTTGCCTCCTATGCAAACATAAACCACCTACAATTTCATCTCAGGTTATTTCACTTCACCCCCTGGAAATGTCTGACAGAATATAAATCCAGCAAAAGGAACTTTATGTAGCAATAGCTCTGTATAATAACTCCAAGGAGATATTCCCTGACACTTTATAATAAAGATATACATCATAAGCTCGAGGTTGATCCTACAGAGGCACTTAATGCAGTTAGCATTAACCACCATAAGCATCGTAGAGTAGCATAACAAAAGACATACAAAACAAAAGAACCACAAGGCAATATGGCATTGGGAAGCCATCAAGAACAACTAATATTGCACAAGCCAAAATTTGTACAAGATCAATGAGAAAATTCACATATGGAGCAAGATCACTCCAACACCAAGAATGAAGTGTCATAGAACACAAACCTACAAACACATGAGATCTTTTTACTCAAAAGCCATCCAACTTCTTTAGCTGCATGCCAACCAAAATAGAACAATGAAAATTTCTCCTCACATCTTGCTAACCTTTGCAACCCACCTGAAGCCCAAAGCTCCAGACTGGCAGTTTAAGCTGTCATCCAGAAGATCCCCATGATGAAGAAAATAGCGTCCCATTATCTTATCATCCATGAGGCATGACGAACACAAAAAGCAGACGGTTAAAAATTTCCCCTTCTACTATGGATAAGAGAAGCAGTATAAGCCAACACCAAACCCCTCTTCCGAAATTTATCCAAAGCTAAACTGTTCCCACTCGAGAAAGATGCAACTATAAAGACACTTTAATCTTCCAAATATATTTTGAAGGGAAGTTTCATCCCCCAAATGGGGTCTTTCTGTGCAAGAACAAATTGATCCTCAAACAAGATGGCCCATTCTCCAAGTCCAAGAACTAGAATCCATACAAGGAAGCAAAGATGCACCTCCCAATCTTGAACGGTTCTAATAAAAGGAATATTCCACCCATGGTCTACAATAACCAACAAAGATAAGGCCCACCAAAAGCATTTCTTTCCTTTGTAATGCAGTACAAGTGAAAGAAAAGATGCTTGAAGATGAATCGTCCAAACCAGAATTCATACCATGATCAAAACCGACATCACACTTCAAACTTCATATTTGCCAAATCCTAATCACCTCCCATGAATAGAATCTCAAATATCCAACCAACCACCCCACCTGGTCAAAGTCTCATCATTGTATTCCATAACTATTTTCCAAAGCAAGCCATTCTCCACTTTAACCCTTTATAACCACGCACCAAGAAAGGCCCAAGGAATTCATACATAGTCCTCAACTTATGAAGGAAGCTTACCAAGCCCAGATTAACAATATAGAAGTTGCGGAAATCCCGAGTCCTTTTCCTCAAAAATCTCCCCCTAATTATGACCTCTTAGGCCCTAAAGTCAAGCCCTGGTAGGTGGTGAAAAATACCCATCCACATTCCAAGAGACTAGGCAGCATCATTCATTCAGCACCCCTTCTATGGGGATAATTTTTGCCTTTTTCTAGGTTCAAACTTAAGACCATTGACAATTTCTAAGCAAGAGCAAAATAAAATTTGGATAGACATTCAATCAGATATCTGGCTCACTATACAAAATCAAAGGGGTGGAAGATAATTATACAACTGGGTCCCCTTTATCCTGCCTCCATGCCCAAAAATAGGGCAGCATTACAAGCCTCCAGAAACAATACACTGATCTTCTTTCATCGAGTAGAAGTTTATCATTTTCTAAAACCTACTACAAATAGAAAGAATCATAAAGCATCCTTTAGTTGAAACAAGGGATAAGTTCCCTTTCCATCTATAAAAGGTGTGACAAAATGGTAAACTTCTGTCCAGTGATATATGCCATTATACAATTTTTTTTTTTTTTAATAAAAAAAAAGGAAAGAGAATCCCCTTGCAGAAAACCCATGAATATGACAAGGTAAAAAGGGACAAGGAACTGGCAATTTCTAAAATAACGTCAAGTGGAAGTTATAGATCTCCGAGTCCAAGGATACCATCGTTCCCAAATACTATCCTCCAGAAGATGTATAATAGAGTTTCCCACCACATATAACCATAAGCTTTTATTTCTATCCAACTCGCAACTCTTTCCTCATCTCTTAACCAAATCAACTCCCCTAGCAGTTAAAGTTCGCAATTTTAGAGGGACTCACTGCATCATGAACCAGCTGCAACATACTGCCAAAACCTCAATCTGCCAGTTTAAAGAAATGCCATTACAAACTAATAGGTCTAAAGAGTCCTTTATATGACTTAAAAGACAGAATCATGGAAGTCAAGGAAGATATCCCCATAACCATTGTGGTTTTAAACTGCAAGCCTTCTTAAATCATTCCACTTATAACTTAGCTAAGAAAGAAACAGCAAGCATATGCAAAGACTAAAATCTGAAAATAATATATAATCATACCAAAAGAAAAGGTTTGCTTCCTTGGAGGTATTTAAAGAGTCATTAAAAGGGAAAAAAAATTTGACCTCCTGCGGTAATGGGAAAGCCAGGTAACAATTCCCAGTACCTATCTACAGGTAATTCAACCCCATCAAACATACAAGGGCATCTGATCTGAACCATATCGTCCAACATAACGACAAAAATGACCATTCCTAAATGAAAATCATCTGGCTTCTCTGACAAACTTCACCATTCCAGCCAGAGCAAACAACACCAAAATCAAAAGGCATAATCCACCTCATTTCAGCAACAGATCAAATTTCCAATGACTGGTCAAAAAAGACAGTCCATTCATGCTCAAGGACACCCATTTGCAATGTCCATATCACCCCTATCTTCTAAGAGTTCCCTTGGTTAGAATATATCAACAAATAGCAACCCAATTAATAAAAGCAACTTCAGAGGAAACATAGACTAACCAAAGCTTCCTAAAAGAAACAAAGGCAGCTTGATTCCCCAAAAGTTCCAGAGCCAATGTGTGTTTAAAGTGTTCAAGAAGTGATCTTGAAGTCTCTTAGAAGTGTAGACTGATGTTCAGTGTTTGAGAGCAATTAAAATTGGGAAATGGCACATGGTATGTCTGATATGTTTTCAACAAGCGCCAAAGGAATGTTATCTCTAACCTGAAAGCAAATCAGTCATACATGCCATGTCATTCTATTTAGTGGTGAGCAAATGGATATGATGAACCTGTATCTGACCCTAATCCTATGCAATAGGGTAGGGTATACCTCCTCATAGGGTAGGGTAAGGGTACAAAATTTAGAACCGATAAATGATAGGGTGAGGTACAGGTTCTAACCTATTCATTATAGGGTAGACCCTATAGAACCGATCATAGGTTTTGATAGGGTAGTTCAAATTAAGGTCAGTAACAATTTTTTTTTTTTTTTTTTTTTTTTGGAACTAGCATTAGTTGAACTTTCAAGAATATATAAAAGGGTAATTTTTATTTAAAGAGTTGGAGTTCAAATTTCAATTTTATTAAAGTATTGCTCCAAGGGGGAAAAAAAAAGGTTTATGCAATTTTGGAAAACAATAGGTTCTACAGGTTTACCCTGTACCCTACCTTGTAAAAGTAGGGTAGGGTAAGGGTAGGGTAGAGTTTCTCATACGGTAGGGTAAGAGTAGAAACTTTGGAACTGATGAAGGATAGGGTAGGGTACAGGTTTTGACCTTTACCCTACCTACCCTACCCATGCTCACCCCTAATTCTGTTGGGAATGCTACATGCCCATTAAATGTCAAAGAAATGCCTTCCATGCGATGGTAAATGCAAGCACAACTTGAAGTCTGTTAGAAGTGTAGGAGCGATGTTCAGTGTTTGAGAGTAATTAAAATTGGAAAATGACACATGGTATGTCTGATAGCAAAATCATGCCAAAGTAGTGTTATCCCCAACTGGTAGCAAAATCAAGCATGCATACCATGCCATTCTATTGGAAATGCTACATGCAACTGAGTGCTGAATGAGTGTCTTAAATGTGATAGCAAACATAAGCACAAACACCATTTTGAAGTGTCCCAATTTCACAGCTCTCGAAAATCCAATAAGAAATGCGTAAACTTCTCCATGCTCTCCAATATCCACTTATACAAAGTAAGCCAAAACTAATTTATCATACAAATTCTAACTTTCACACCCTCCATAGCCTCAACCAATCACAAGATTCTTCAGGATTTCACTGAGGGAAATGTTTCTCAAACAAATGGCACTGAGTTGAGGGGCAAAAAAACAATGACGATAAGCTTTTTAGCATGCATGTAATTTTTCCCCGTCACATCATACCGGTTGGTCAACCTAAGGTAAACTATTAGTTTGAATAATATTGATGCTTTCAATAACTTTTACTCAAATCTTTCACTACCTAGACTAAAACATTTATTGCTGTTGAGAGTTGTTATTTAGGAGTTATCAATGTGCCTAAGTGGGGGGATAATTATGTCATATGTCCTTTTTGTCTAATAAAAGTAGCACAATTTATCCAAAATGTAGACAAGTTGATTTCTCTCAACCTTTCTTTCATTCTTCTCTCTCCTCTCTGCCATGTTCACCACATGGTAGCAAAGCAGGTTTTAAACCAGATTTAAGATGAGAACTCAAAGAACAATCTGGATTCAAGAGTTCCAAAGGCCACTTGAAGAAGAAACTCTCATAACTCAAGATTAAGACACCAAGTAAGAAATTTGAGACCATACCAAGACTTCTGGGGAGATCTTGAGTCAAGCATTCAGCAGCCAGTGATGGAATCTGGCATGCCGTTGTGTTTGAGAGCTTCGGTGACCTTGCCAGCACATGAAACTCACATGTGGGCTTAGAAAGCCCAATGGACCCTCACTAGCTACAGGGTTGATCGATTTTTGGTCCTCTCTCTAGTAGCATGTAGGTTTGGTCTCTTTACTTCCAATGTTTTCGTATATGTTTTGAGTTTCGCCCAAGACTCTATTTCGTCCATGGCTGCCTTCTGTTTTTATGGTGGTTGATGGTGCTTTTGTGGGATTGTGACTGATTCAAAAGGCTAATGGCCTCAAATGGAGTACCTAGTTAAAAAAAGGGTGTTCCTTCATTGCTATCAAACACAGTTGTTCCCTTAATCGTTAATTGTCGAGTGAAGGGGGTAATTAGTGCAATGGTCTAGATAGCCCTCAATCGTTAATCGTCGAGTGAAGGGGGAAATTAGTGCAATGGTCTAGATAGCTCGTGGTATACTTTAAGGGTAAAGGTAGGACAGGTTACGTTACCAGTAAGTCCCCCCCAAAAATGATCCACTTAAAGATGCAGGGAGTCAAGAACAACAGTGTTCAAGCCTCTTGTGAAATGCCATGAAGCATTTTGTGGTCACTTAGAAACGTGTAAGGATGTACAGGAGTTTGTAATAATAGTCAAGCAACACTTTAGGACCATATAACTTAGGAATTGAGTTGTTTTAGAATTAGCAAGATGATAAAAGAGTCACAGTGTATTTTGCCAAACTAACATGTGTGCATGAGGAGAGGAACATGCTGCAGACTTTCCAGATTGATGTGAAAAAGATGCAGAGACAGAAAAAGAAAATGCTCAGGATAAGGTTGTTTGCAAAGCCGAGGCTTGGGTTTGAGCCTGTCAGATAAAAGATTTTGAGTGGTTCAGAACTTCCCTCACTCGCAAAAATTTATGCTAGAGTACTATAATATTCCTCGTCAAAAGTTAGCTCTACATGTGAAAATAGTAGTGAGAAATCAGCCTTTACAGCATATAGTAGAATGGAGGTAGAGGCATAGATGTGCACGTCATGGTGGTATAAGTGGTCATAAATTGAGATGCACCTAGAAAATGCAACCATTGTGGGAAAGATGGACTCAATTGCTATGAATGTTCGGATTTGTTTCGTTGGCCTCCACGAAAAACTAGCGTAGCAAATTCTTCAGAATTGGCCTCTGAATTCTTAAAAGGTGATACTGTTGTGCTCAATAGTCAAATGTCTCAACAACTGTTAACCACTGCATCCCTTGCTCAGTTATGTAATCATATTGCATGTCCTCCATGAGTTCTTTGATTCTACAGCATCTAAACGTAGTCAATTTACTCAAATAAAACCACTTGATTGCTAAGTTAAAGTCATCGAGGCTGATGGATCTATTGTGGTATTGGATCTAGTAAACCATCTAATCTCTTCTCTAGCCATCTGTACTGTATATTGATAAATCTCTGTTTGATCTCGTCAGTTAGTAAATTAACTAAACAATTACAACACTCACCTTTTGCCTGGGTTTGTTGTTTTCCAGGATTTAAAGTCTAAGGACCATTAGCAAACCACATTAATCCGATGGTCTTCACTATGTTCGAGTTACTACTGAATATGCATCTACACATCTACCTCCACAACCAGCTGCTTGTTCTGTCACAGGCACTTCCCTTCAAATCCATTGCCGTCTTGGCTATCCTTCCTTGGAGGTGTTAAAGAAATTTGTCTCCCCTTTATCTAGTGTTTTTAGTTTTGATTATGAGTAGATTGGGAAGCATCATTGGCTTCTGCTTGCTGTCAGGGTAAATAAGCGAGTTAAAAAACTTTCATGGTTGTTCACCCCAATTTTTGGGGCCTTAGTCACATCTTTTTTGAGTTATAATTTGGTAATTTTCTTTGATGATTGTTCAAGAATGACATGGCTTTATTTGATGGAAGAACGTTCTGAATTGTTCTCAAACGTCACAAATTTTGAAAGATAACTGAAATTCAGTTTGACAGTTATATTCATATTTTACAAAGTGATAACATTAAAAATTATATTTCTAATTCTTTTAGTAAATTTGTGAGTAGCCAAGGCATGATTCACTAGTAATCTAGTCCTTATACCCCAAGGCATAATGGAGTAGCCCACTGAAAAATTCGATACATCGTAAAGATGACCAAAACATGTTAATCCAAATAATAGTACCTAAATGTTTTGAAGCAATATTGCTCTCACAATGCTGCCTAAGTAATCACACATGTTCTCTTCGAAGAGACTCCATCTTTTTTCGTAATTTACCTTCTTTCCTATTATGCTTATGTATTTTTGCGAATGGGTGTCAGTTGTCCATCAGAAGCGTCCAAGCAAGGACAAGTTAAGCCCTTGGGCAATTCAATGTGTCTTTCTTTGGTACTCTAGGTTCCAAAAGGGTCATAGGTATTATGATATTGAATCACATTTCTTCTTTACTCTTGCAAATGTTACATCTTTTTAGTTGACTCCATTCTTTTTTCATAAGTCTATTGAGTTGAGTCATTGTCCTCTTTTGCACCTTTCTGATCCTCATGTATCTAGCTCTTCAAAGTCCCATCCTAATCAGTTTGGGAAACTCCATCATCCGGATTTGCAAGTGTGCAGTCGGACAGAACATAAAGTGGTTAGGAACATGTATCTTCACCACCTGTGCTAGCAGCCCACATTATGAGAAAATCCTCCTTCCCATGTTTTAAATGCTCTTATTGCTCTTCGACAGGTTAAACAGTCTTGCACATCCAATCTACATTGCAATCACCTATATTCACTAACCTCCATTGTATTACTTGCTAGTTTCTTCTTTATCTAGTGTTTATGTTCCCAAGGCTTTAGTTCATGATGGCTGGCAGGGTGCAAGAAAAGACGAGATGCAAGCATCACAGATGAATGGTAATTGGGATCTTGTATCTCTTCCTATAGGCAAATAAGTTATTGGCCATAGATAAGTGAACAGTGCGAAGTCCTCCTGGATGGAAAAGTTGATTGGTTGAAAGCTCAATTGGTAGCAAGCGATGTACCCCCCCAAAAAAAAAGGGTTTGATTACTCTTGAGGCATTTTCACTTATAGCAAAGATCACATTTGTTTCAGATTTGATCTGAAGTGAACAGTGCGAAGTCCTCCTGGATGGAAAGGTTGATTGGTTCAATTGGTAGCAAGGGATGTACCCAAAAGAAAAAACAAAGGTTTGATTACTCTTGAGGCATTTTCACATATAGCAAAGATCACATTTGTTTGAGATTTGATCTCCTACTGTTGCATTTCATTGGCAACTTAGTACTTCATCAATTAGACATCAAGACTGAGTTTTGACATGTTCATCTAGCTGAGGAGGTGAATATGAAGCTACCCTAGGTTGGTTGCTCAAATAAAGCCAAGGTTGGTTTGCCAACTAAAAAAGCCTTTATATTGCCTAAAAGAGCCACTTTGACTAAGGTTTGGACATTTCAATAATGTCTTCATGGAGTTCAGGCTCCAAGCGAGGTTCATTGTTCAATGCTTCATCGTAATTCCCCTGTACATGGGTTAATTTTAATTGTTTATATGGATAATATGTTATCGTAGGGGATGTGTGGAAGGTAATAGAGGAGTTAAAGCTCTTTTATAGACAAAAGATCTTGGTCCTTCTAGTTATTTTTTGGGGTATTAAGGGGGCTAGATCACAGCTTGGGGTATGCTTGTCAATGCAAAAATATATGTTGAATTTATCTAATAAGGCTGAGATGTTAGGATCTGGTCTCTAATAGCAAGTTGGATCCCGGATACTCATGAACTATGAGATAGGCAAGTATGTACAGTTAGTTGTAAAGTTCATTGCTTGACAATGACACATCCAGACATATCTTTTACTATGAATGTGGAAAGCCAGTTACTGGATTCCTGGAGTTGGAAAGTTCATTGCTTGACAGTGACACATCCAGACATCGCTTTTACTATGAGTGTGGAAAGCCAGTTACTGGATTCCGGGAGCAATAGTCAGTGGGATGATGCAATTCGCATTTTGAGGTATCTCAAAAGTGCCTTTTGTAAAGGTTTACTCTAACATGACCATGGTGATAAATGAATTTTGAGTTTTACACAAGCTAATTGGGCAGGATCATTGAGCAATCAACGGACTACCACTAGGTATCATGCTTTTGTTGGGGAAATATGGTATTGAAGAAGAGGAGAAAGCAAATAGTTGTTAAAAGATCCAGTGTAGAGTCCAAGCACCTAATGCTCCCAGCATTTATGCGTTTATCTAGATTAAACACATGGGAGAACTTTGGTCGAAGTATTCAAAGCTTAAAAGTTGAAATGTGACAATCAAGCAACAATCCACATTGTCTCAAATCTTATGTTGCATAAGAGGACCAAAAGAACACTGAAGTTGATGATTATTTTGACAAGAAGATACAATTATATGTTTCAAGATAAAAATAATTAGTTGGTTTCCAAAGGTAGCTTACTCCAAGGACAGAGTTGAGAATTGTCAAGTTAAGCTTTCAACATCGAGTATTGAGAGTGTTGATTATGGATGAGTCAAGGTAGAAGCCTCTATATTCCGTAGTTGATTCCTAATGCCCTTGTTGATAGGATTGTTGAATTTCAGTGGTTACTGTCTGAAGGTGGTTGTACATGTAGAGAGCAGAGAGAAGAACGAAAGAGAGAGCCAGGTGAAATCATTGTTTCTAGGGTTTGGACAAGTTGTGTTATTTACATTAGACAAAAGGGACATGACATAAGTAGCCCTTCCCTTAGGTTAATTGACAACCCTAAGAAATCTTTTGGAATCGCAAGAGGAAGCTAGGGATCTTACACATGGGGAGAATCACCTTACACAGACTTTGTTCTAAAACGATAAGATCTTCGCATGGAGTAAACACCTATATGAAAAACTATGTAGAGAGGAGGCAAGAGGATGCCAAATGTCATGTACACCAGTTTTGGACGGCTCTGACCTCTTATCAGTTGCAAGATGTCAAGTAATTATTCTGGGTACCACACATAGTCATCCATTCTAAACTCATCATCCAATTTCTTACATATATCTTATCAATATAATTCTAAAGATTAATACATCATCTTCAAAGCTTTTCAAAGAATGGCTTCATCTCTTGTTCAATACCAATACAAATAAATATTTACTATTTATTATCAATTATCTATTTATTTTCTAGAAGATATTCTCTTCATAAAAACTTCATAAAAAGGAAAAAATAATAATATAAGTATTATTAATTATAAACACAATATGGAAAACTCACATAAAAAATTATCAGGGAAAAAAATAAAAATAATATGATATGAGTCATCCAGTCTAAACTCATCATCCAATTTCTTACATATATCTTTTCAATATAATTCTGAAGATCAATTCATCATCTTCAAAGCTTTTCAAAGAATGGCTTCAAAATCCCCAAAACCCACCCACATATTTAATGAAGCTTTTTGATGACCACAAGTGAAAGTAATTCAAAGGGAAAAGTAAATCAATATACCAACAAATTATGAAAGCAACTTACAAATGAAGAAAATAATAAATTTCTTGCAAAGAAAATCCCTGCCCCATTTATATTTGCTTTATGGCTAATTTCCCACTAACCCATTTTTCATATTACAAGATTAACGTTCTAAAGGCATCCAATGCCCCACAAAGTATAGATTCACTAACTATTTCAATCAGACAAAGAAGTAGGATATCCGATTTCTTGATGGAAAAAGGCTTTGTCGGGTTACTTTAGGAGCGAATTTGAATTTTAACTCTCACATTTTCCCCCCTCTTGTTAATTCAAACAATTCCGTCCAGCATTTCCTTTATTCTCCAAATTTCTTCACCTTAAACCATTTTGTTGTTGTTGTTGGCCTTTTTTTTTTTCTTTTCCTTTTCATAATTCACCAACAACGAAACCCCATTTATCAACATACCTAAAACTTCAAAATCAAAACTCTCTCTCTCTCTCTCTCTCCCCCTCGCGAAATCCACAATCAGAAGGAAAGAATAGAGCTATGACGGAAGCAAATTCATCAAGATCAAGAAATTATAGAGAGAAAAGTCATAATTAGAGGTTCAATTTTGATAAGGTTAGAAAAACAAGAACTCAACGTCGAATCGCCAGAAAAGGGCATGAAAGTGGAAAAAGCATAACATATGGAACCCAAAAAAAAAAAATAATAAAGTAGACAGAGAGAGAGAGAGAGACCTGAAGACCAGCACGGGCAGAGCGAGAGATAGGTTTCTTCTTGTCCTTGTCTTTGTTGGCATTTAGGGCTGGGGATTTCCCCATTATTAAACCCTTCGCTCCTTTTCCCGACATCTTGAAAACCGAAGAAGAGAGAGAGAGAGGTTTCCGAAGAAACGAAAATGATCAGGTTGAGAGAGACAGGAAGAAGTACCGACTTTTGGACGAAGCTGAATAAAGGACGACTTAATTACCAGACCCATGGGATATCTGTAATTACCTTTCTAGCCTTTACGAATTGAACAAAGAGTATTTACATAAATATCGTAAAAAAAACAAAAAATCTGACAAATATCGTTTTTTTTTTTAAATAATACCATATGGACGGTGTTTGAGAATCATTGAAGTCGATATCTTGGATGTCGACTTCGTTCTTTAAAAAAAGAAAAAAAAATTATTAACGGACAGTTTTTTGGGTACAGTTGAATTCGATGTTTAAGATATCGACTTCACTAGTTTTGAAATAAAAAAAAGTATGGTATCTGTAAGATTTTTTTTTTTCACAATATTTACGTAAATAACCCAATTGAACAATTTGTAGTAAGAAAATTGTAATATATATATATATATATATATTTATATAATAAATTAAATGAAAAAAAATGAAATATGAAAAAAGGAGATAGAAAAAGTTGATACTCGAGATTAAATAAAGCTTTTAATAACAAGTAATTTCATTTTTCATTTAGAAAATTTTAATATTTATCTGTAAATCAATATACTTTTTAATAATTTTTTTGAATTAAAGAATAATAAAAATAAAATAAAACAAAGGAGAGATTAATTAAAATTTTCAAACAAAGCCAAAGCACCCTTAGGTTACTAATAAATAAGTAAAATGCAAAGCAAATTTGTGAATAATTTTTTTTTTTTGAAGAAAAAATTCTCGTTAATTGAAATAACAAAGCACATCCTTCTATCAGTGGAAGATCTCTTAACCTGACAAAAATGAAATTCGTATAATATGATAAAATAAATATTATAAAACAATTACTTGCAAATTTTAGCATATTGGAATTTAGTACATGTTAACTAATGGAGCATGGATCAAGTCTTAGATTACTAAACTTTTTCGATTAAAATTTTAAATTTAAATTCTAAAAATAAAAATATAAGTATAAAAAAATTTCTTGTGTACATAAATATATCTTTTCACTATTTATGGGACATAACTCTAAAACCCATTATCATAAAATTTGAACCCTTAATCTAATATATTGCAACAACGAAGTGAGTCTCCTTGCCATGTGAACATGGCCCATTCTCGACCTTCATCGATCAGATTCTATTCGGTAGAAGGCTGATCGACCTCTAGACCTCCTTAGTACTTAATATCCAGTCAACTCATAGTAATATTTGACTTTTCTTAAATCAAAAAAGTAATATTTTTTAATTAATAAAAAATTATAAATCCTAATTGATATGGAAAAAAATCTCTTGACAACTATAATTTTCTTGATCAAAGGATTCTAAATCTTTTCTTAAGGGTCCCACAATCTTGGGACACTTTTATATAAAAATTAAGGTTTTAGCACCCTAAATGCACCTAGGACTCGCGGAGACAACTTTTATATACATATATATATATATCTCAAAAGGACATTGCTCAAATACGCTTTAACTCACACATAGCACACAAACATATAACAAAACTTTCATTCAATCTGTTTTTCTTATCAAAATTTGATTTCTAACTTGAGCGTTAGAATCTCTCTTGTCGGAACACTATCCTCCGATGACTCTTTATAGGTCTTATCGATCAAAATCGCCCGATGATCAGTCATCCTGTTTGAGTCAATAGAATCATCATCTATGAAGTAAGGCTAATCTCCAACAACTATTATGGGAATATAGTTCATTGAGAACTTTTTTTTTTTAAATTTCATATATACTATTTTATGATTCTGATCAGAAAATCTCGTCGTAGAATAATCAATATTCGTTCATAATGAATATTCACTTCACATCATTCTTAACTAATTATACAATAAAATAATAATATTGACAATAAAAACTAAATGATATTATTCATGTATTATTAAGGTTTAAAAAGTAGTATCTTAAGAAAAATAAAAGTTAAAAAGGTCTAGAAACAAGCATAATGATAGTAGTAATAATACTTGCACTCAAACATTTACTTTTGTCAATGACACCTAACTTAAAAGGGAATTCGGTTGTTCTAAAGGATGATTAGGTGGTTGCTTCCGTTGATCATCATCCTCCCCAATATCCTCAAGGGAATGTGAGGCGGCTAACAAACCCACAATGCCTAATCTGGGCGATTGAAGCGAGCTTCCCTCACTCTCAGCCCCCGGTGTTTCAAAAAGAATTCTTTAATACAGTTATATATATATATATATATATATATATATATATATTATAAAATTATAAAAATATATGCGTTCACAAAAATTCGAATACAAGATTTTAAAGAAGACATTTGAGTAAAATTTATTTATTAGTCGGGTGTTCCGATAAGGACTACTTTCATATAGTTCATAATACCATATAAATGGATAAATATTAGGATAATGTGATGTGAATTCTTCTTTCAAAAAAAAAAAAAAAAAAAACACAACATGTTCATATTGATGCACTACTAGAAAACCTACTTTCAGCGACGAAAATTAGCGACGGATAATTTAATGACGAAATTAGCGACGGAAAAATCTGTCGGAAAAACATCCGTCACTAATCTATCACTAATTTTAGCGATGGAAATATTTCCGTCGATAATCCGTCGCTAAAAATTGAAAAAAAAAAATTTCGGACAAATTAGTGACGAAAAAAATCCATCGGAAATAATTCCGTCGCTACTCCCTCGTTGGGCTATTATTTTATATATATTTTTCATTTCTCTTATGTTGCATGAAAAAAAATTACTATTATAAATTACGATAAATAAAAATGATAACTAAAAAGTATAAATTATGAGTTTATGGTAATTAATGGGAGTAATAAAAACACAAAAAAATAAAACAAAATAATAAAATAACAAAATAATAAAACACAAAATAATTAAAAATACAAAAAAAAAACAAAAAACCAAAAAAAGAATAAACATAGAGGGCGGTTCCACCGCCCTCCTATTTTTGAATTTTTTTATTTTGTTTTTTATTCATTTTATTGTATTTTTTATTCTTTTATCATTTTTATTCTTTTAATCCTATTTTTATTAGTTTAAAATAATAAAAAAAATAAAAAAAAAAACAAAAAAAAAGCATGGAGGGCACTTCCACAGCCCTCCTATTTTCGAATTTTTTAATTTTTTTTAATAATTTTATTGTATTTTATTTATTGTTTATTTTTTATCATTTTTATTCTTTCAACCCTTTTTTTATTAGTTTAATTAAATAGTTAAAAGAAAAAGCATAGAGGGCGGTTTCACCGTCCTTCTATTTTTTATTTTCTTTTTTATTTATTTTATTGTATTTTATTATATTTTTTATTCTTTTATCATTTTTATTATTTTAATCCTTTATTTATTAGTTTAAAATAATTAAAAAAATTGAAAAACAAAAACAAGCATGGAGGGCGGTTCCACCGCCCTCCTATTTTTGAATATTTTTTATTTTTAGTTTTTAGTTTTTTATTCATTTTATTGTATTTTATTTATTTTTTATTCATTTATCATTTTTATTCTTTTAACCCTTTTTATTATTTTAAAATAATTAAAAAAAAAAAAAAAAAACAAAAAAAAGCATGGATGGCGGTTCCACCGTCCTCCTATTTTCGAATTTTTTTATTTTCTTTTTTATTTTTGTTTATTTTGTTTTTTATTCATTTTATTGTATTTTATTTATTTTTTATTCTTTTATCATTTTTATATTTTCAATCCTTTTTTTATTAGTTTAAAATAATTAACAAAAAGCATGGAGGGCGGTTCCACCTCCCTCCTATTTTTGATTTTTTTGATTTTCTTTTTTATTCATTTTATTGTATTTTTTATTTTTTTTTCATTTTTATTATTTTAACCCTTTTTTTATTAGTTTAAAATAATTAAAAAATAAAAAAAAACAAAAAAAATAAGCATGGAAGGCGGTTCCACTGCCCTCCTATTTTTGAATTTTTTTATTTTTTTATTTTTTTTATTCATTTTATTATATTTTATTGTATTTTTTATTCTTTTATCATTTTTATTGTTTTAACCCTTTTTTTTATTAGTTTAAAATAATTAAAAATAAAAAGAAAAAGCAAAAAAATAAACATGGAGGGCGGTTCCACCGCCCTCCTATTTTTGAATTTTTTATTTTCTTCTTTTATTTATTTTCTTTTTTCTTTTATTTTTTATTCATTTTATTGTATTTTATTTATTTTTTATTCTTTATCATTTTTATTCTTTTATCCCTTTTTTTATTAGTTTAAAATAATTAAAAAAATAAAAACACCAAAAAAACAAAAAAAAAAAATAAACATAGGGCGATTCCACCGCGCATGTATGCGGTTGAACCACCTTTTTTTTTTGCTTAATTATTTTGTATTTTGTATTTTTTATACTTTTTTTTGTATTTTTGTATTTTTTTTGTTTTTATCACTATCATTATATTATTATTAATTACTCTAAACCAAACATACTATTATCATAAAAAAATAAAAAAAATAAAAAAATAAAAATATAAAATTAAAAAATTAAAAATAGGAGGGTGGTTCGACCGTCCATGTGTTGCGGTGGAACCGCCCTTATTTTTTTTCTAGTTTTTTTAATTATTTTATATTTTTATTAAATATAATTTTGTATTTTTATTAAATATAATTTTTTATTAAATATAATTTTTTGTTTTTATTAAACATAATTTTGTATTTTTATTAAATATAATTTTATGTTTTTATTAAATATAATTTTTTTATTAAATATTATTTTGTGTTTTTATTAAATATAATTTTTTATTAAATATAATTTTTTATTAAATATAATTTTTTATTTTTATTAAATATAATTTTTTGTTTTTATTTAATATAATTTTTTATTTTTATTAAATATTATTTTGTGTTTTAATTAAATATATATTTTTTGTTTTTATTGAATATAATTTTGTATTTTTATTAAATATAATTTTGTGTTTTTATTAAATATAATTTTATATTTTTTAAATATAATTTAATGTTTTTATTAAATAAAATTTTATATTTTTTTAAATTAGAGTATTGTATTATTAATATTGAGAGTTAGAAATAAAGTATAAAAATAAAAAAAAAAAATAAATTAATAACACAAAGGTAACGGTGGCTTGGTAGTTAAGGTTCTCTCATACCCACTCTCACACCCAGGTTTGAATTTGGGTGTAAGCATTTTTACAACAAATAAAAGGCAGGCGGCGGGTGGGTCAGGCCGGTATGGCAGCATGGCTGGGCCTAGGACAGGTGCTTGTGTGGGAGGCGGGTCGGGTCGGGCAGCGGGGTCGGTCTCTCGGGCACAAATCTTGCTCTTGCTCAGTTCTCAGTTCAGCGACGGAAACGTGGAATATTTCCGTCGATAATTTTTCAGTTTCATCTTAGTTTCGGTAATTTAGGAATAATTAAAAAAAATAAAAAATTAAATTAAATTAGTGACGGATTATATAATCCGTCACTAATAATTTAGTAATAATTAAACAAAAATAAAAAATTATCGAATGGATTATTCGGATTATTAATGACGGAAATATTTCCGTCACTAATCTGTCGCTAATTAACGACGGATTAGCGACGGATTTTCTTAATGACGAAAAATTTTCGTTGCTAAATTAGCGATGTGACTTTCAACGACAGAATATTTTCGTCACTAATCTGTCGCTAATTAACAACGGATTAGCGACGAAAAATTCCGTCGTTAATTTTTCGTCGTTAATATTTTTAACGACGGAAATTTGAATATCAGTGACAGATATTTTTGTCACCAATATTTTTCTTATAGTGATGGAATGAATTAGTTGCCTTTCATGGAGTTGCCATTGACAAATTTTCATATGATTTATTTATCCGGCATTGCATGGAAGAACTAAACGAGTTCGTGCAAATTAAATATATTTCATATCAGAGTTGTATCTAACATGTTGATACATGTATCCATATACCAATTCACTCATTTAATCTGATTATACGCTTTTTTAATATCAAACTTTTATACGTGTAACAATAGAACATTATTTTTTCTTTTATTATAGATTTCGGATTTGAGTCATGATAATAAAAAAATAAAATTTAGAAGAGTCATTCGCTTAATAAATCTTACAATATTTGAACCAGATTAATTAAGTAAATTTTGAATACTGATCGATAAAATCTATAAAAAAATAGATTTTTTAATTTCACTTTGTTTATATAAGTAGAACCTCGTCTGTAATAAAGTAAGACACATTTTTTTGAATAAAATTACTTACATATTTATAATATATACACCGATATTGATATTGGGTGACATAGTTGGAATGGAATTTCAGTTATTTAATCATAGTCGGAAGTTCGAATCGTCATGGAAACGTAAAAGCCAATATTGGGAGACCTCCCCTCATAAAGATTCCAACAACAGGTTAATCCAGATTAGTTAGGGCAAAGCCTCAGATATCAGATGGTGGCCAAGTCAGGGAAAAAAAAAATGCATAATATATACAATTAAACATATTATTTGAGTGTATCATATCGCCCGTTTAATAAATTGTCCACATACAAGTTTTTTATATTTATAACATAATTAATAAACGGGTATCGTTCTAAATTATAATTGTAATTTTTAATTATAATTTATAATTGTAAGGATGGCACGACAATCTTCCTGAAACACTAAATGCAATATCATGAAAGAAGAACAGTGTTACACTTATTTATTTATTTTGTTTTGCGAAACCAAAGCAGGTGACAATCGGCCCTTGAATTTATTTTTTATTTTTTTAAATCCATACTTTTAGTCGCATTTCAACAAAAATACAGTTAAAATTTTCGAAAATACTATTAAAAATTTTAAAAATATTTTAAAATTCATTAAAATGTGATTTTTTAAATTAAAAATTAAAACCTCCACTCTCTGTCTTTACATGCTATAAAGTACCCCTAATACAAATTTTATTTGTCAACGTTAACATATGGATGTGACAACGCAACGGTATTGAAGGGCGTATACCTTAATGAAGGGCAGCGTAGGCTTTCTATTTTGTAGTTATATAAAAATTTAAATTTAAATTTATGATCTTTAGATTATTAAAAAATGATAATAATCACTAGATCATACTTTCAAGGACGCAGCGCAAGCTTTCCCACCAAAAAAAAAAAAAAAAAGAGTTTTGCCTTATCTTTTCTTCAATCTGGCCATTACTCCAAAAACAAAATTTATGGATATTCTTTTTTATAATTTATTCTACAGAATAAATTCTATTTAATGTATATTTATGTGACTCAAAATCACATTAAAAAATGTCATTAAATTGTAATTTCCTTCACCTCCTCAAGAGTTATCTTCTTATTGCTTATTGCAAATTGCTTGAAGAAAATACCAAAAAGAAAGACCTAATAGCACCTATTTTACAACTTTATATAAGTATTAAAGGCTTGTAGCAAACCTCAACTTCTTTTTTTTTTTTTTTTATATTATATTTATAATATTTTTTAACTAAAGCAAACAGAAATTGTAGAAAATATGGGGTTTCCAAAAAGTTTTTTTTTTTAAAAAATAAAAGTGACTAAAATTTTATTATATTATTAATTTTTATATTAAAAAGTTAAGTTTAACCTTAAACTTTTTTTCTAAAATAGGCTCTAAAACTGTTGTACTTTGTGAAACTCGTAAAAAGAAAAAAGATGTTCCCATAGAATTTTGTAAAGTGAGCTTAAAATGGGTAAATCAGAAATTTAAACAAGATGCAGGAGGCGGGGAGTGGAGAAATTATTTGTTAAAGGAGTAAAAAGCATTTTAATAATTTTATTCATTTTTTATAACTTTAGTCGCATTTTTAAGATTTTTGGTCGCATTTTTGGTGCTTTATCGGTATTTGGTAACATGTTAGTAAATATGGATACAATTTTTTATTTTATTTTATTTTATGGGGACACTGTGAGAGCTTCGTGTTATTTTATTTATTTATTTTTTCAAAAACCTTTTACATAGCAAATTCAAGTTAAGCTCTTTCTGTCCGAACTTTTTTTTTTTTTTATTGATCGGTATTCAGATTTTGTCTGACTAATTTAATCTGAATATTGTGAGATCTATTTTAGGAGTTAGATCTCTTAAATCATTTTTCTCTATTCTTAAAACTCAAACTCGAAACTTGTAACTAGAAATATAGAATATCTTATCATTCAATTCAAAGGAGTTTGATTTTCTCCACAAACCTTTTACAAAAGTTAAATTTGAAATTATTGCCCGAAAATAACTGTGAGCACAGGGTTTGCTTAGTCCCGGATATTCAATAACATCTTGGATTCGAATTTTATATACAGAAAAATCAATTTATGATAGAATTTTGTCTCTTAAATACTAATTTGGGTCAAACTGAATTTAATCAGTTTTAACATTATTATCGGATACCAATAATTTATAAGAAAAAAAATTGTGAGCTGTTTATTGACTGGTCTGCGAAAATTCTTTTAATCGGAAAAATGCCGGCAATGACATGAATCAGAGGGACGAAAAGTTAAGGTCAAAAAATGGCTATGAAAAGCATTAAAATGCACGAGAGAAGTGCCATGGTACAATTGAGTATAATTAAATGCAAACGATCGAATTCACAACTCGAGCACAGACCATATTGACTTTCCACCTCCTTAGTCTTCCATTGTGCTTCAACTTCACACCCTGCCCATGGAAAAGAGCCTTATGTCAATTACACAATTAGAATCCAAAAAAAAAAAAAAAAAACTTGCCATAGCCATAGGAAAAATCGAAAATGACACAAAATATAAGATGGTATCAGAGTGAATAGTTTCAAAATCAAATTATTATTATTTTTTTTCCCCAAAATTCGAATCCTGAATCAAGAAGATTGTGATCACTAGAATTTTGACTTCAAAATCAAATTATGTTAAACCCCTTTAGAGAGGGAAAGCATTAAAATACCAAAAAAAAAAATAGTAATATCATTTTTCACTAATCAAATGGAAGTTATACAAAATATAAGAAATATGAATAAAAGGGAAAAATTGAGATAAACCCTTTTAAGATGTTGTAGAGTATTCATGGGTCAGGGATCTGGTAATCATTTGATCGTCATTTAATTACAATTGATACGTTATGGAGAATGGTAGCCGGTAGATGGATAACTCTGTAGATATTTTTTTTTCTTTGTTACATTGGGGTTTGAATCTATAATCATTTGATTAGAGAAGAAATTGTGACGATTGGAGTGTCCCTTGAGGAATCAATTCTGTACGTTTCAATATTTACATAATTGCAGAATGATAAGTGTGTATAAATAATATCATTTATTAAAAAAAATATTATCCAAATCAAAAATTTATTATCCAAATCAAAAATTTATTATCCAAATCAAAAACTGTGTCAAGCAATTTTCCTTCATTTTGGTTTTCTCTTTTAATTATTACACTCATAATTAGGCGCCATGGGCTATATAAATAACAAAAGGAATTTCCAAAGCAAAAGAGTTATTTTAAGTAATTATTAGCGAATCAAATATAAAATGTTATAATTCTTTTTTTTAAAAAAAATTAGTTCGCATATAATTCTAAATGATCATTCTATGGATGACAAATAACATCTCTCCTATGACTATAGTAATGCCAAAATTAAATGATAAAAGATAGGGAAGAAAATTGTAACATACTGTTGAAATTCTACATTAATGGATGAAGCTGAAGATCTGGCTATGTCCTGGAAGGCCGTGGTGGAGAGGACTATGGTGGCTCCATTCGCGGAAGGTCTAGAGGAAGAAGACAGTGCATAATCTACGACCTTGATCTGAATTGTTTGTCCAGGAACACATGTTCTAGGCTTGGCTGCGCTTATGCACCGCACCTCATATTGCCTTCCACAAGCTGCACCGTTATCCCAAATTCCGTCTCCCGCCAATGCAAAATAATTGTTCGGAGGAAATTGCGATGAATCATTTCCATAACAATCATTAGCTGTCGAATACAGAAAGTCGAAAATCAATATCAACTAATTCAGATAGAAAAAATAATATAAGGTAATATTAAAATACATAAGAATCAAATCAGTTGATATCAAAATTTTGGGTGGGAAGAGAGAGAGAGAGAGAGAGAGAGAGAGAGAGAGAGAGAGAGAGATTTATAGTTCTTTTTTTTTTTTTTTTGCATGCTTACGTAGATATGGTGGAGCATATTGCGCAGCAGTGCCTACAACGCCATTAGAGAGATTGCAGAAGAAACTTGCAATTACAAACAACGAAGGCCATTGAAGGAATAGGTTATGACTACTCCTTAACATCCTGCAAACAAATGAAACCTCGCATGGTATTATGTTTTGGCTGATACAATCACTATAAAAAAAAATGGTCTTTAGTGACAAGAAATTTAATGACGATCAAAATTCTAGTCACTAATAATAACTTTTGGAGACAAAAAAAAATTCGTCACTATATTTTGGTCATCATATAAATTTTAGTAACGAATATGAAAAAATTGTCACTAAATGGCATGACAGGAAAAAGTCCATCAATTTGAACACCATTAGTGACCAAATTTAGTGATAACAATTTTTTTTGTCATTAAAATTTGGTCACTAAATGACACTACAAAAAAGGCCTTTGGTGACTTTTAGTGACCACTTTTTTTGTCACTAAACTTGGGGTCAATTCTTGCAATTTTTAGTGACGACAATGGTCATCACTAAATGTGTATAATTATTGTCACTAAAAGGGTTATAGTAATCCTATATCGGATAAGTCCTATGAATATATTAGCACATGTGATGCTATTCAAAGTCAATGGGGGGGAATATTAACTTTAAAATGGTCGAACTAGCATGATATATTAGAAAAAAAGTAAAAAATAAATAAAAACCTTGTTGAGAATGTAGTCTGTGAGCTTTTCCGGGATATGGTGAGAGAATTGGTAGTAGATTTTGTAAAAAAGAAAATAAAAATAGCTTCGATTATAGAACACAAAATGGCGTCCCTAGAGGGAGCATTCACCATATGTACTACTTCTGCAAAAGGGTAGAACGTAGAAGTGAAGCATACTTAGTGATAATCCTATTTATGGTGTCATGGACATTTAGAAAGTATAGTTGACGTTTTGGATTTTCTCTTTTACTTATTTATTTATCTCGAAAATACAGTTGAACTGAAAATTTAAAATGAAAAGTCAGTTTATTGTTGTTATTTATTTGGGGGAATAAAATTCTAGAGCGAAGATACCTACATGGGGACATCAATCATATCTTTAACTAGTTCAATAATTTAATTATTTAATGTTTAAATATAAAGAAGGGTGGGTCTGACGTAATGGTGGAATCTCTCCATTATGTTATGGAGGTTCAGAATTCGAATCAGTCTTCTTACAAAAAAAATAAAAAAAACGACTGTTTAGATATTCTCTTCTCTAAACTCCATAATATAAAAAATTCGACACTAAATACATCCTTTTAATATCTAAATACAAAAAATGATAAAACATCCATTCTTTAGTCAATTGTAATCATCATATATGCTTCGAGGTAAGCCAAATTGAGATACGGTATTGATTCCCTCCGTGGCTTCATCTTGTGAGGAGTTTTTCGGCAGCCATTTCTTAAGTCAGACATGGTTATACTCTGGTTGATCCATTCATACTTGGAGACATCAGAGATGGAGACGGTTTGAAAACTCTCATTTTAGCAAATTTCTTACTCATTTGAAATTGAGAATAAGAAAGTTTGAATATTACTTGTTGTAGAAGACTTTTGCATCACAACCACAAGAGACATTCTATCTTTCGAAAAACTCAACTTCTAGATAAAAATGACGTAATCTACCTATCATATAATTATTTCAAATTCTGAGAGTCATGAAATTTAAAATTTTCCTATTCTTTTTCTCTCTTTTTGATTCAGATCGAATGACAGAAGTATCATATGTACGCATATGTAAACAAAAGATCCTACATAATATTTTTTTTCCATGTGATTCTGGTTTAAAAAGGTGGCATATCATACTTGTGTTGGAAAAATAATTTGACACAAAACCATATCAAATATCGTGTTAAATTATTAGAATTAAAAAAATTAATAAATTAAAATTGAAACTTAGAACGGATCGAAATTATACTTAATTCCATAACTACAAACTGAATGGAATGAAATCTTGATTCGACCTTTGTCTAGACAGAATCCGAGGAACGGTTTTTCAGATCAAATATATTCTTACAGAATCTCTCTATATAATAGGGTATTAGGAAAAAAAGTGATACATTAACCCATAAATCATAACCCTATTTATAGCTGTAAGGATGACTTTACTTCCAAATTCATAACAGAATTTACCTATTTAATATATTTCAATCACATTACCGAATTCACATAAATTTAGTTAATTTTCCAACTATTCTTAAGTCATCATTTGACATTCTCTATTTAACCCATCATAAATAGCAAATGTCTATTGATATCTACACATTTGTTTATTTCGATATCTTTTGAAATATTTAAATCTAAATTACCAAATTTTCTAAATTGATGGGGTTAATTTATGGACTTGATATTATGCAATACATAATTATTTGAACATATAAACCTAATATTAGATTAATGATCCAATAAATTGTTTTATCTTAGTTATTGAATATTAACTCTTAATAACCGCAAGGGACCATTGGTTCCTTTTTGTTCTTGTTCCTTTAAAATTTTAAATTTGCTTTCATTTTTATATAATTCTTGTTTTTGATAGTGAATCAAAACTCTACCATTTATTACATGTTTCTACTTCAAACCCTAACGATTAAGCCATTTTCGATCCCGATTCGGTTATGGTCGAGTTCATGATCTAAAACCATTATGGATTTTAATAACCAACTTTGCTTTTATCAATATTTAGCCATCTAAAAGTATTTTTTGTGAAAAGAAAATTAAATGGCATTCAACGATAACAACAACAATCTAAACTTTCTATTTCAAAATTTATGTTCGGTCATATGAGAAATAAATATCGAAATAAAAAAAAAAGAAAAAGTTGATTTAGTTTATGCAGATTCTCTTACGCCACTTATTCCTATCTAAAACCATCTTCTTAACTAAATCCATAACTATCATATCTTTACAAATGCATTGCATCCAAATTTTTAACAGTTTATTTCTATATTTTATTAAATCTCATATATTTAAATTCTCTGTCATTCTAAAATGTGCTTTTTTAAACCTCTGCTTAGGGATGACAATGGATCGGTTATGATTTGGATCATCCTAATACCATATCCGACCTTAAATCTTAACTATAATATCCATATCCGACCCTAATCCGATTCGGGTTAAAAAATCAAAAACCATATCCGACCCTACGGTTTTTTCAAAAAATTTCGATCCGACTCGATTGACTATATATCTTTAAAAAACCGATCCGATCCGATCTTAAACCAACTTGTACCTGACCCATACCCGACCCATACCCGATTTAAACTATAATCTAATATATTTTTAAATTTAATAATATTTTTTCAATAATAAAAATGAAATTTATAAATTATAACAAACTATAAATTTTTTTTTATTTAATAATATTATATTAAAATAAATTTTTATTTTATTATAAATTATTATCGGATTTGATCGGATTATTTATAACATAAATCAGAACACGAATCGATCTGACTACTTTAATATTATAACCCGATCCTAACTCGACCCTAACTCGATTTTTGAGAAAAAAAACCCAATCCATCAGATCGGATTTTTCAGATATCCGTCAAATCAAATCGGATATTGTCACCCCTACCTCTGCTACACAATAGACCAAAAGTTTCTACACCATGTAGTAGGATAAATCTAATAATCTTTATAGTTAATTACACAATTAGCAACAAAAATAAACTTTATCCAATAAAATTACATATTATTGCTAGATTTAAGCATTGGGTACACTCGACTAGGTGGATAGGCACACCATGTTAAGTACAAACCAAAAAGGTCTTACGTTAGATAAACATCCTATATTATTTCTAGATTAAAATAGAGTTTTTTATTCTTTACATTTTTTGCTGTTTTCTTAAAAAGGTTTTCCCGTGATTTATGGATTATGTTAACATTTAATAAAATTTTGGTCGAAATTTTTGACACGGTTTTTGACTCGTTATTGGAATTATCAAAGGGATTATGTTAAAAGGATTTTTTAAATTAAATCTGATAATATTTAAATTAAATTAATTAAAATATAAATTCAATACTAATTTATAAAATTAAAATCACGAAATTAGCAAAGGCACAGCTATTTCAGAAAACTGCCGAGGAAAAAGTCAATTGAGTCGGGGCGATTGAAAATTAGCTGCCGGATGGTATTTTGGAACACACATCACAATCATGCGACAAAAAAGAAAGGTTTCTTGTGTTTCATGGAATATCCACGAACGAGCCCTGGATCCTTTCACGTGAGATTGCTGTATCACTGTCTCCGATAATTTCTGGAAAGTACAAGAAGATCTTGTTAAGTATAATTTATAATATATTATGAGTATTTATTCGGTATTTAAAAATTATTTCAAATTTGATGAGTTTATAACACATTAAATTTGATTAAAATGATGTGTAAAGAAAAAATGTGATTTTTATCGAATAAATCTAAAAAATAAATAAATAATTATTTAAGAATCAAATATAGAACACTTGTTTGATTATTTATTTTTTTATTCAAAAGACAAAATTTTAAAAGATTAAACTGTTCGATTATTTTTTTTTTCCAAAAGATACAATATTACAAGATTAAATAAATTAGTGTCTTTTGAATAAATTAATAATTTTTTAAATTAAAAGAGCATATTCGTTGTGTCCTTTAAATGAAGGGATATCTATTCTTCATTTCATCGTTGGCAATATAATAATATTTCGTTTTTCTGAAAATTTTTATTTTATTTTTGGAAGAAATTTGAAATTTTGCTGTTTCAAATTTCTATTTTGATTTGTATATTCTGAAAGAACTTACCATTAACTCAGCAGTAACATAGTGGGGGCATAATTTCTTTAAAAACAGTTATCATTTCATGTGCAAAACCTTTCAAATTTTTCATTTCGAAAATTCTCCATTCCCAACAATTTTAAGAAAATTACTTTGTGATGGAGATTACTATTCCCGAAACTACTTTTAAAAAAATACCAAATGGTGGTTCCGATTCTGTTTTCAACAAGATATTTAACTCGGAAATATTCAAACTTGATCATTTTAATAGAATAAATTTTACTTATTTGAAGGATAAAACCATCTTCCTTTTTATCGAGTTAAATGTTGTTTATCTTTTGTATCCAAACTTATCGATTATTCCAGAACCAAATGATAAGGACATTGACGAAGTTAAAGCCCTTCACCAAAAGCGTCAGGATGATGAAGTTCGTTATAGAGGATTCATTATAAATTCTTTATTTGATCGATTATATGATCTATTTCGTCCACTCAAAACTCCACAAGAAATCTAGAAAGTATTGGAAAACAAATACACATCTATGAAGTAAGGTACGGACAGATTTCTTAGTATAAAATTTTTTGAGTTTCAAATAATTAATAATAAATTTATCATGGATCAAGTGGATAAATTACTTTTTCTAATATCTAGACTCAAGGATTTAAAAAGTAGAAGTGTCTGAACAATTTCAAGTGATTGCGATGATTGCAAAATTATCAACCACCTAGAATGACTTGCACACTTTTGAGGATTTTACCATAGACAAACTTCTAAAACATATTCAAATTGAAGATGAAACTCATAATCATGAAAACAAATATACTTTAGAGTCGGGAAATAAAATAAATCAAATTGGGTCTAGTATTAAGAAAGGAGAAAACGCGAAAAAGAAGAGAAAATATGAAAATATCTTCAAAGATAATTATACCAATAATAAGAAAAACAAATTATGTTTTTTCAGTGAAAAGAAATGTCATTTTAAGAAATAGTATAAATTTTATAAGAAATTAAAGACGAAGGAAAATGTCAGAAAAAAGAAGGCAAATGTTGTTGAAAGTCAGTCCCCTATAAATATGTTAGAAATTATTGCCATGATTGTAAGACTTAATATCATCATGGTTACAGAATGCGATATGGCAACAACAGAAAAATCTTCTAATTGGTGGTATGACTCTGGTACTACTATGTATGTTTGCAATAACAAATAACTTTTTAAGAATTATACAATAGCAACCAAGTAGGGGTGTTCACTATTTGGGTGAATTTATTCGCCCACCCGATCCAAATTAAATTCGGATTATTCGATTTGGGTAAAGAAAAATCGGATCGGGTAAATGGTTTCACCTGATTAAAAATTCGGGTGAATTTTTTAGGTATAAAAATGAAGATTTTTATTCAGGGTCCGCCCGAAACCCGAATAATATATTCTCATATAATATGTCATATCCAATCCGATTAAAATCCAAACCGTTTAACCTAAATTATTAAAGGAATTTTTTATGTTATGTGGTTATTTGGGTAAATGAAACCCAAATAACCCATACCGAATAACCCGAATTTAATTTGTATAAATTTGTTTGGGTTCTATTTTATTCGATTCGGTTTTCGGTTGGATTGAACACCCCCTAAAACCCGAACCGAAAAATCTGAAAAACCATTAACCCATCGAATGAACACCACTACAACCAAGGAAGAAAATGTTATTATGGATAATCATGACACAGCCAAAGTTATTAGAAAAGGGACCGTTGAACTATAATTTACATTTGAAAAGAAATTGATTTTGACAAACGTTTTCTATGTTCAAATGTGAGAAAAAATCTAATTTATGCAAGTTTGTTGTATAAGAAAGGTCTGAAAGCTGTCTTAGAAATAGAAAAACTTACTATATTTAAGAATGGTATATTTATTAGATAAGAATATTCATATGATGACATGTTCAAATTAAATATTAATAAAGTTGAAACTTTTGCTTATATTGTTAATTCTTCTTTTGATTTATGGCATGAACGTTTATCACATATTAATTAAAATATAATTAAATTTACGTCTAAATATAGTTTGATCTCTTATACAAATAAAAAATATGGAAAATGTGAAATATGCATACAATTCAAAATGACTAAGAAATCATTCTCAAAAAATAAAAGGACTTCAAAGTTACTTGAAATTGTGCATTTTGATTTATGTGAATTAAATTGTCATTTGGCTAAAGATGGAAATAGATATTTTATAACTTTTATAGATGATTATTCCATATTCACTTATATTTATTTGATGAAAACAAAAGATCAAATATTTGAAATGTTTAAATGTTATAAAGTTTTGGTGAAAAATCAATTAGAAAAAAAATTAAAATACTACAAAGTGTTCGTGGTGGTGAATATTTTCCAACTAAATTTTCTAATTTTTATAAAGAAAATGGTTTAATTCATCAAACAAGTGTATCATATACTCCACAATAAAATGGTTTGATATAAAGAAAAAATAAAACATTAGCTGATATAGTTAATTCCATGTTAATGCATGCAAAATTGCTAACAAATTTATGGGAAGAAGTTTTATTAACAGCTTGTCATGTACACAACCGAATTCCTTTAAGGAAAACGAAAAGTTCTCTACACGAGACTTTGAAAAGAAGGAAACCAAACTTGGGTTATCTGAGAGTATGAGGCCGTATTGCCTATTATAGAGTTTCGGATAAAAAAAAAACAAAATTAAGTTATAGATCTCTTAAAAGTGTTTTTGTGGGATACGCTGAAAATTCAAAAGTCTATATATTGTTGGATTTGGACTCTAATGTAATTTTAGAGCGGAGAAACATTGAGTTTTTAGAAACTACGTTTCTTGATGATCAAACTGTGATCCAAAATCAATTGAAGGAATTTCTTCTCCCACTTTGGTGTAGGATACTATTTTATACGCCAATTCTTCTCATAAACAAAAGTTAATTAATTTGTCTGCTGATCCTAGAAGAAGTAAAACGGTATGAAAAGAAAAAACTTTGGTTCTCACTTTATTTCTTCACATGCACTAACATTCTTGGTTGAAGGAAATAAAATTGGGATAATAAATAAAATACTCATCGTTTTATATTTGGAGAATGATCACAAAATATATAATGAAACATTAACTTCAAAAGATTTTGCTTTTTGGAAAGAAGCAATAAATGATGACTGGATTCTCTTTTAGCAAATGATACATAGGTGTTCGTAGATCTACCTCCTCGTTCAAAATCAATTAGATGTAAATGGATATTCAGAAAAAAAATATAATATTGACAATGTCATGCAAGCCTTTAAAGCAAGATTAGTTGCTAAAGGTTACAGACAAAAGGAAGGGATAGATTATTTTAATACATATACTCCTATTATAAAGATTACTTCTATAAGAGTGTTGTTTACTTTAGTATCAATTTATGATTTACATATCCATCAAATGGATGTTAAAATAACATTCTTAAATGGTGATCTTGAAAAAGAGGTATATATGGAGTAACCGGAAGGATTTATCCTTCCTGGTAATAAAAAGAAAGTTTGTAAATTAGTAAAATCCATTTATAATTTAAAGCAAGTTTCGAAGCAATGATATGAAAAATTTGATAATGTGATATTATCAAATTGATTTAAATGTTATAGAGCAGATAACTGCATTTATTCAAAATTCACTAAAAACTTTGAAGTGATCATATGTCTTTATGTGGATGACTTGTTAATCAATGGGACTAACATGTAAGGTATAAATGATATTAAAAGATATCTAACTCATCAATTCAAAATGAAAAATTTGGGAGAAGTCGATACTATTTTAGAAATCAAAATTAAGAAATATAGTGAGAGTTATATTTTGTGTCAATCATATTATGAAGACAAAATATTTTTAAAATTTAACTATTTAGGAATTAAAGAAGTTAATACTTCATTTGATATTTTTAATAAACTGATGGAAAATTCAGGAAGGTTTGTAAGTCAATTAAACTATGTTAGTACATTTGGTAGTTTTATGTATGCTATACATTGTGTTAGGTCTGACATTGCTTTTGCAGTATGTAAATTTTCAAAGTTTACATATAATCCAATTACAGATTATTGGAGAGCCATTGGAAGGATTCTTGGATATCTTAAAAGAACCAAATCCTTGAAATTATTTTATAATAATTTTCCTTCAATATTAGAAGGTTACACTGATGTTAGTTGGATAACTAATACTAATGACAACAAATCAACATCTGGTTGGATATCTAAACTAGGTAGAGGAGTAATTTCTTGGACCTCCAAGAAACAGACATGTATTATTCATTCAACCATGGAGTCAGAATTTGCTGCATTAGCAGTAGCAAGTAAAGAAGCGGAATGACTAAGAAACTAGTTATTAGACATAGAATTATGGTCACAACCAATGCCAGCAGTCTCTTTACATTGTGACAGTGAAACAATTATGTTTAGAGTATTCAACAAAATTTATAACAGTAAATCTAGACATATTATTTTAAAACATGAATATGTAAAATCTAATAGCAATCTTGCTGACCATTAACTAAAAGACTCTCGGGAGATAGAATCAAAAGTACTATAAGTGAAATAGATTTAAGACAATTCTAATTTATCACCGATAATAAAAACCTTACATTTCTTATTGCTTAGCAATTCTAAAAATTTAAAAGGTAACAATAAGTTACTTTGGTGATATGTAGTAATCATTGGAACTTTTAATACTTAAGAAAATGAGGATGAATAATAATTATTTTTAATGAAGTTTTGTTCGATTCAAGGACAAGGAAAATTCAAATTTAAAATTTTCAAACTTCACCTATATAAACACAAGAAGTGGTGTCGTTTCAAATAAAATTTGGATATAAACTTTATAAGTATTTATGAATTCAATAGATAGCATACGACTATATTATGGTGCTAAAACTCATAGTGAACATGTTAGAGATTAGTAAAGAATTATGGGTATTATTTTTTTTCGATCTTGTCATAAGAAATTAAGATTTAATAATTATTCACCATAAATTCAGATAAGATTTTGAAAAGATTAATACTATCTTTAGCTTTAAGTCGAGAGACGTCTATTGTGGAGATAATTTTAAAAGAAATTGTACTGCTAATGGATATTACAAAGTAAGTGAGGGATTGTTAAATGTAGTTTATAATATGTTGTGGGTATTTGTCTCACATTGAAAAGTTGAAGAAAATTTGATGGGTTTATAACCGATCAAATTTAAAACTATTTGAATTTGATTGAAATGATGTGTTGGAGAAAAAATGTGATTTTCATCAAATGACCTTAAAAAATAAATAAATAATTATTTAAAGGGTAAAAAATAGGACACTTAGGCATTAGGAAATAAGTGACTGTTCGATTATTTATTTATTTTTTTCAAAAGACGCAATTTTGAAAAATTAAACGGTTCGGTTATGTATTTTTTCAAAAGACACAATTTTGAAAAATTAATTAAACTGATGTCTTTTGAATAAATTGATGATTTTTTTTTTTAAATCAAAAAGGCATATTCGTTATGCTCTTTAAATACATGGATATTTATCCTTCATTTTCTATAAATATTCATTTCCACTATTAGAAAAACTTACTTACAATTTTCATCATTGGTAATATAATAACACTTCATTTTTTTTAAATCTCTATTTGAGAGAAATTTGAGATTTTACTGTTTTAAATTTCTATTTCGACTTGCATATTTTGAAGAAATTTGTCATCAACCTAGCCAGCAATATGGTGGGGGTATAATTTTTTTAAAAACAATGATCATTTCACATGTAAGTCCTTTCAAATTTTTTATTTCAGAGATCTACCGTTCCCTTGTATGCCATGATCTCACCCAGAGTACCTTCATCCTTTTCCCTCAATTTCCCAAAGCTATTTGGCATCCTTTTTTGGTAGTTCAAATACGAGGACAGCTATTTCAAAATGAGAGAGAATCAAATGAATTCTGACCGTTAGATTTAAGTTCTCATCAACGACTATTATTTATTCTCTAAAATATTCTATAAAATATATAAATTTCATACTTGTCCAAAAGTTAATTTCCCAAATTTTGTATGAAAATATCTGAAATCTAAAGTAGTTCAATGGTGTAAAGTTTTCTGAAATCTTTTATGGGTCTCTGGAATTTTCCAGAAAGATAGGCTTTAAAGTATTGTTGATGATGGATTTGTTGTTGAGCTTGAGAGAGTTGTTGTTGGCCCTGAGATACTATACTTGGGTTGAGCCATGGCTGACTTTAGGCTTTAACGCATGGGTAAGAAAATGAAGAGCACCGGTTGCTTCTTCTAGCTTGTTGAGCCGTAGCACCCTCCAAACCAAATCTTTTCTAGGCAAATTTCACTCATTCAATACTTATTCAATGTGATCAGATTTCCCATGGATCATTAGGTTTTTTTTTTTTTTTTTGTGAGCACCAACTTTTTTACATAAAACTAATTTATTATAATAATTAATTGAAACCATGGATCATTAGGTTTTTATATTCTATAGTGTTTCCATCTCTATCTTTTAATATTCAATCTCTTTAATATAGTACTAGAATTATATTCAAAGTTTCTTTTATTTTGGTATCGAAGTTCTTTCAAACTAGAGACAGCCAATGTCAGAGCCAAAATCAGAGCTACATCCAGCATCACCGCCAGAGCTAGAGCCAAAACCAGAAGTGTTAGAACCAAAGACAGAGTTGGAATTATACGTATCTCCAAAAATCCCTAATCTGTTATAAAAAAAAAAAAATGTTTTTCAGGATTGCAAAATCACCCAAAGGATTTTAGATACCCTATTTAGATTCTCTTTCAAATTCAATTAATTTTTATTATATTACTCGATATTAAAATATATTATATATTAAAATCAAATTAATAATTGATTTGATTTTAAAAATATTTAGTTTTCCTTATTTTTAGATTTTTATACTTACAACAATGTATTTTATATATAAACCCAATTTATGATAATAATTACTCGAAACAATATAGTATTTGGATTGCATATTATCATTGTTTCGTATTCTTAATATGGTATTAGAATAATATTCAAATATTTTTAACCCGATATAATTTGAATAGATGATGCATCCCGTATGTAAATTTTTGAAGATTAAGGTAATCAATGACAGATTTTCAAAATGTAGTGATTAAAATTTTTGCACTTATTTAAACCAAAAAAAAAAAAAAATCAACTAATATCAAACAATAACTCTAAGATACTCGTACTTCTTCATTTTGTATGGACGAGACTTCCAAGACCAAGAAAGGAGAGAGAGAGAGAGAGAGAGAGAGAGAGAGAGAGATTTCTAGTGTCAATTAACTCAATAATTAAAATCTGTGGTTACCCAAAAAAAAAAAAAATTCTAATCTAACTCAAAGGAGAGCTTGTCGAGACGTATGACTATGAAAGGAGTCATCCTATATTGTGCCATCAAATGCCTCCAATGAGGAAAAGCAACAGAGGCATCAATAGAAACTCCAACAAGGACGGCATGGCTTCCCAATCCCAAGTGTGATTTTGGCATTTAGTTTTGATGATCTTATGTTAATCATACACGGTTTTAATGTAATTTACTCCAAACCTTGAAATTTTCAAACACCTTCTCTAGAGCTAGGTTACACAAAAATGGAAGTAGGAAAACAAAATGATATGAAAAATGATACTTTATTATTATTATTATTATTATTATAATTTATCAATATCTGATAATCATATTGATTCTGATTAAATTTGGTTTGGATTGAGTTAGATTTTTAAAGAATAAATCTCTTTCATTGACTCTTTTTCTTATATACAAAACTCAAATTCGAAATTTTGTTTAATAGATATATTTTTTAAATAAAATTTTGGATTTGAATTTTGAATATGTTGAAAATAGACATTAAGAGAGTTTTATCCTTAAAAATCCAATTTAACTTTAATTGAATTTAGTTTGATTTAATATAATTATCGATAATTGTGATTTAAAAAAAAAAAGACTTCGTATGCCAACTTCATGTCAATAATTTCATATTTTGTTAATATTTTGATAGGGGATATTTATAGGTAATTAATCACGCTATGTTATGTAATTTATTTCGATCACCTCTAAAAAAAAATGTATGCTTGTACAGCTCCAATAGTCAGACCAAGAACGTCGGTGCTCTATAAATTTCTCATTCTTAATTTAATTAAGCTCTTATTTTTAAAATAAAAAACAAAAAATAGAAATAGAAATAAAAGGGCTCCTATTATTGATTGGTTGACATAAGATTTGATTAAATTTGTTCGAGTCAGATTATGTTTTTAAGGAACAAAACTCTTTAGTGTATATTTTTTTCGTAAATAAAATTTTAAATTTGAAATTTTATTTATCGGGTCTCATTATCTCTGGCCAATGTATTAAATAGGAGACGATGAAATCATACCTTACCTAGATATAGATAGTTTAAGTGATCATTCCCTCCTCATGCTACTTGATGGAGATGATTTGTGCATTTGCCTTGGGCTTCTAGCCTTTTCCCTTTTTTTTAAAGAAAAGTGACAAAGGTGAAAAGAAATTAAAAAAAGAAAAGAGATCCTCATCATATTGGTTGTATTTCAAATTTATGATTTTCACATACTTTTATGAGTAAAAAATAAATAAAAAGACATGTTTAAAATTTGGAATTAGCTCACTAAATAAGAGAGAATTTTAGTTTGAAAATATATTTTTTTGGTACAGTTCAAACTTGAAATCTCTAAAGAGAAAGAAACATTGTTAGTTGAGTTATAATTTAATGGTATTTAAAAATATATTTTAATTCATTTTTATGAATTTCTTTTAGAGAAAAGATTAAAGGAAGAAACAGAGAGAAATGAGAATAATTATTTTCTTCATTCGAATTATTTTTACCCTTTGATCGAATATTTTATGATAGTTTTGGTCTAACTCAATTAACCATTTAAACATGGAATCCTGACTTTGGATAAAAAGGGAATGTCAAGTCAAAAAATTACTAAAGGCCACAAGCATTGCCCAAGTTTAATAAGAAGAAAGGATATGAAGCATTTTTTTTTTAATATATAGTTAATAAAAGATATGTAAGTTTGGAATTATATAATAAATGATAACTTATTTAATAAAATTATTAAATAAATTAGAACTATTATTATGATTCGAACCTATTTCATTGAGAAAAGTTTCGAAATATATCAATTATCTAATTATACCTATTTGTGTTGAGGACAAGGACTTGATGATAATTTGGATCAACAACTTTTTTTTCACTTATAATCTTTCATTATTTTTTATTAAAAAGAAAAAAAAAAAAAGAGTTCTCCTGTTACAATCAACCACAACTTTTCCTCTGCTTAATTTGAATCCCCTTTTTAATAAATGGTTCTTTTGCTTTCTTTTTTTTTTTTTTTGGGTTATAAAAAAGCATGTTGCTCTAAAAAGGAATAGAGATTGAATTCAAAACTTGCAATTAAGAGATAAATCTTTGGTATTATTGAACTCAAAAGCTTTATGGAATAAATGAGTTTTTATTTAAATGCAAATGATAAGATTAAAGCTGTATAAAATTAGTAAAGGGATTTTTTTTTTAATCTTTAAAAGATATAATGTGTTTTTTTTTCCTGATTTTGGAATGTTAGATTAAAAAATAATTTTAATTTTGTAATTTGATGTCTATGTATTTCTAGTAAGCTTTCACACTTTGAAAAAAATTAGTTGAATAGGATAAAATAATACCATAAAAAGGTCAACTTCCCTAGAATTTTTATTTTTTATTTTTTTGTGACAAATAAGAGTGGGGAGATGCGAGATTTTAAAAGAAATTATACCTGAATATCAGGTATCAAAAAATGATACACTGAGAATGTAGGAGGTGATCAACCTCAAAAAGAAAAAGGGAAATAATATCATTTCTTGATAAAACAATCTATCCATTTAATTTATCATTGATGTTCTCTTCTTTATTCTTTTTCATTTCCATAAAAATAAAAAAGATTTTTTTTTCATATTTTATCCTTAAAAACAAAAGTAAATACTTATTTGGTTTTGGTGATACGAGGATAAGATGCAAAGATGCTTCTCAAAATAAAATATAATTAATATTAATTATCTTATCTTAGAGGCTGATTCGTCCCACGAGACAAAAGCATGGAAAAGCGCAAAAAACATGAAAAGCATAAAGTGAGAACCTGAAGATAAATGAAAAGGAATCCCAAGATAACAACATAAATAAATGGTAACATAAGGAAGGGAAATCATTCTCATCGCCTTTGTTGTCGTTCTTGCCGGAATCTTTTTCTCTTTCATTGGGTTTGATGGAGGAAAGATCCACTGGACGAATCTTAAATTCCCATTTATATTGAATTTGAGCTTTATCACATTTTGTTGTCTCAGATTAAATTCTCTGGGCTTTAGAGATTTTTACTTATATGCCCCCGTTTGAATTCTTCAAACCCCATCTGGGTTTTCTAGGAGTGTTTGTTAGTATTGTACTAAAAGTTTTGAGAGATTGTTTTATGTAATTAACATTATTTTTGAGGATTTTGACTGTGGGGTTTCGTTGGAATTGATTGAGTTTGTGAAATTTTGGATTTGAATTGAATTTCATGGCTTGTGCACGGCAAAACCCATTTGGAGTGAGTTCCCATTTTCATGGGAAATATAGGGCTTCAGTTTCGAAGGGGAATAATTTGGGTATTTCTAAGTTTTACCCATTTTCTGCTTCCAGCATCAAGTCCAAGGTACTATATATATATATAAGAATTAGCTTTATTTGTTGAATTTCTGAAGTTGCTAGAATTTTAATTATTTAATGGCGTTATAGATGCATGGTTTGTTCCCATTCTGTGTTCTTATTCAGGATTGTTTCCTTTGCACACTTCAGTATGATTCTAATTGGAATGGTTTTCCCGCCCAAAAGACATGGGTGGATGTTGAGAAGTCATCTCGTGTCAATTCTTCCAACTTCACTTTGCTTGTGTTTCATAGTTACTTATATGTGGAGATTCCTTTTTTTTTTTTTTTTTTCCTGGGTGATTATTGAGAAATCATTGGAATGACGAATTAACAAAATCTAGTCCTCATAGTCAGAATGTGGATGATTTCGGCATTAGCTAGTTAAGTAGTTGTTTAACAAAAGACCCAGATTTTGTTTGTTATCTAGGTACCAACCCTGTACGTTAGGGAAGTGATCTTTGGTCCATGCATTTTAATGATGTATTTTTAGTTTATATTGTACTTATACTTTTAGGAATTAATTTGTCCGACGCCCTTTAGACACAGCGCCATGTGATCTTTAGTGACCTTTTACCAGTTTAGAATTTATGTAACTTTTTATCATGCTATTTCATTGCTGTGTCATGTACTCATGCTATAGAGGTTTGAGTTGATTAGTGTCATTCCATGTTTGTGCTTTGTTCAGCTGGTAAAAGCCTTTTGATGCTTGTCATTCAATTATTGTGCTTCATATGCATAATTCTATTTTGAGTCATATCCTAATTTATATTAAGCTTTTTGTCTCTCATTTGGTACTTGATTGAGAAGATTCTCTAAATAAATAGATTGTTACTTTTCGTCCTTTTTCAGTGTTTCTTTTAAGCATAAAATTTTTGTGTTTTTTTTTTTGATTCTTGAACGTTGCGTATCTGTTTGTAACTCCTACTTAGTGATTTTAAGTTATGGATCTTGACAATTATCAAACATTATTCTCCCTGTCCAGGGTTCTTTTGGTAGAATATTTCATTCCTTACCTGATCTTGGTGATTTCTTTTGGGAGAAAGCTCCAACACCATTTCTTGATATGGTCGAATACCCTATTCACCTGAAGAACCTTACAGTAAAGGTTAAACATAGACTTTCTTATTCCAATTTTAGAATGTCAACGTTGTATCAATGTTCTGTACACTCTTAAGCTTGCATTCTGCAGGAGTTGAGACCTTTGGCTGATGAAATTCGTTCAGAGTTATCCTTTGTAATGTCAAACAGACAGAAAGCTTTGAAAGCCAGTCTTGCAGTAGTGGAGCTGACAATAGCAATACACCACGTTTTTAATGCTCCCATGGACAAGATATTATGGGATGCAGGAGAAGAGGTAGAAGGTTATAGTCTCTAGAACATATGATTTAGTGCTGTTAATACATGGAGACCTATTTCACTGACGTTTGCAATCATGCTTTTAATTGCAGACATACGCACATAAGATTCTCACTGGTAGACGGTCTCGCATGCATACGCTGAAGCAAAAGAATGGAATTTCAGGATTCACATCTCGCTTTGAAAGTGAATATGATCCATTTGGTCCAGGGCACGGGTGCAGCAGCATTTCTGCTGGACTTGGTAATACACTTCATCCACGTTCTTCCCCCTCTTCCATGTCACATAGAATGTTAGATTTCCCCCTGTATTTGTAACTATATGTCTAATGTATATTGTTGAAAAATTCTTTGGAATCCATAGGTAGTAAGATATTATCTCATGAACATACTTTGTGTTGGTAATTAAAGAACCATTAAGGCTATAAACTTTCACAGATATGTAGTATTGTTCTTCCAAGAATAACCTTTTGTATTATTTCAGGTATGGCAGTTGCTCGGGATATTAAAGGATCAAGGGAGCGGGTAGTTACAGTTATCAACAACATGACTATGACCCCCGGCCAGGTTTATGAGGCTATGAGGAATGCTGGTTATTTAGATCCAAACATGGTAGTGATTCTAAATGATAGCCGTCATTCTCTACACCCAAAGTTTGAAGAGGGCTCCAAGACACCCATTAATGCCTTATCTAGTACTCTGAGCAAGCTTCAATCTAGCAAATCCTTTCGAAAGTTCAGAGAGGCAGCTAAGGTATGTTTTAATATTTTCTTCCAGACAAGTACCTGCTCTGTATGTTGGAGTATGCTATTAAAGGGCATGTACTTAGAATTATTCTTATGCATGTTGCTAATCGATATTCATTTTTGATCCTTGAGAGTAGTTTAGGATAATTGGGTAATGCATGGGTCTTGTTTCAGTTGGTGCCATCTGTTTTAGTGAGAATCCACAAAATTGAGGATCAGTGAGCTATTTGTGCAGAACTTCGTTAAATTATTGACTTTTGAATAGCACTTGCTATTATCATTTTGTATTGATGTCATTACCTATGTAATTACATATAATTTGCCAGCAATTGGAAAGTGTAAATTTTCAACGACAACAATCAAAATAGAAATACTCATCGTTTCTACAGGACATGGAAGAGATAAAAGGAACAAAGATAAAATGGCAACATTTGACTTATAAGTTTACTGTAAAACTGTAAATTCAGGAATCCTTGAATTTTTTCTTGCACTCTGCATAAAATGGGTAAGTCAATAGGACCTCATTCTGGTCCATTATCTTTAGGGTGTTACTAAGAGGATTGGCAAGGGTATGCATGAATTGGCGGCAAAAGTTGATGAGTATGCACGTGGCATGATAGGACCTCTTGGAGCTACTCTGTTTGAAGAGCTTGGGATGTATTATATTGGCCCTGTTGATGGACACAATATTGAAGATCTAATCACCGTTCTAAAAGAAGTGGCATCTTTGGATTCAATGGGTCCTGTCCTGGTTCATGTAATAACGGAGGAAGATGAAGCAATGGAAGATAACAAGAAAGGAGACATATCTGACAAAGATCAGCAAAGTATCTTCATCTCCATCTCATCTTTTCCATTGGCATTTAGATTCTGATGTTTCTGCAGAACATTCTTTATAAGACTTCCCCCTGTTGGATGTCACTCTTCAATTTGACAGGTCTAAGCAACTTATCATCATTCAATGATCATCCCCGGACATACAGCGACTGCCTTGCAGAGGCTTTGGTTATGGAGGCTCAGAAGGACAAAGAAATTGTGATTGTAAATGCAGGCATGAGAATGGAGCCATCACTTCAACTATTTCAGGAGAAATTTCCTGATAGATTTTTTGATGTGGGTATGGCTGAACAGCATGCTGTGACATTTTCTGCTGGTTTGTCATGCGGAGGGCTCAAACCATTCTGCATAGTCCCATCTACCTTTCTACAGAGAGCATATGATCAGGTACACCATCATTCCACTCCACACCAAAAGAAAATTCCTTCCTTTATTTACATATATCAGTCATGCTTAGCTAGAGCATGATGTCACTTTTATGATGCACTTCTTGGTGTAAGGAAAGTATCACTGCCTGCATGAGGCAGTGACGTTTTCAGTACCTTTGACGACAAAGAGAGCACGTGACGAATGGTTGGAGCCAATGTTATGAATATCGTCATTCATTATGGTACTGGGTATGGGTAGGGGAACGGGATGCTCTACCTTCCCAGTACCGGGTGGTAGGCTAGATATTTAGATTATTATTTATAGTGGTAGTTTGCTTTCACTTAAGTATTTCATATATTTTTTGTGGTTTTCACATATGGATATATGTAAAATAAGTTTTATTCAATTCTAAACCAATTAAAGAAAAGAAAATCAAGCATTGAATATCATAATTACAATTCAGAGTAAGAAAAAAAAATGTATTCATTTGATTTGTGTTTAGTGAATTACTTCAAATGTATATTAGGCCTGGATTGCCCTTTATGGAGATCTAGTGCACTGTAGTTCCACATTTTGGATCATACTGTCAAGATCACAAATTGCTAGGAATTTGGTCGGAGCATAAATGGTTCTGTATGGTTACTTTTTCTCTTTTCTGAACTTTTCAAAATACTATATTGTATAGAAGTAAACCATATAGTTTTATATTCTAAGATTTGTGTTGCCATCGCAGGTAGTTCATGATGTAGACCAGCAAAGAATTCCAGTGCGCTTCATCATCACAAGTGCAGGATTGGTGGGTTCTGATGGTCCGCTGCAATCTGGGGCATTTGACATAACATTCATGTCTTGCTTACCAAACATGATTGTTATGGCACCTTCCGATGAGGACGAACTTGTCAATATGGTAGCTACTGCAGCCAAAATTAATGACAGACCAGTTTGCTTTCGATATCCTAGAGGTGCCTTGGTTGGAATGAAGAGCTTTGTCAGCTATGGGGAACCTATTGAGGTCAATTTCATAGTCTGCTTGTTACAGTTTTGTTTGTGTCAAGTTTCTAATAGTGTATGAATGAATCTCTGCTTCATGAACTAGTCATCAAGTGTTGAACATTGATTATTTGAATTATCCACTGAAAGAACTATTCGATGTGCATGTCCACACAAGCAGAAAGGCAGTGCGAGAATGGTTTCTTGAAATCTATTCTTCATAATCACCCGTCTCAGGCATATAAACTATTTTTGACTGTCACTCTTATCTGACATATTTGTAACCTTATTTCTTTGGATGCCTCTCTGCTATATCTACATGTTAAAGGTCTTCAAACTTTCGCAATCATTTTTCTCTTTTTGGGTCAATTTTCTTCCCTTGCCTATTCTCTGCTCCTCCATGGCTCTAAATCCTAAGTTGGCCTGTTCATCTTATGTAAGCAGATTGGCAAGGGACAAGTTCTTGTTGAGGGAAAAGATGTGGCTTTACTTGGGTATGGATCAATGGTTCAGAATTGCCTTAAAGCTCGGTCCCTTCTATCAAAGCTAGGGATTGAAGTGACTGTTGCTGATGCAAGATTTTGCAAGCCTCTTGACATTGGGCTTGTCAGACAGCTTTGTGAAAACCATTCCTTTCTTGTTACTGTCGAGGAAGGGTCCATTGGAGGATTTGCATCCCATGTGGCACAATTTATGTCACTAGATGGACAGCTTGATGGAAGAATAAAGGTGATTTTCTTAAAAGCTTCAGAAACCTTTGAACCCTTTAACAATCTGAATTAGCAATCATGTGTCTAATCTTTTTGTGCAATAAATTTCTCCAGTGGAGGCCAATCACTTTGCCGGACAACTATATAGAACATGCATCACCCAAAGAACAACTTGATGATGCAGGGCTTACCGGACATCACATTGCTGCAACAGCACTAAGTCTGCTGGGTCTCAACCGTGAAGCACTCCAATTAATGCGCTAGCTCAGGGTATCATTTTGCCTTTGGTCCTGAACCGTGTGGTTCTTCAATAGCTGTCCTCTTGATCATGAAGAAACTGCATGGTGCTTTTGGTGGTCTAGTTTGTTCTTGATCCTTTTGCTTTCATTTTCCCTATTTATCGAAGTAAAGTCCGGGAGATGTTTGGGTCTAGGATAGTGAGGTGCTGTTTATGGTGTTTTTCTTTTTTTGTTGACCACTGGTGGTTGGGTTATCCGATTAATCGAGGTTATCCGATTAATCTGATCAAGTATTATGGGATCCAATTTAGAGGCGGGTTCTTTCAGTTTGCAGTGTTTTAAGGTAGTGCAATGCTATTCTAGCCAAAGGCAAAAATGTGTATATATTAATTGACTATTTAATTGATGGTAACCGGCATGTCATATAACTACTCGTTTACTCATCATCTCCTGGTGTATGTTTCGGTATAAAGAAAGCATTGTCCCATAGGATAGCTTAAATCGTAGAATCTTTTCATTTTCATTTTTTTTTTTTTTTTATTTGATTTCCTTTACTTATTTGTCTTTATTAAAAAACAAAGGCACTTCACCTGATTCCAAAGCGGAAAAGAGGAGTACCCTTCTCTTATTATCATTTTTTCCTTGAAAATGTAGTTTTGATGATAGGGCTATATATGATAGACTTGAGAATCGGTTAAGCATACATCAGGTTGCTGAAAGGAATCGCTTGTCCCATGTGATTGGACCAATGTCAGAATCAATGGCTTGCTTTATGCGACTAAGCTAATTCGCTATTCGAGCAAAATCACAAAAGAATCGATCCTCTGCACTCGAGTGGGATTGTGTCAAAATTTTCAAATGTATTACTACCAAATTAATGATGGCTGAGTAAGGCTCAATATTTTCGTGGCTTGACAATGTAATGGTGGTATCCCTTTTCTCCAACCTCTTCAATTGTCGTGTAAATTAAAAAAAGAAAAATAAGTGTTTTAAATATCTAAACTTTAATCTAAGAGTATAGTATGATTTTGTTAAAATAATAAATAATAAATGATTATTAAATAATTATTAAAATAAAAAATTATATCTTTCTTAATTAAAATCTCAATTATTACAAACAATTGAATATATGTAAATGCAAAAGCAAAAAAAATAAAAATAAAAATAAAAATAAAAATAAAGTTGAAAGCAGAGCAGGGAACAAGGCAAGATGTCACTACTTGAGACAAAAGTGATAGATGAGAACTAATTTATTAAAAAAATGAAATATAAAAGTCATTAATTATTAATTTATTTTTCAAATTTTAAAATTTGAAAAAAAAATTAATTAAACATAAAATGTTTAAACTCGTTTCCATTAGATTTGATGAAATATCTAATTTTTACCACTTTTCATATATTTTTTTATTGTTTTGACAAATCCAGTATTTTTATACAAACTGTATCGTAAAGATTTTCTACTTCAATCGAACTGGTTCGATCGAAAAACATTGAATTTGAGTAGTCATGTTAAATGTACAACAAAATAAATCTTTGTCTACTTTTTTTTTTTTTTTTCACCAAACAGTATTCAGACTTAGATCTATTAATCCAATCCAAATACTGTGAGAGTATCTGATGGAGCGTAACCGTAGACCCAACTCGGAAGGGTCAGTGCTAACGGAGCCCACGCACAAGACCCACAAGGGATAGCTATTGATCGATCAATAGTCTTTATGATTATCTAGCGAAGGGTTTCAGTCACCCTGCCAACCAAATGTGATTCATCAAGCGAAAGTAACCACCCCGATCGGGTACTCAATCGTTAGTCCATCGAATAAACGAACTCTAAAAACCTTTCATCGGCCAAACGACCAATCGATACCCAACATCTCTAACGATTCTAAGAGAATATCAAAATATTCTAATAACTTTGTTTTTCTATTTGAGAACAGTATTTTTAGGATCTTCCAGTTAAGGAATGGATCCCACCAGAAAACGAAAGTTTCTCGAAGGATGAGAATTACGATTAATTCGAAATATTAGACTTCTGAGATTTCTGGATCGGTTCAATAAGGAAAGTAGGGTTGAAGTACCCCGACGACGCATGACTCTTGCAGATATAAGACATCCTAAAACCCTCCAAATCAGATACATTTCTCGAGCCTCACACATTGAACACACTCATCAAAGGGAATCTCTCCCTTCTCGAACTCTCAATCTATTTCTTTACATTCGAAAACCGCTTTTTTTGACTTGAGCGTTAGAATTTTTCCCGTCGGATCACCTTCCGGCGGTTTTTACAGGTCTCATATCCTTTTAACAGCAGTCGTTCGAGTCAACAAGGAGTCGATATTTGTGGAGTTATAACTCACCTCCAACAATACCTATTAAGGGATTTATTTTCTCAAATCTTATCTGATTTAAATTTGAAACCTATGATTAGAAAAGTATACCCTAATAACCATGAGAGTTTGGTTTTGCCGGCTTTTATATGACTAAAGTCAGGATTATTACACAAATTTGTGGAGGACTCTACCTTTTTTCCCAAAAAAAAAAAATCATGGTTTTGTTAAAAAATGCCACGATTTCTAATTGACTGTTTATAGAAGACAAATAACTAACACGCGAGTGTAACTGTAAGCCAACTAAATATAGAACGCCCAACATACAGCACTAGATCATCGCGAATCCAACCTCGGACTCATCGGAAGCTCTTTTTCTTCGCATGATGAGGTGTCAAAAGAACCCGGCTACGCCAAGAGCCAATAGAAGATGGCAAGTGTATACAGACAACAAATTTGTCGGGAAGGCCAGCAAAAGACCCGCTCGGTCTTTTTTAGAATAGAAGGCCCAGAGCGTGCATTCCGTTTTTCTCTTTTTTCTCTCTTCCCCCTTCTACAGGGTGTAGAGAGAGAGAGAGAGACCAAAAGGATAGCGATTTGGGAGAGAGAGAGAGAGAGAGAGAGAGAGAGATCGCTCATAATTCAGGGTGTTTCTCGTTGAGTTTTATTTCAGCCGGAATTGTGACATTCCCGGCGTTACATTTTCCTTTTCTTTTCTCCTCCTGGTAATCTGTCATTTCCCCCTCCCCCCTAGATTTTCCATTTTCCATACTTTTCCCATTTTTCTTTTGAATATAACCCCTTCGATGGTTGGAGGTGTAGATTTTATTTTTTGAAGAAAAAAGTGAAATCTCCTCGTCTGGGTTTTCCATTTTTGCTCTTGTCTGACACATCCCTCTTGTGTCAGCAAAACTGGTAAATCAATTTTTTTTTTCTTTTTTAATTTTGCATTGAAAGGAATAATCATTTGACAAGGAAAATTGTGGGTTAGAAGATTTATTTAACAAAAAACTTCTGGGATCTCAAATCACGTTTATAACTGCATTATTATTATTATTATTATTATTATTATATACACGTGTGAATATTCTTCCTGTTGCAACAACTTCGTGTTCTTTTGTCTCATGAAAATGTGCTAAACAAATGCACCTGAAATGGTATTTTAATCTATGCATTTTGTGCATGGAGACTGAAATGCGGCTTTTTACGTAGGAAATTCCTTCCCATTGTTTTAAGCGGGAAGAGGTCTTCTTACGATGCATGATCATCTGTTCATGAAAAGTTTTCCCGACATTGGAGTTTATAATGGCATTGACATGTTTTATGACTTTCACCATCTGCTTATTTTTTTCACCTGTTTCGTGAGAGTGCTCCGTTTCTCAAAGCTTCTTTTGGTCCCTCTTTCCCCCCTTTTCTGATTCTTTGGGCTTTTTCCCTGTAAATTGTAATGCATAAGATGATTCTGTAAACAAATAAATTTTCAGAAATAGCCAGATTTTTTTTTTCATCTTAGAAGTTTTTGCTTAGAATTGCTTTTCTGTATTAATCTCGCTTCCTCAAGAATTACCATCCTCTTTTTCCTCCCTCCTTATTTAAGTAAATTCTCCATTTCCAACCTTTATTTCCCCCGCTTGGGTTTTCAAAATTTTTTGTTAATAAAACAAAAAATGCATAAACTTTTCATTAGAGAGACTTTATCATTAGTGGGAATCCGTTATAATGATCCTGATCTTTTTCAATTTTGATTGGCAGAAGCAATGGAAACCAGCACAGGTCCATTTAAGGGGATCATTAATGATGTCAAGGGAAGAGCCAAATGTTATAAGCAAGATTGGACTTGTGCCATTCGTTGTGGTGCCAGGTACTGTTTTCTTCCTCTCTTATGCTTTAATTGTGATACTGGCATTGGGTGTTGCAGAAAATGCATTCTAGCTTATCCTCTGTAAATTTTCTGTTCTAGGATATTGGCTCCAACAATGTATATTTTCTTTGCCTCCGCACTTCCTGTGGTTGCCTTTGGCGAGCAACTAAGTAGGGAAACAGGTATGTATTGGTCTACATAAAGGAAGTCGTAATTTTGATCATTTGCAATCCTGAAATCAAAATGGTTTTTGTTTTGGTGTGTTAGACGGAATGCTGAGCGCAGTAGAAACTTTAGCTTCAACTGCTATATGTGGAATTATACATTCGATTTTTGGTGGACAGCCTCTTTTGATTCTCGGAGTTGCAGAGCCAACAGTGATTATGTACACTTATCTATACAGCTTTTGTAAAGAAAGGGATGATCTAGGCAGGGAGCTATTCTTACCTTGGGCTGCATGGTAAGTCTCTTAATTATAAGATCTGTCGAGTTAAGAGATAGTATATCTTATTTACTCACCTCCATCCTTTTAGGGCTTCCTCTTGTGCTTGGAGCACCTCCAATTTGTTTGCTCTCAGAATCTCTTTAATTAATGTGATTGTCTTTGTTTTCTTGTTTGTTTTGATTCCAGGGTATGTGTGTGGACAGCTCTCATGCTGATTCTCCTTGCAATATTCAATGCTTGCAACATCATCAATAGATTTACAAGGATTGCTGGGGAGCTATTTGGCATGTTAATCTGTGTGCTTTTCCTTCAGGAAGCCATTAAGGTACTCGTTTAAATAACTAAAGAGTGTGTGGTATGCTATGCATTGTTCGTGTATATTGTGGTTAACCTTCATTGCTTTTCAGGGATTGGTTAGTGAATTCCAGGTTCCCAAAGATGAAAATTCTGAGCATGAAGAATATCAATTCCATTGGCTATATGCAAATGGCTTGCTCGGGGTCATTTTCTCTTTTGGCATACTGTTTACTGCCATAAAGAGCAGATCAGCAAGGTCATGGAAATATGGAACAGGTGCGTTTTGTAAACCTCACAAGCAAATTTTATTGATGTTTCGTTTATAACATGCTTGGCAATTGACTTTTTTTCTTTTTAATTAAACTTTTTGGCTGTCTATCTCTCTGTCTGCTGCATATAGGATGGTTCCGAAGTTTCATTGCAGACTATGGGGTTCCCTTAATGGTCTTGTGTTGGTCAGCATTGTCATTCTCTTTACCTGGAAAAGTTCCTGAAGCAATTCCAAGAAGGCTCCACTCTCCACTTCTTTGGGATGATGCCTCACTCTTTCATTGGACAGTCATAAAGGTACTAATTGATCTGCATTTTGTCCATTTCTTTGCATGTTCCCTTTCAAAGACAAGTACACTTTGTCATGTCATGTGTTCGCGCACCCCTGTGTCGGTGTCTGTACTACATTTATTATGAAGTTGATTATATTATACCAAGTGATCAGCATGGTCCTACGAAATGAGATTTTGATTTGGTGTTTAATCTACTTGGCTGCAGGACATGGGCAAGGTCCCAATTTTTTACATTGCGGCAGCAGTGGTACCAGCTATCATGATAGCAGGATTATATTTTTTCGACCATAGTGTAGCTTCACAAATGGCTCAACAGAAGGAATTCAATCTGAGAAATCCAAGTGCTTATCACTATGATATGCTCTTGCTTGGAATCATGGTTTGTACTTTGCCTAAAAATTTACTTGTATGGTATAAAGTACTGGTTGGAAATACACTCGTCTGATAAATTCAATGTTGCAGACTCTGATATGTGGTCTGATTGGACTCCCACCAGCCAACGGTGTCCTCCCTCAGTCTCCAATGCACACCAAGAGCCTTGCAGTTCTCAAGAGACAGTTGATGAGGAAGAAGATGGTGAAAAGTGCAAAGCAATGCATGAAAGAGCAAAGAAGCAACTCTGAAATCTATGGCAAAATGCATGCTGTTTTCATCGAAATGGATAAAGCCACTCATGTGAGTTCTTTCTCAAACATTGTCATTTGACCTCTTTTCTTTTCCTTTATTAGACTCTGAAGCAATCTTGTTGCAGACAACTTCCATAGATAAGGAGCTGGAAGATCTGAAGGTGGCTGTCTTAAAGGGAGGTAGTGAGGATGGAAATACTAAATTTGATCCCGAGAAGCACATTGATTTATACTTGCCTGTTCGAGTCAATGAGCAAAGACTTAGCAATCTGATGCAGTCCTCACTTGTTGGTTTTTCTACATGTGCCATACCTGTCATCAAACAGATACCCACCTCAGTTCTTTGGGGATATTTTGCTTACATGGCCATTGATAGTCTTCCTGGAAACCAGTTCTGGGAAAGAATATTGCTTCTATTTGTCACTCCTCGTAGGCGCTTCAAGTAAGTTAAATAGTAAATGACTTGTCAATCTCAGTTCATAATCTCTCTCTCCATCTCTCTCTCTCTCTCTCTCTCTCTTTTTAACCTAACAGATGACTTTGTTTTGCAGAGTTTTGGAAGGCGATCATGCTTTATTCGTGGAGTCTGTACCATTTAAGTACATCATAGGCTTCACAGTATTCCAGTTTGTATACTTGATGATCTGCTTCGGTATCACTTGGATTCCTGTTTTCGGAGTTCTCTTTCCAATACCATTCTTCCTTCTCATTAGCATCCGCAAAAGTATCCTTCCAAAGATATTCCCTCCTGAGCATCTTCAGCAATTGGATGCTTCGGAGTATGAAGAAATCCCTGGTCGCAACCTTAGCATTTCAATAAGGGTATGTACCTCATATCATTTCCCTTATTTTCAGCAGCACTCATTAATCTGATCGAAGTTGATATCTAAGTTCACATTTCTGCATGGCAGGAGAGAGAATCGTCTGAAAGTAGCAGTGATGATAATCGTAGCCAGGATCAAGAGTTCTTCGATGCTGAATTGTTGGATGAAATGACAACACACAGAGGTGAATTGAAGCTTAGAACTCTAAGCGTCAGGGAAGACAGGCACCTTCCGGTATGATACATAACCATTCTTTTTTCAATACATAGTCCCGCTCCCCCCCCCCCACCCAAATGCTTAAAATATACCAATGCTTTCAGGCTGTCCACGAAGAAGCTGCCTCAATACAATGAAAGACGAGTCCCATCGGTGCTTAATAGTTAACCAGTTGATTGCAAAGGAGGAAAATGGAAAGACAAAATGAGGGGGAATGGAGTGGAAACAAATGGAGGGGAAAGCATTTGAGTTTGCATTTCCTTTTGTTTTTTAGAGTAGCGGGAGACTAATAGAACATTTATGTAGAGCTTTATGAGGCTTTCATGCACTATTCTTCCTTTTTCCTTTTTCTTTTTGGCGTGTTGATTTTCTTTTTAATTTTATTATTACTACCATTGTAACGTTGCGGGAAAAAGGAGAGGCGGGGAAGAGGAAAATGAAAGAGAAATGGAGAAAGAGCAAATAGCTAATGCCATTGGAATGTCAAAACGAGGATAGGCTAAGTGCTATCCTCTATAATATTGATTATTAACGATCTTATTACTTGCCCATTTTATCCCCAAGTATGTGAAGTTTTGCATATAAATACAGAGATTCAAGATTATATATATATATTGTTCTGTTATTTAGAAGCAAAGGTACAAATGATATATAAGAACCAATTAATGCCAACCTTTCCTAGTGGCCTCTCTAAAGAGCGAATCTTAGCGTAATAGAGGAGTTGCTCTTTTAATGATCTCGAGATCATGGGTTTAAGGTATGAAAATAATATTTTTATAAAATATAAAGAAAAAATTATATACATATACACCCACCCTCCCCTATTCTTGTATTAAGTTGGGAAGTTCCTTATTAAGTTGGGAAATATTTTATGTATCAAGTAAACCATTTTTTCCAATGACTTCTCTCATGTAAGAAGGGCAACAGCTAGAGTCAGAGAGACTATTAAAGCTTGGTTAGTTTCACAAGGGTAATTTTCCTACACTTTAATCCCCTGCCATGCAAACCAGCCCATTGATTCAATACTCCAACTTCCTTAACCTGAAATTTTGAGAGTATGGAATTGCCAAATTAAGATCAATCCAAGTACTGTATTCTAGCACTAACTGTTTTGCAGATAACACACAACACCAGCATCCAAATTTTCAACACTCTCCTGAATATCCTTAGGTCACCACCTAGCCTTGATCCACATCCTTAAGGCTTGCACCATGCCTTACAATATGACCATCCAAGTCTAGTAATGCCCCAAGTAATTCACCATTTGTCACATTCCCACCGCCAGCATACCTTCGCGTTTGTTGCCTTGTGCGCATCCTAATGTATCTATTACCCATTTTTTTTTTTTAATAGATAGGCATTTGATCTTATAGGTAACAATATTAGATTTTATAAAATCTTGAATTTAAAATTTAAAAATAAAAAAAATTATATCAAGAGAATTTTCTCTTAAATTACATCCGATAATATTTGATTCAAATTAATTAAAATATAATTCTAAATACCGAATAAAAAAAAAATTCCAATCACGTTTTTGTATTTTGATCCGAATACATTTGATCTAAATGATGTGAAGCATGGCCTGGACACGCCGCCGGATCGATTGAGCTAGCATGTCCTTTTGGCAGGATTGAGCATTTATTTATTTATTTTTATGATGGTATTGAGCATTTATTTAGAGCACAGAGGTCCAATTATAGCTTGATCTAAAAATGTTTGATCAATTTTAAATCAATTTTGAGCATGAGATCTATGTGAAAAAATTCGATGTGACCTTTTTTTTTTTTTAATAGAGGTTAGAAAATAATTTAGACCCATATATTGAGATAAGCCGAAGTGGTTTTCACCCCTCTCCCACTCTTGGGTTCGGCCTAACCAATGTTTAACCGCAACCATTTTTTGAACTTTGGGGCAAAGGGGGGAAAAAGATGAGACTTTGACACCAAAAACCTTGACTTACCAATTGTGTGAGTTTCTTATATTTTTTTTATATTTAATAAATTATTTATTTTTTTAATTATAATTTCTATTTTTATATTATTTTTCTCATAATTAAGAATTAGATATATGATAGAGGAAGAATCAAATCAAAACATGTCTCATTAGTGTAACCTGCAACTGGGATTTCTTTATCACTCTTCCAATCTCAACCCAACCATAGATATGGCAAAGCAAGATCTGAATTTTCTTACTTTCTCTAATCCATGGTGGTTGTCCTCCACACAAGATTCCTTTATTTTCGGGTTGCGAAATCCCTGCAACACTAATTTTTGCGAGACCTGTGATTATAAAATGAACTTCATCTCCACATATCCTCTTCAAGGCACAGTTCCTATGTTATCAACCCCCCCGCCCCAAAAAAAAACATTTACCATTATATACTACTACTGCCCAAATTATTGCAAAGATGGACTTGGTAAGCGTAACTTGAAAGTATGAATCCAGTTGGAAGCCCAAAAGCTTCATGTGCTCGGGTTTTCAGTTACTTCTGCCGTCTAAATCACCTTCATTTGAAAGAATCAGGTGATCGCCATCTCTAACAAGCCTTATATCATCAATTTCAGCTCCGTCTTGAGTCAGGAGTTTGGTGTAACGTTCCCCAAATTTCTTGGTGCCGATGTCAAGTAGTCCTTCAAGGGACTCCGGTAGGACTACAAGCTTTGCAGGGGCTTTGCTATTTTCTTGGCAACTAAGTGTCACTCTTGGAGGATAACCAGTTGTATCTGCTCTAGATGAAGTGATGCTGCTACCCTGACCTGCAAGGAAGAATGTATTGAATTTAATCTTTGAATAGAGAACTGTATAACCTCGTTCAAGCTCAGAACATGAATGCATTATATAATTCCAACATAACTGAAATAGATAATGGTTTCAATTTCATTCCTCAGAAATCCAGAACTAAAATTCAAGATTTGAATTTGAGTACCCCTGGTGGCGGCGGCTGACATGATCCCAAATAATGAATAGTGAAAGTTGTTTGGATTTCGCCTTCGCTGGTAGCCATTGACAGAATTTGTTTCTGGGACAAATGAGCTTTCAGAAAAAGGAGGCATCACTGGCTCACTACTGAACTTTCCCAGATGAGGCACCTCATGCTTCTCAGGAATTGATGAAAGCTGCTGTGATTTAGTCTCTTTACTCTCTTGCTTGGTTCGAAACAGAAGTTGTATTTCTTCATGGCCTTGATGATCTGCCAAAGTTCTAGCACTCCAACCGTGTTGATCTTGCTTATCAACGTCTGCTCCATGGTCCAACAAGTATTCAACTATTTCAACATTTCCTTCAGATACTGCTGTATGGAGAGCAGTAGTTCCATCTTTTTTGGGTAAGTTGACGTTACCACCATAACGCACTATCTGCTTGAGCAAGTCCAAGTTGTTCTGCTCAACAGCAGTGCATGCAAAATGACTCACATCGCCAGAAGTAAGGGTTGCTCCATTGTCAAGTAGTAATTTCACCACCGATGCGTGCTTGGCCAATATTGCATCCCATAGGGGAACAATTCCTTCTGAATCTGTGTATATAGAAAACATAAAGATTTTATCTTAGTCATAATGGTTGAAAGCAAAATACTTTTGGTCATATTGTGTATACATTGTAGCTTTATAATTTTATTTACAAATGAAATGAAATTAAACAAGTATTTTTTGGCACAGTGATTGTGGTTAAGACAGGAAAACTCAACCTTTGTCCTAGAAATAAAACCATTTGCCACTTCTTTTTTTTTTAAAAAAAAAAAAAGAAAAAAAAGCTTCTGAATAATATAGCTCACTGCAGATAGATAAATGATAGGGTTTATCAAGTTCATTTTGGAGCATGGGAATCTCTTATTATTCTAGGGAGGGAGAAAAGGGGGCAGGGAACTTAGACGAAACTAAGCAACTATGATTGTTTGATTTCCCCAGAAATTGGCCAAGCATGGATGGAGTTGGAAAAGGTAAAAATAAAATAAAATAAAATAAAAAGCAGTCTTAAATGTGGGATAATTAATGAGTAACGCAACAGACACCGTGAACATGAAGGTAATATTGGCATGGCTACAGTTCTTACAGGCCAGTGATGGATTAAGAATTACCTTTGATGTTTGGATTTCCTCCATAATCTAGGAGGAGAGACACACAGCTTTCACTTCCCTTAGATGCTGATATATGCTGTTGCAAACAAGAGTAAAATGAATTTCAATGAAATAACAAAGTTGGTAACATAGGGCCTGAGAGCCGAGCATCACTACACAAAGTACCCACCAGAGCTGTTCTTCCGTCGTTATCCAATTCATTGGGATCCAAACCCCTTCTTAACAATTGATGCAACAGTAAGTCATCCCCCCTCATTGCTGCAAAGCACAAACTGAGAGGTAGTTCCGTTCTGCCTTGGGTTAGCATATGCTCTGTATCTATCAGAATGCCCTCCATCACTGGGTCCTTCAGCTCTTTCAAATGCTGCATCATCCAAAGATTGGTTTATCAGATGTACTGCACTGACCCAGTTCAGCTATGAGTGAGTTTTGACTCCACAAGGGCTTTTCATATTTCCCATGACTGTGTTGGCGAGCGCATGATCCCCCCGGGGGGGGTTTGAGATGAAATGATGTTATTTAGTTAAAGGAGGTGAAGAAATTTAGTCTTATCAACTTAAATATAATATCATGAGGAATAACCTCAATGTAAAGGTCTTTGTGTTAACCATATCTCATGTGAACCATTGTGCAGTGTGAAATCTATATATCAATGGGCTCTGTGATGACCATGCCCTAATAATTTCGGGATGTTTAACTTGGTAGCAAAGTTCAACAATGTCTGAGAAAAACTATGGCAAAAGCCTATGGATAGCTTTTTAGTAAAGTGCCCTTCTACCATGGTATTGCCAATCCAAAACCATATTGTGAAAAGAACCCCCTCACTTAAACAAGCACAAGGAATCATCGCCGTATATGAAGAAATGTAACTAGACTGTAGATTTCTCAGACCTGAAGGAGATTGTTCATGATTATAGTTCCATCTCCAATATTGGCCTGGACAAGATTTAAAAACGAACTTCTGTTCAACCGCAGCAACTGACATAAACGTTTTGTCCGTACTGTCAAAGGTTGCGGCCTGTAGCAAAGTACCCCTATCTCACCAACAACATCTCCAGTCTTTGCCTCTCCAACAACCTGCATATCATTTGTTGTAGATGGTACCTCTTACTGCACTTGGATTTCAAAAAATTTCCAGCACCTGTATATTGTATAATGCCAATGAAAAGATCTAAATATTAACTTGCCTGTTCGAAGCCATTCTTGTGCATAATTAGATCCTGCAAGGGAGACTTTGGTATCAGAGCATCTGACTTGCAAAATTTAGCAAAAATAAATTTTACTTTGGGTAAAAGAACCTAGGTGTAAATTTGGACCTAATCATATGTTGCAAGGGATCAAAAATTCTTATGGGTGAATCCCAAACAAACCTCCTTGAGGTGGAGCTTTAAAACAGATACTGGCATACTATCAAAATATCAAATCTTAAACTGTTTATAATGCAAATAAAATACTGTTTTAATATAAGATATCCAAAAACAAACTGAGAATGATATGAGTAGATCATTTTGAAGCATTTAGACATCAATTTGGGAAATGATTTCAACAATGCCTCACTGATCGAAATATGTTTATACTTGACGTGGAAGAAATTATACTAAATGCTAATGAACAAAGACGGCATGGTTCTCACCACAGCACCAGTAACCAGCACATATAAATCTGTTGGAGCTTCATTCTGTAAGATAACATCTTCTCTAGGAGCAAAATATTCTGGTGCCATCTCCGTAACCTTCACATTCATGGAAGTCAAAAAAGGCAAAGGAACAATCCAACTCTCAAATATGCTACCATACCATGATGTAAGAATATGTTGGCAGATTTTCCTTATTAATGTAAGACTTTCACCCTCCATGTGAATGTTATGACATGATTGATTTTAATTAGCATACATGTTTTCAACATTTTTATTAAGAAAAGAAAACATGCATATTTTCTCTTTTGAGCTAAAAAGATAAATTCCAGTTTCATATCCAATATGCTTATCATGGAAACCAGATACTGCAAGAAAAAGATGTAGTAGTTTGGGGAGGATTACCAGCTGGAAAATCAAGTCATTTGATACTCCCCGAAACAGGTACACCTTGTCAACCAGTGAATAGAAGAGAAAATGAGAAATACTTGATCTTATGGCTTTTGGAAGAGAATGAAGTGTCTCTTGCTGTTGAAGCCCTTCTGAGTCGGTTCGGAACTTCAAACATAAGTGAGCAAGCATCTGATCTCGAAGTCGAACAGGCAGTCGATTCCTATGTGCAAAACTTGAGGCAGCCTGGATCGTATCCCTCTAATATGACATGGGACAAAAGAAACAAAAATTAATTTCGTGCTCAAGATGGAGTTAACACCACCAATTACTGATTACTTTCAAATTTTCAATCATGTGCAATACATCATAGAGTTGAAACTTTAAGCTAACACAGAACAAATTTTATATTTTAGGTCTACAAGGTGATGCATATTAGCTTAACGTCTTCTTAATAACAGATACCTGTCAACAACAATGTTTGATCATGAAATTAAGTCACAGATGATTAATTTTGAAGTATTATGACAGGGTTCGGTTACTAATGTGACCATGTAAGATTCCAAAAATATCTGCAGAAGCGAAGAGTGGTACTCTGGCATGTTGAACATTCACTAGGTCTACAAGGTGATTCATATTAGCTTAAGGTCTTCTTAATCACAGATACCTGTCAACAGCAATGTTTGATCATGAAATTAAGTCGCAGATGATTAATTTTGAAGTAATATGACAGAGTTTGGTTACTAGTGTGACCATGTAAGATTCCAAACAAATCTGCAGAAGCGAAGAGTGGTACTCTGGCAGATTGAACATTCACTAGGTCGACAAGGTGATTCATATTAGCTTAAGGTCTTCTTAATCACGGATACCTGTCAACAGCAATGTTTGATCATGAAATTAAGTTGCAGATGATTAATTTTTGAAGTAATATGACAGAGTTTGGTTGCTAGTGTGACCATGTAAGATTCCAAACAAATCTGCGGAAGTGAAGAGTGATACTCTGGCAGATTGAACATTCACTGCAGCACAACCTGAGCACAAATTCAAAATCAAATCTTCCCAGAAGTTTATTTCCATGGCCAATGGTGGATCCATATCGTCTTCAGTGGGGACAAGGCCCCTCCCCCCCCCTCGGGGAACAAAAAAAAAGGATTTTTGGGAGATGTTCCATTAAAATTTACAAAAAACATTGGAGTTGCAGAAAGTACTATAAATTGGCATATACTAACGTTTAGCATGTGTTTTGCAATATACGTTTATGTGGTATTTATATCTCTTTTGCAGGTTAAACAGATTTTCAAACAATGGCATAAATTCAGATTTTGTTTTTTATAGTGGGATGATTAAACAATTGAACAATTTAAAGTAGTACAAAAATAATATATATGTTGTGTATCATTTGTCCCCATACAAAAAATTTTATATCCTCTGCTAATGGCAAAAGGGAAATCGGTCATGCCAAAGTGCTTCACCTATAAACATTCTAGACTGTAATTCAGACAATATTAATGCAAAGGTAGTGAGTTCCGAACCAAACTGCAATCTTTCCTGGAATTGAACAGCTAGAAAATGATGTTAAGACAGGAAATTACTTACAAATGCCCTAGTTCGACCAGTCCCATGAACAACCAAGTTAGTCATGTTACCAATCAGGTATGCCGTCAATCCAAGATTAAAGAACATGTAGACAATGTCAAATATCTTCTCACGTGTATTCACAGCATGCAGATCACCGTAGCCAGTCGTAGTTAGTGTGGTGATGGACCAATAAATTGCTGTCACATACCGCAACCATATACTCTCAGTTTTAAAATCACTCATGGTAAGCGCCAGCCATGTATTTTTTGGATCAGGATAATGAGCACCCAAAAGATAATAAAAGCAGGCTGCGCAATGAACTGCAAAGACAGTAACCTACACATACATTGTTATCCTTGTGAGAAATATCATTGCACGCAATCCCCACATAAAAATTGTCTTTGCAAGTACTTACACAGATGAGCTTACAGCATCGAACCCAGAAGTAGTTGAAGTGTCTATCCTTCTCCAATCTGATAGATAAAAATAATGAGGTAAGGCCAATTTTTTTCTCATCTAAAAAAGGATGCTTATGGGCCCAAAATTATGAATCCGGTTCATATAAGAACATGAAATGGGATGTATGGAAATCTAGTTGTGAAGTTTCTCTTACTCTTCTGGATTCCATCTCTAACTTCTGCATTCTTATGAGCACAGTATGTATCATAAGATGAGTGTATTGCATGCCTGTGCATGTGTGTGGTTGTGTGCAGCAGGGGAAGGGCCAGAGAATGAGGTCCACTTTCTACACATTTATTTTTGAACAATAATTATAATACAACAGGTGTAAAGAGCCACAGACATATTCTGGACTAGAAAGGTAATGGTAGTTACTTATATATTAGATGAGGAAATTTATGTTTTACCTGGCAAACATTGCACTGACTCTTCGGAGACGCCAGAGGCGTAGCATGTTAAAGTAGCCATATCCTTGGAGAGGTTCTGGCAAACACTTACGGGCAAGTTCTGATGGAATAATAGAGATGACATCAAAGACCAACCAACTTCTTGCATACTTCCAAGCAATTTTCTTTCGGTCATCAATGAGAAGATAAGTAGACTTATCAAGGTAAGCAAGAAAGAAGGTAATAATTATGTCAATGGCAAAAAAGCCATTGACTACATTATCTGCAATGGAGAGAGGTCCGGATGGAGTTTCAAGAAACCCAAATTCAAAAGGACAAACCCAAGCAGTGTAGAAGACCAACACTATGAGAAATGACTCCCAAACTCTGCAAATATCAGTTGAGACCCAAGTTTGTATCATTATTCTATAAACTAAGAACTCCCATTGAAAACAACCAAGTTACAAAAGCATGAATCAAAATTAATATTGTGAACTAAGATTGCTAACATCAAGATTCTATTCAACTGGTTTCAAGAGTAAAATAGCACAGCTGTTTGGGGTTTCTAAAATGAAACCTTTTTAGATCCAAACATGCCCAAATCAAATTAACTAGCTTAACAAATCAACATCACCATAGAGAATTCGAAGAGGGCAGTGGAGTACTATAATATTTAGAAGATCTCCAAAAAGAACTAAAAATGGGAAAAATAATAAAAGGGCGTACTCAGTGCCGAAACTCCCACATTGTGGGCTCTGGAAAAAATAATAAATAAAATAAAATAAAATCCTATGATAATAATGTAGGCCTGGGGATGGCATGGGGGTTTTTCTATTGTCACCACCAGAATTGATATTCATGGAGCTTATAACCATTGGATTGTCATGCAATGGTCTCTGTTTCTTGTAAGATAAGATGATAAAATGAATCAATTACCCTTAGATGGTGATCCAATCACCACCTACACCTACTTTATGAATACTAATACCATGGGATCATGCAAAATGTCTATATGTGACGGATGAAATTGTGATATTAAAAAGTTACAAAAAATTTTATCCTATCATAGATTAAAAATGTTGTATCATGTGTGACAACATCATAACACCAAAATAATAATTTACAGAATCCTCAATGTAGAATAGAATAAAATACACTTCTCTGATATGTGAAAGTTGCGACCAATATAACTAGAACAATTAGTCCTTCAAGTTGATAAAACTCACATTGTGGGGGTTAGCTAGTTAGTAAAATGTCTTACTATAGTACCTGAGTATAAATCTCACCAAGAATAGGTGTTAGAGAAAATTACTCCTGCCATAACTAATATGCATGCACCCTACAAATCAAACAACCCTAAACACACAACAATTAGATTTGTCCAATGTTTCTACATCATTGATCATCACTACTATGGTAGCACTTTAACCAGTAACACTCTAACATCATAGGAAGTTACCAATGATATAAAATTTGCTTTGAACTACCATTCCTTTTAATAGTCTCTCACGGACCTCAAATCCTCTTCTTGATGAACTAGAATGTGACAATCTAAGCCTAATACAATGTCCCCTATTTAAAGAGATTACGTATTTGCACACCACACTAATATTCTTTCTAAGTTGTTTTCTCCACTTATTTTCTCATGCTCTTGGTTGCCACATTTCCTCCAAGCATGCTCCACTTTCTATTTTCATTCTCCCTCTTGACTACTCCATGCTGATGGCCACTTAAAATTTTATATTTCTTTTCATTTTTTGAGTTTCTTTTCATAAAATTAATTTATTTTTATGTGTTTGACATGTATCAAAACTTAACAATAGGGACGATAGATCTATGAGTTCAAGATGGGTTCTCCTATTGTGGATACACCCGTCCATTTGCGTATTCACACCAAGTAAAACAAGTCATGAATATTGTAATCTAACCTAATTTGGGCCACAAGATATTAGGATCCAGTGTAAATACTCCCTTCCAGAGGATATGTTTTCTCTGGCACAAAGAAACAATTACTTCTCTTTCATCATAGATATCTCCAAGGAGACATTATAGGGGCTGATATTATACACATTTTTCTACCTATTCGCCACTATTGATGCATTTATTAACAAGTTGAACAAGCACATTGAACAAAAAAGGAATCTAGAATCCCTAAAAAAAACCCCACTAACGAAAAATTCCAGAAATTTCATAAAAAGAAAAGGAAAAACAAGAAACGTGAAGGGCAACCTGTGTGGAGTCGATGTATATTAAAGAGAGGAATAATGCATGGTAGAGAGAGAGAGAGAGGGAGGGAGAAAACCTGTATCTGGGATCAAAAGGGGAAATAATGAAAGGACGAAGTTTGAAGCGGCGAGTGCTGCGAGCACCAAGCGAAGGAAGGACGCCTCTAGAGATAGAGACATCAAGTTGGCTTCCATCTTCTCCAATTGATAGTCGTTCTACTTCTCTTGCCTCTTCTTCATTCCCCCAACAGCTTCCTCCTGCAAAACAACCCTTTTGCCCTTTCCCCATCGCTCTCTCTCTCTCTCTCTCTCCCTCTCTCCCTCTCCCCCTCCCTCAATCTCGCGCTACATTTCTTCTTTTCTCTCTCTAGATTTGGTTCTCTTCTGTTTACCAAATTTGGCTGGCCTGGATGGTTGGATTAGAATCCCTCTCTCTCTCTCTCTCTCTCTGGTTGCACCTTTATCCATGCATGCGTGTCACCTGGCTCCGATCCAGTTTTGCTTGTATTCTGCTACGGTTATGACTCGTACCTAGCAAGCAACCGTATCCCTCCACATTTGAAACTCAACTTCAAATGACTTTTATGCCCATCCACCACCCTCCTCTAATCCTACAAATCCAAGGATAGAAGAAGTCATATTAAAATTAATTATCAATTAAACTTAATGTTAATGAAAGTTTGTTACAAAAGAAAAAAAAAAAAAGAAAACCTTCTAAAAAAATATTTTTTATAGTAATCCTGGAGTCCAATTTTTACACTGCCTTAGTATATTTATTTTTTTTGTATTTTTTGTATTAGTTTTATACAGAATAATCATAGTTACGCTATCGATATGATTTACTAGTTTACTACCAAGATAATTAGGAAATAAAATAGACCTATTAAATAGGTTATAAATCACTTCTTTTTATTAACTTCACAATAAAAAAATAAAATTCAATAATTAGTATTATTTTTGGTATGATTTTCCATAAATCTTGCACAATATTTTTTTATCATCATTCACACTTTTTTTATTTACATGGGCTCTCTCATATCATATTAAAAGAAATTAAAATATGATTCTGATATCGTATTAAAAGAAATTTGAACACAGGTAGTAATAACAAAAATATAAATCCTAATACTGTATTGGTTCAATGAAATATTATAATATATTAAGATTATATTAAATATTCATTGTTACAAATACGGAATAAATATTTTTTTTTTGGTAGAACAAGACAAGGCAACCCAAGTCCAGACAAAAAACAATAAACTAACTAAAAACTAAGGACCTCTAACTCTACTCTTGGACCCCCGAAGAGATCCCAACCCCACCATGTCTCTAAACAACAGTTTGCTAATCTCACAAGGAGGCTATTCTATTATAGTAACACCAGTAGCAGAATTTCTGCCCATATTAGCTAGTTGATCAGCAACTTTGTTCATTTCCCTGTATACCTGATTCACCATGTTGCCTCTAGATTCGTCATCATTCCTAAGCATTCCTTTATAATGAAGCGCAGAGAATAGGTTTCCTCAATGGCCCCCTACAACAAGCAAACAAGATTTTGACAATCAACTTCAATTTGGAGACTTTTAATTCGCAGCTTCTTCGCAAGCCTTAGCCCTCATAACTCCCACGAGAGGACATCAGCAAACCCTATATTGATGACATACCCCTTCAACCAGCTACCATCATCCTTCCTTAGGACTCCGCCTACACTAGCTTTACCAGAGGTTAGATCAACAGCTCCATCGAAGTTAAGTTTCATCCTCCCTCTATCTGAGGGCTGTCATTTCACTCTCAATTCCATCTGATCCCTATTGCCCTCTTCATCTTCAAAGGCTTCAGTCCAATAATTATACATATTATAGATTCTTCTTATGAGAGCTTATTTGTCTTCCCTTTTATTCTCCTTAACCAACATACATCTTCTCTTCCACAAAACCCAAATGATTGTTGGGAAGCAGAGTTTCTCATTGAATTGAAGAAACTCAACATCATTCCTTACTCCATTTCTTAACCACTCCTAAAAGCCCTCCTTCCCCGAAATTCCCTCCTCTCACCCAATTGATTCCCAGCATTCTCCAAACCTCTTTTGCCTCTCTGTAGTCCCTAAGGACAAGGAGCATCATTTCCTTCTCTTCCCCACATTGGAGACAGGTATCCTCCTCCATAAACTTTCTTTTTTTCCTCTCAACATTAGTCAAGCACTTTCCCAGCCCTGCAGTCCATAGAAAAAACTTAACCCTTTCAGGAATTTTTGCCTTCCAAACCTAGTTCTGATCTTCTGCTCCCTGAACTCCTGAATTTTGGTTCCTCTGAAGAAGCTCGTAGCCACTAGCTACTGAGAAATTACCATTGCTGGTCCTACTCCATATGAAGTCATCTTTCACTCCCTCTCTCCTAAGAAACATGATGCCGCTAATCACTTTCATAACATCTTTATTGACCCACTTTCTAAACTCTTGAATGCTTCACTGCCCCTCATTATCAATAAAGTCCCTTACTTTAAACCAGGGAGGTTCGCCAAATAGCTTGGTTAAAAAGCCTATTGTCCCCCACCCACTTATCCCTCCAAAAATTGATCTTCCTCACATCTCCCACTCTCTATTTAATCCCTTCCATCAAGTAGTCCTTGCTTTTCAAAATGACCCTCCAAACATACGTCCCTCCTAAGATTTTTTTGAAGCCAAAGATTCACTCTTTACTCAGATATTTAGCTTTCAGGACCTGGCACCCAAGATTGTCCTTTCCCTTAGCCACCCACTGTCCTAGCTTGGCTAGCATTGCCATGTTCCACTCCCTCATCTTATGCACTCCCAACCCTCCCAATTCCTTAGACTTGCAAACAGTATCCCAATTAACCAAATGGATTTTCCTCTCCCCATCCTTTCCTCCCCACAGGAAATTTCTGTTTAACTTATCCAACCTATTACAAGTTTCTCTAGAGAGCCAAGCTGTTTGCATAGTGTACATGGAAATTGCAGTGTTTACAGACTGAATAAGAGTCTTCCTACCCGCAATACTCAAAAGCTTGGCCCTCTAGCTGCTAAGTTTATGCTGAACCTTTTCCACCAAATGATTGCAAAAGTTTCTTGTCACCCTTTTATGAATATTAGGAACTCCAAGGTACCTCCCCGAATCATCGGAAGACAAAAATTTACTAACTGCTGTCAAGGAAGTTTTGGTGGTCTAGGGGATCCTAGGAGAGAACCAAAATTTTGATTTAGAGGGATTCACTTCCAGTCCACTATCTTTTGAGAATTCTCTGAGGCATTATAGGATGACACTTAAGTTTAGTTATTCCGCCTCTACAAAAAGAAGGAGATCATCTACAAAAAACAAATGAGAGATAGCCGAGCTATCTCTTGACTCTTTAATCGGCTTCCACCTACCTTTTCTGACCCTCTCCTGAATCATATAAGCAAACCTCTCCATCACCAAAATGAATAGGTAAGGGGACAGGGGGTCACCCTGTCTTAAACCCTGACCAGTCTTCATTGCCCGGAGGATTTCGCTATTCCAAAGAACAGACACTTTCCCGCAGGAAACAAAGTGCATGAGCAAGCTAATCAACAGCATAGGAAAATTGTTGTCCAATAAAACTCTCTCTAAGTAACTCCAGGAGATATTATCATAAGTTTTTTAAAGATCAATCTTAAGAATCATCCCATGCTTCCTGTTTCTTGATTTGCATAAAGAATGAATAACTTTCTGGACCACTACAATATTATCGGTTGTACCCCTCTTTGGGAGAAAACTGCTCTGATGATGCCTAATCATATCCTAAAGTAAAGTCTCAGTCTTTGGACTATAATTTTTGAAAGCACCTTATAAGTGGTGTTCAATAAACTAATCGGCCTAAAGTTCTTCACCGTCCTGGGATTCTCGCATTTAGGAATCAAGATTATATGAGCATTTGCTAAATCAGGATAGAAAAAACCGTCTCTGGGGGAATCGTTAACAAATCTATACATGGAGTCTTTGACGACCTGCCATTATCTCTGAAAGAAAATTGGTTACATGTCGTTCGGACTTGGAGCCTTTAATCCTTGCATGGAGAACACTGCTTGTTTCATTTCCTCTTCATCAGCATCTTTTACAAGAAGCTTGTGGTATCTACTATCCACATTCTTTATAAGTTTCATGTATTTGTCACTTGCTTGCACCACTTTGTTGTCTTTAAAGTGATCCAAAGAGTAGTTCCTAATATAGGTTTTTAGTTCTTCCTGATCTATGCACCAATGACTCTTTACCTGCAGGACATCAATCATGTTTCCTTACCTTCTAATCTTTGTGGTTAGGTGAAAAAAATCTAGTATTTTTGTCCCCTTATCTCATCAAATTGATTCTAGACTTCTTTGTACCCTTTGAGCAAATGCTCCTCCCTATCTTGCAGAGATTCTGAATGCTTATAATTCCTGTCCCTTTGAATGCCCTTTAACCTGGCTTCCAACTTCCTCTCTCTACTAAAAATATTTCCAAATACCAACTTATTCCAAATCCTAAATTCCTCCACCGTATTCCTAACTGCCTACGTCAAAAAGCCTTCACCTCTTTCCCAAGCTTTGGCAAAGATATCATTGAACTCCAGGTGAGAAAGCCACGCTGCCTCACATCTAAAAGGCTTACTCTCAGGCCTGGGAGGAGAAAAGAGCCTGGTAAGCAAAATGATGAGACTATAGTCTCCATAAAGACAAGGAAGGTTTATGATTTTCATTTTTCAAAAAGTTATTTTGGCCTCTAAATTACCCAAAACTCTGTCTAATTTCTCTTGCAAAACAATCTTGCCTCTTTTTCTTCTAGTCCAAGTGAGCTTGTTACCATAGGCTCTAAGATCTTACAGATTACACTCCTCCAATCTTTTCCTAAATTTGACGCTTCTCCTCCAAACTCTGCCATTCCTATTCATGGACTCATCACTGCTAGCAATATCATCGAAGTCCCCCATTACAAACTAGGGGCCATTAATCCCTTTAGCTAACTGCTACATCTCTTCCCAAAAAATTATTTTCTCTTTTTCATAAGGCTGGACGTACATGCATGCGAGCTACCTTCTGCAATTGCCCTCCCTAACTTTTGCATGCACCCACTGTTGGGCATGGTGGGTCACCTTAACATCCACTTTATTCTTATCCCATTTAAACCATTAACCAATCCTAAAACCATTCGCATCCACCACAAAATCTCCCTCCAACCTCTGCTTGGCAAGAAATTTGGGAAATTTGCTTGACCCTGCTTTTGTTTCCAACAGGCAATGAATATCTGGAGTTTAACTGTTCACCAACTCTCTACAAACCCTCATGAACCTCCCATTCCCAATACCTCTATAATTTCAAGTAATAATTCAACTGCCTATAGATAAAATACAAAAGGGAATAAGCTCATGTACCTAATTAATAGCCATCGCAGTCCATCCCTTTCAATCTCAAGCTTTTCGCATTTTCCTGATCAAAATCTCTCATAATTTGCTCAACCTGATATTGAGTCCCAAGTGAAGTCTCCATAGCCATTGCATTTTAACACTCGGGTCCAAAGCTTAGTCCATCTTATCCTCAATCAAGTGATCCCGAATCTATTCCTTCTTGGCTTGAGCTCCATCTACACCTCTCCACTTCCTTTATATCTTTAGTTGGACCGGACCAACATGGTTTCAAGCCCACCGAATTCAATAAACTTTCCATTCTTCCATGGCCCACTTCTTTGTCTTGCCCAACCCTTTCACAACGCCGGCCCACTTATTATTTAACTCCTCAGATAACCCATTTCCCTCCCCCTCTATTTCCACAATGCTACCATCTGTACCTACTCATCCTCTTCGCTGAACTCAATCCCTAAGTTCCGAACACCTCTTTTCAATCTCTGCGAATCCGATAAAAATTTCCCCACCTTTCGTCCTCTTCCCAAGTTTAGCTCTTCTTTTCTCCCTTTCCCAGGATCGAAATCAGTCTCTTGTCTCCTCTCAGTACCATCTAGAGCCCTCTCAATCTGCTCTCTCTGCTACGATTGTGCGATTTTCAAGGACTCGTTGACTTTCCAAAGATTAGCAAACTTGTTGTTATGGTACGCATCCTTATCTCCCCTTTCTCTATGAATACCATTTTGGAATGCCTTTGTTTATGTGTCACTATCATCCATAGCCCCAAACACTCATCCCTCCTTTCGTCTTCAACCGCTAGCGAATCACTAAGATTGTTGTTTCCCAGGTGCGACTCCTGCTTTCTACGATCTTCCCTTGCACTCACTTCTTCACAATGTTCACTATTATGTCCTATTCTTCCATATATAAAATAGATTGGGTGGAGGCTCTCATATTCTATCCTTTGGATTCTATTCCTGATACCCACTCGAGATATTAAAGGTTTGTTGAAATACCCTTACAAATTTTCCCTTTAGAGCATTTGTTGTATTACCATCCACTTTTATGGGCTTCGCAATTGCACAACCAATCTCAAATAAAATCTCCTCTTCAAATAACTCGATCGGGAGTTTCAGTAATCGGACCCAAACTACAGTCGAAGTGATTACTATAGTATGAACTTAGAACAATGGATGTCACTTCCTCACTATGAGCTAATGGTCATGAATCATCCATGGCCCCCCAGTTAGAGTGTGATAATAATCTTGCTTCTCTGTGAACTTAGATAGGAAAAACCCCATTCCCAAGTCAATTAGCTCAATTTCGCCTTCCCTCTTCCATAAGGAGTTGATCTTCGTGTTCACAAGATGGTAGCCAATATCTTTAATTATTAGGGATTTCTTTCATGGCCTCCATACTCTTTTAGCTTCTCATTCGATATCTTAATCATCGGAATTTGGCACTTCTGAATTCTCTTCCTCCAGAAACTCTTCCAACTCCAAATCCGACATTACCTCTTCCTCCATTTCTTCATCCCCTTTCCTACTTGACTACCCCATCAACATATCTCTAAATGACACCTTCATCATGGTTTCCTCTGGTTCAAGCAGAAATTTGTAAAATACTACTAAAAATATCAAATATATTATTAAAAGATTTTTAAAATATGATTAAAATTTTTTAAAATCTTGTATTTATAAAATTTATAATGTCTATCCCATGTTGTATTTGACTTCTAAAAATAAATTTCTCGTCTCGCCCCGGATTGTTACTTGAAAAATATATAATTCATCTATCATGAAACACATGATGTGTCTCATACCTTATAGCATTGGTTATCGTATTGCATATCCTTCATTCATTTTTTTTTTCACCGACCGGTATCAGGGTTTGGGCCGACTAATCCGACCATTTTTGGGGTTAGCTCTCTTAAATCATTTTTCTCTATTCCTGAGTTCGAACTCAAAACCTTTAGGTTTGCATATCCTCCATTTTGTAAAATAAAAATAAAAATAATAACAATGAAAACCATAATATATACTATATTTTCAGAAGCACTATATAAATCAAGAATTATTTTTTCTAAGAATGTAAATCATCATCTAATACCATTGCTCTGGGATCTGCATATACCAATGTACAGTCAACAAAATAATTTCGATGAGAGATATCAAGAACGAAGTATCTCCTTTTCCAAAATAAATAATATAACATGTTGTCATTAAATTGAAAATTTTATCCATTAAAATTTGAATTTTTGAAGGTAGAAAAAAATTTTCTTGTATATTCTTCACGGCATGGGTAGTGTCAATACTTTGTTTTTTAAATAACGTTAATAAAGTTATTTTTATAGTTTTTATTTATATTTAATTGATTTTTTTTGTAAATTTTTATTAAAAGTTTCAAGTGTGACAAAATAGTGTTGTATATAACTTTTCTGGTCTCATTCTTTTTTCTTTTTCAAGTAATTAATTCAAATTAAGATACATGGTTGATGGGCCCTACAGTAATCACTTTTTTAAAAAAAAAAAGTAATTTAGAAAGCAATGGAAATTGAGAAATGAGATTTGAAAGAGTCAACCCTTTAAAAAATCTCATAATATTTAAAAAAATTAATCAGACAAAATCTGAATAATGATACGTAAAACAAATAAATAAACTCCAAACTTATTTTCACTCTTCTGAGTTTAGGCCTTTGGGCTGGGTAGCCTTATCCAAGTTTGGATAAATAAGAGAGATTTAATCGGCTTGTGAGGCCTGTCCTCCAAATCCAATAATCTATTGATTTTTTTGGATTCAACTAAATCTTATTTGAATTAAATTAGCTCTTAAGAAGTAAAACTCTTCTGATGACTATTTTTATCATAGATAAAATTCAAACCGAGACCTTAAGAGGTATTAGTGCCCACTCACTTAGATTTGGTATTAGACCATTAATTCTTGGGGATCCAACCCTCCAAGTTTGACATTTGCCCTCAAAACTACAATTTCATGAGCGAGTAATACTTACCGAGGCAGGGCAAGGTTCTCTCCCTGATCCCTCGTGTCTCCATTTAATCGATTTATCGATGTGATGCTTTATATTTTGCTTATTATGACGATGCATGGATGATGGGCCTGTGTTATTTGGTTTGACTTGAACATCTGATTGACGTTGAATCAACTATAATTTTGAGAAATTCTGTGATCTCAGGCATTGCAGGACTTGAGCATGTAAGCCAAATATAGAAGGAACACAAAGAACTGGCTTATCAGTAATGGTAACGACATGTAGCAATTTCCTTTTTTTATTAAAAAAAAAATCATTTCTTTTTTTGGTTACACATGAGATTAGAACCCGGATCACGGGATCGGAAAAGAAAGTTGTGACCACTAGATTGTATCACTTCAAGAACCCCATTTTTTGATGCTAATAGGTGATTTTTTTTTTTATTTTTCATCGCTAAGTAATTTGCGTCACAACTAGATTTGTGGTTTTTTTTTTTATTATAAAGATATTTGAATCTGAGATCTTCATGTTAGAAAAAGGGACTGTGACTATTAGGTTATTCCCAATTAGATTGTGGCTAACTATGAAGTGGTCTAGTGTAATCTTGGGTTTGATCAAATCACCAGACTTACACAATTTTCATCAATCTGATTAATTCTAAGACATTTATTAGAAATATTAAAAAGTCAGCTTTAATTGACATTTCATTTTTTTTAGATTATTTTACATGGTTCATGGATATTGATATATTAAAAGAGTTTAGGGTTAAAAAGAATTTTAGTAGAAGGCTTATATCAAATAATGTCTGAAGGCTCATATCAGATTTGGAGGATTATGAAAATTGAGTTATTGGGGGAGATGGAGATGCATGCATGTAGACAAATCTCAATTCCGTGGAGATCAAAGATTTTCATGTAGATTTTATCAATCTCAAAATCACGTGTGCATGTCTTATATATGGACAAGAGTCCATCCTCTTGGTATGAAATTTGTATGCTTATTTAATTCCCTTTCCACATATTGTGGCTTGACAGTAGTGAGCCCCTGGAGGCCTAGACCCAGACACTGAAGGAATTGATCTCGAGTTAGAACACTGAAAATGAAAAAAAAAAAAGATTTAGATGAATCAATCCTTAATGGATCCCACAGTATTTGGACTGAATTAATCATGTAAAATTCGGATACTGATTGGTGAAAATCAAAAAATTAATATACGATTTCTAGGCTATTGAGAGTCCTATTGACACACCGAAAAATAATAGTATTAACTGATGAACAATTGGTCATGTGAAAAGGATATTAAATCTCTTAATCAAAATTTGGATTCGAATTTTAGAAATGAAAAGAACTATGTTAGGAGAACTCTTCTCTGTAGAAGATCCGACAGTAGAAAAAATAATATTACTCATGATATTGATATCTTTTCTTGGTAAAATTTTTAGATATACATAAGACAATCACTTAGTTATATACAAAACTCTCTCTCTCTCTGCGCAAGTGGATAGGAAGAGAATCTCTGATTTGAATTTGATTAGGGCGATATTTGTGGCCAGTGTGGTTGTAAAGCCAAATGCCATCTACACACAATTGGGCAATTCCATGTGATACAAGGAGCCCATGAATTTAATGGAGAGGCCCGGGTCATCTACTATTTATGAAACCATCCTCCTCTTTGTCCATGGCGTTACAACGAGGTTGCTCACCCCTTTAAAACTGTGAGAGGGTATGTTGTTGGCACAATCTTACGGGCACCATCCAATGGACGTGGAGTTGCCGCATTCTAATTTGTTTCTTGCAACAAAACTAACTCTCTCTCTCTCTCTCTCTCTCTCTCCATCTGTGATGTGCATGCCTGCCATGCCAAAAATCATAATGTTGCATTCTCCTTAAAACTAACTGTACCTCATGCAAGCCAAAACTAAGTGCCCTTCCACCTTTTTTTTTGGGTGTGGTGTTTAGACAATGACAGAGTTGAGACTTTGGATACATTTTTATCCATTGACCTTAACATTACTTCAAAGATGATTAGCCCAATACCAACCTCGAAGCAAAACTAAATGAACTTTTACCTTGCTAAACCCTTTTTTATTTGATCATCGGTATCTAAAAAATTCGATCGATATGATTTAAATAATTATAAAACTCAATTTAAGAATTAGATTCTAAATTAATTAAAACAATACAGTAACTTGCTATTAAATTTACAAGTTGTTGATACTTTGCTAAGCTTTGCAACTTGGAGAAGAGGGATATCAGCAAATAGGCTTTTCATGGCAGAAGATAAAAACAATAAAATTTGACTAATTAAAAATCTCAGCAGCTCTCAAATCGCTTGGTAGGCCAAATAAAAATGTCTTCTTGATGGATTTCCCACAAGAAAAAAGAAGAAATCAAGTCCAAGAGATCCATGCCTGAGAAAGAAAGAATACGAATAGTGGGAGTGGATTATGTTCTTATCATCAGACATCCTCCATTAATGCCAGACCCCACATCCTATGCTCATTGCACTCAAAAAACCCAACTTGATCAGATCATTTCACATGATGCCGAAGTTGTGCACGTCTGTCGCCTGTAGGCCGTCAGATCTGCCTCATCCGTCCAAATTTGGATGTCGGTTGACGCGGATGACTCGACCGTTATTTCTGTTTTTACGCTTCTGCTTACGTTGTTTTCTCGACGCTTTCTTCTGACACATGACCGTCTGATTTGCCATCGTATGCCACGTGTCAGGATGCATGTCCACATGGCTGTCGCCAGTTGTTCCTATTAGGCTGAGGATGAGTTAGGGTCGGATCCAACTCGGATGTTTTGAAATTTCCAAAAATAAATTTCATAAATATTATTGACTATAAAAGTTATGAAAGAAATTTTAAATAATTATGTTAAATTACCATTAATTTCTATATCATACAAAAATTAAAATTATCTTTATTTTTACTTTTAAATTTTAATTTTATGTTTTTTCTTTTTTTATATTGATCTCTCAAATAATTAATTTTAAAATTTAAAATTAACAGAACTTATTTTATTTTTGAGCAAATCAAACTGTATTCCCCTTTTTAGATAATCAAATTTACCGCAACTGATTGAGCCACACAGATTTGCAAAAAAATCTTTAATTTTTATACTCTAACATAAAATAAAAATTTTATTTTGTTTCACATTAACATATCTATAAAAAAAACTATATTCTTTTTATGAAAATATATTTATATGAAAAGCTTTTAATGTTGCACTTGCATAACATTGAGGGTGAAAGAAGGGTTTGGTAGGGATTGCCTCCTCTTAAAATTTTAAAGAAAAATTAATAAATATATATATATACGGATATAAATTTTTTTAAAAAATCTTTACTATAAATTTACTAAAAACTATAAAATAATGAATTAAACGTTCCAAATTTTAGTATAATTATTCTTTTTTTTATTTTTATTTTTTGTCCTTCCACATTAGGTGGATAAATTAAAATTCCAAACTTGAGAAAATCACAACAAGCGGGGCGGGTGGTACATAAAAGGGGAAATCTTGATTAATTTCCACTTTCAATTCTAACTTAGATTACAAAGAAAGATGTCCGGACAAGGGTACCCAATTGACCCAAACTGATCTCTGTGTGGAGTAAATTCTATGTCACATTATTTGTCTAGTCCTTATTCTTGACCCAATCTAAAGGTAAAGTCTATCCCTAAAGTGTTTGTGATTTGTGTACAACAAAAAATGGGACACATGTTTTGACCCATCCAGGCCAGGGGAGTGGGGAGATGTGACCTATGCAACCTAACAGCCAGCCGGCGCACCCAAAAATGATCATGTTTGGAGCCGGTTAGTTCTACATACTCTTCGTGTGCCAATTATCACACGATATCCAGAATTATACTTTGATTAATCTCATTCGAGTATTTGTCAGATCTATTTTAGGAGACAGTTTTTCAACATAATTTTTTTTATTCTCAACTTTCAAACTCGAGAAACGGTTAAAAATATTAATATTTTTATCCATCAGACCGACTATCTGTTTTGTGGCAATCATGAGAAGATACCCTTTGGGAATTTTTGTTTTGGGACTTTTGCTTGAAAATATTCCTATTAGACCTTCTAAATGGAAGTCATTTTAAAATCAAATCCTTAAGGAGAGCCTAATTCTTCATAATTATATGTAAATTGCAACATAAATTGAGTTATTGCGCTCAATTTAAAGTAATTTAAAGTATCGTAATCAAATTTAGAATTGAAAATATATTTAAAAGATCATATGACAATTTTTTACATCTTATTATATATATAATCGTGATCAAATCGTACTGAAATTAATTAATTATAAAGAGTATAAACTTTTTGAAAATTTGTTTGTTTTAATAAAACTGATGGACAAAAAATTCAACCCAAATTAAGTTATAGGCTTATCACTAAAATAGCTATTTAGGTATAACATTTTGTATTATCAAATACATTATTTCTCAAAAATTAGCATACGTAACAGTATTTATACTATTTAAGTATATTACCCTTTTACTACTTAATGATATGACAGTATATTTTTCTAGTATAAAATCTAAATTTACGAAAAGAACCATCTACTTAAGCAGTCCGAGTATCAGATCTATAATCTATATGAGAGAGAGAGAGAGAAAACACTTCTTGAAGCTCAAATCCCAATGGCGTACCTTTGAGCTAGGTTTTGCTGGGAGGTATATGAGCGGGTAAAAACTAAAATAATAAATAACAATAATAATTTATATCTACGTTCTTAAAATTTGAAATCGATAGTACGAGAGACAAATAATAAAGTTAAAAAAAAAAAAGATTTAGTTTATACGGATTCTCTTACACCACTCATTCTTATCTAAGACAATTTTTTCAACTAACTCTATCACTATCATATCTTTATGAATACATTGCATCTAAATTTTTAATTATCTACCTCTATATTTTATTAAGTCTCATATATTTAAAAACTAAAATAATAAAACATATGTTTTTTTTTTTTTTGCAAGGGTTCCTCTTTTTTATTAATCAATAATTAAAATTATATTTTAATTAATTCGATTTGAATATTACAGAATCAATTAAGAGAAAACTCTTTTAATATAATATTTTCTATTTATAAACGTTGAATTTAAAATTTCATTAAAAAATCTATTGCCATTATCAATTAGGATGATAGCTCTATGATCCAAAATTGAGTATATATATATATATATATATATATATATATATAGTTTTGATACGATAATGACAGATTTATTTGTGATGTTAAAAGAAAAATGAAAAAAAGTGTGTACTTGTCAATTTTTAAAGCTTGCAGCAATTCACATGGCTTGGAGTCCCAACAACAAATCATGTTGGCCAGCTCTTGATATGGATAGCCTTATCATATTTAGTCAAAGGCTTTTGACCCCATAAGACCCTAATTTTAAGGACAAGAATCAGAGAAACTAATTATCTACTCATTAATTTCTAACCTATTTGTTTCCTTTTAAGAAACATGCCACGAATTGTTTATAAATCACAAAAACACTAAATCCACCCCCCCCCCACCCAAAAAAACATACAAAGAGTGGGGAAATATGAACCCAACGAAAGATCAAGGAAGAAAAATACAAATATTTTGGGGGGGGGGGAAGAGAAGATACCGGAATTTTTTCAATATATATTTGATAACAAAACTTTATCGATCAACGTCCAATTGATTCAATAATTAAATATTATTACTCATTAAGGTATCTAGTTTGAATTTTTTGTATGGAAAAACTTAATGTCGTGAGAGTTTTGACTCTTAATAATCCATTTGACTTGAACAACATTTAGTCAGAAACAACATAATTATCAACAAAAGGGAAAGGAAAGGGGGGAAAAAAAAAAAAAAAAAAAAAAAAAAAAAAAACATAAGCAAAGGTCTTATGCTTTGCCCCTCATTTGGGTCTTGCTAAGGTTATGTGTGAATCTAATAAACTAAGATGAAATTAACACTACGATGAATACTAGTACTTGCATTCACCATGATCATTGGTATCTGCCATTTGTGTGGGTTTTTACCCCTTCGTAATACTTGTTTATGTATTAAGAAAAGGCGACTAATATGTTAATATTTTTGTAAAAATAATGTATTTTTAAGTGATATTTGACTCATTCTTCAAAATTACTCAAGATTTGAGTTTTGAGGTGATTTCTATTCTCGATTTTTTTTTTTTTTAATTACCTACAAGGAATATAGTTTATTTTGGATTAGTACATAAATAAGAAAAACACAAAGCATGGAATTGGTTTACTACTCGAAAAAAATTGTTGTTATTTGATTTGTGGGAACTTTCTAGCCGACAAGGGCACTCAAACTCAATATCAAATGATAAAGCCATTGGACCAAATTTCTATATATGTATAAATATATATATATATATATATATATATATATATATATATATGTAACGGTACAACTCTACATCTTTTTAACTATAGATCTCAGATTCAAATAATAAAAATGAAAAAAAAAATAAGATTTAAGAAAACCAACCTTTCCATTAAGAGCCTCATAGTGGTCAAACTGGATTATCAGGACAAAACTCAAATATCGATCGGTAACAAATAATCTACTTAAAATAAATAAATAAAACCATTGGGGGATAAAATTGTAAAATAAAAAATTGGCCATGCTAACAATTTTGGGCCTAAGATAAGTCCAAAAGGATAAAGGGTTGCAAAGGGCCCTCGATATCCGGCCTAAACCCTGTTGTCCACGTGCAAACTTCCTCTTCTTTTTTATTTAACAAATAAATATAATCAAGTGAGACCTAATCAGAGGAAAGAAAATAAAAATGAAAAGATTTTATCATTTGAACTATTCCCAAAAGACCATGCAAACTTCACTTCACAAACAGAGATGAGAGAGAGAGAGAACGAATAGAAATTAGGTTACATGGTAAAGAAATTTATTTCTATCACAATAATGTTAGATAAATTATACAAATTAAATTTTATATAATATTTTGCACTAATATTTAATAATTTTTATTAAAATATTAATATACTTTATTCAATTTAACAAATTTAGTTGTCCAGATAATATACACTATTAAATAAAATGTAATTTGTTTGACCCATTATTTATTTCTTCTATTTTGCATTATTCTTTCTATTATTTTTTTTTTGTTATATCAAGATTTAAATCTGAGACCATCAGATTGGGTGAGAAGGATTGTGACCACTAGACTGTCCCTTGAGGTATTTTATTCTTTCTATTATTATCTTATGCCTAAAAGTGTTAGAAGATTATGAAAAAAAAAAACATTCTTGCGAATGTATCACGTCTGATATATATCAGTCCGTTTAGGGTTTTTTTGTCTAATTTCACGATGGTGGCATGTCACTTTTTATTTTTTAAGTACAATTTCAAATGATGCGTAGTTGATAAATTAATTAGGTGAAATTTTATCTAAATATTCAAATCTTTCTAACATAATTACTGAGAATGGAATTTTAAACTTGCATTTGTTTAAGTGGAACTCAGAAGTAGGTCTGATCAGATTTAAAAAATATTAAAAATGCTAAAAATTTCTTCTATAATTTCCAAAATATAAAAATAAATCAAGAGATATGAGATCAATGCACTGTTAATCTAGTGGAATGAGATATTAAATCCCTTAATCAAGTATCGAGTTCGAAACTTAAAAATAGAAAATATTATATGGGAGAGCCATCTCTTAATAGGATCCTTGTAAGAATTTGAATTGGATTAGTTAGAATATAAATTTAGATATTGTGGTAAAAGAGATAAAGAGAGAGATCAAATCCCATGAAAGTAGTGGTAGAGCGTTTCATTCATTTAATTATAGATTTGGAGTTTGATTCATGAAAATAAAAAAAAAATAAAATTTGAGAGAGATAACTGTTTAATAGATTTTATAATATTTGAATCGAATTAATTGCATGTAATCTGGATATTAGTTTATGGTAGAATATCCGTCCACCCCAAGGTAGAGAGAGAGAGAGAGAGAGAGAGATATGAGGTTGAGGTTGATGAAAGGCCCACCATGGTTCATGGAAATTATTATAAGGGCAAAGACCCACATGGGTCCAATGTTAGAAAGCCCAATAATGAGGGACCACGATCTGGTATTTTGATCAGAATTAGGTCGGCTGCATTATCAGCGCCTCTCTTCTTGGTGGGTCCCCCTCACGATCTTTGGCCCCGTCTCCTCGTGATATGTTTCCCATTCTGTTCCCAGCATCAAATTAAACGTCATCACCAGAAAAATAAAAAATAAAAATAAAAATAAAATTTATTCTTTAATTGGTTCCCAAGGGTAATTTTGACTTTTCGGATGTGAATTTCAACCTTGGTTCTGGGGGATGAGTTTTGGCACAAAATGTAAGAATTTAAATTGAGATTATGAGTTCAAAGTCGCGATTTGATCACAGAATCGACTATATTGAGGAGATATTTGGTAAAAGGGTATCAAAATGAGAAATTAGAATAAAATCAAAAGATAATATTTAGATTAATATTATGACAATGAATATTTTAGAATCATATCAAAAAATTTAAGAATCTACAAAACTCAAGTAAAATAGTGGGTTTTATTAGAAACTCATATTTAATTCCTAAATAATCATTTACTCTCATACTTATCCAAAATTACCTATTACTCTCCACTCTCATACTTTATTTTTTATTTTCATTTTTTTTAAAATTATCCATTACTTATATATATAACTAAATAAGTAAAAATATATATATAATATTTTCATTATTAAGTTAATTTTTTAAAATTTTTGAAAAGAATATAAAGTTTACTTGATAAACTCATATAATATTTATTTTTTCATTATAAAATTTCCCATTTCCCATTACTCATACAATATTTTTATAAAATTATTCATTACTCATATATATATTTATATTAAACAAAAGAAAAAATATAAAATTTTCATTATTAAGTTACTTTCTATTTTTCTTTTGTTTTTGAAAAAATATAAAATTTATTTAATGAACTCATATAATATTTATCTTTTTCATTATAAAATTACCAATTACTCATATATATATATTAAAAAAAAAAACTAAACAAGTAAAAAAAATAAAATTTTTATTATTAAGTTACTTTATTTTTATTTTTGAAAAGAATATAAAATTTACTTGATGAACATATGTAATATTTATTTTTTTATTATAAAAAAATAAAAATTAAACAAGTGAAAAATATAAAATTTTCATTTATAAGTTATTTTTTTATTATTTTTGAAAAGGATAAAAGTTTACTTGATAAATTTATATAATATTTATTTTTTTCAAGTGAAATTTATTCATAAAATATTTTAAAACAGTTTATTTTAAATTATTTATAATTTTTATTGTATATTGGAATAAAAGTAAAATTGAAAAATTATTAATTACTATTATAAAAAAAACCCCAACACTAGGTATAGTAATGATATCCATTCCAGTGTACTGAACCAAACAGATGATTTGGAATGATTCTGTCTATTCCGATTGCAGATGATATGATTCTGATTCCGATTCTGATTTCCAGAATTGAACCAATGCCCCCTGAGAGATTTCTACCCTAAAAAAGAATTTTAGTCGGATTAATCTGGATTAATCGGAATAAAATTCTAAATACCAGATAGTAAATCAAATCTAGGAATACCAATAAAATTTCATAAATATAAACCAATCTAATAGATCAAGAACAAATAACTCAGTTTGATTATGCAATTTGATTCGATTATCTAAATTGACTGAATTGTATATTTTATTTCTGTCTATATAAATATAATATAAATCATTCACATTAACGTCTCTTTATAAATTGTAATTTTAAAATTTAAAATCTATTAATAATTAAAATTTCAATTTTAAAATTTTAAAATTCAAATTTCAAACAAAATAACAAAATATAAAGTTTTAAACTATCTCTACTAATCTCCATTCATAAAATAAAAAATAACTAACATTATATTATCATTCAGTAAAATAACATTTAAATATTTTTCTCAATTTAACTTTTAGTTATAATATTATATCATCTCTTTGAAAATTTTTTTAGTTATAATATTTTTGTCTCTTTTAACTTTTAGTTATAATATTATATTAATATTTACGTGAATAAAAATTATCTAAATATATATATTTTTAATTATTATGATTAATTTGGTATAACTGAAATAAAAATTATTAAAATGGAAAACCACACAAATAACCAAATTAAATTCTAGTTGTACTTAAAAATGTTTCAAAAAAAAAAGAAAAATTCCAAAAAAAAAAAAGGTTTTAAAAAAGGTTTTTTTTTTTTTTTTTATATTGTTTTTTTTTTTTTTTTTTTTTTAATTAAATAAATAAAAAAAAAAAAAAAAAAAAAAAAAAAAAAAAAAAAAAAAAAAAAAAAAAAAAAAAAATGTGGGTTTTTTTTTTTTTTTTCTAACATTATTCTTAAACAACTCTAAAACAGTCTTGGCAATAGACTTTCATATACTCTTGAAGGTGTAGATGAATTTAATGAATATTATTTTTATGAATAATGCCAATATATTGTTATCATAGACGACCCGATTATTAAAAAAAAAAAAAGAGACTATATTTTCGGATTGTCATCCAATAATTATAGAATTTTGAATCATTTATACAAAAATAATTTTCTATAAAGAACGAACATAACTTAACATGATGTAAATGATATTATAAAAATTTGATTTTCAATGAAGGAGACAACGGTGATTGTATCAGAACCCTTTCATAAATTTCTTTTTTATTTTAATTTAATAAAAAACATATATAATAAGTAATAGGGAAGGAATAAAACTTGAATCTAAAATTTCTATTAGAAATAAGCAATAGTTTTAAAACCGAAACAGTAATCAATTGGACCAATCTATCGATTCATTGGTTTATTGATTAGACTGATTAGATCATTTTACAAACCGGATGATATCATCACGATATTATATATATAATTTGTATATTACATATTTTAAAATAAAATAAAATCCATATATTTTTATAAAAAAATGAATTTGTATAAGCAACACATGAAAAACCAATTAGACCGATTTGAACGATTCATCAATTTTAATCGGTTTTAAACGATTTTGATCAAATATGATTTTATCTGATTTAATAATACAAACCAAACCAGATTATAAAACGATTTATGAGCGAACCGATTGATTCGATTTGATTTTAAAAACACCGAAAATTGATTGTTTAAGATAAAACATTTAATCAATCTTTAATAAAAGTTCAAACTTTAGAATTTAAAGATGATATATTCTTGAAGGGCCTCAAACAGTTATAATGTAAATTATAGCGGCTATTCTTTCTCTCTCCAATTTTACAGTCCATCTTGATAATGTGTTCAATGTTTTTGCTTAAAGAAAAGAGGGGAAAAGGCAGAAATTAGAATCTCTCTCTCTCTCTCTCTCTCTCTCTCTGTGCTTGGGTGGGTTGGAGGAATATACTAGCATTCACTTCTAAGAATGCAATTCGTAAACTCATTGATGCATTCACCTGGTCAACAATAATAGAATTACAAAATGATTATGACCAAAAGGTAAGATGCTCTTTTTGCTCAATAGTCAAAATATAAAATTCTTAAAAAGGATCAAACATTTCGCTTACATAATATTCTTGGAAGATAATGAATCAAATGAAACGACAATCCACGCACCTAAGCAAAAAACAGCATCACATGAAAGCTTTATTACATGTTGCTATAATGCATTGCCAACTTAAATGACTTCATGTTGAAAAATGCTCTCTAAGTCACAAGAAGCATAATTAAAAACCTCTTTTTTTGCGCTGGACAATTTTTCGATCGTCCGGTGTATGAGATTTCGTCTTGATTAATCCGAATCAAATCTTTTGAAAGTCTCCCTTCGAAGGATGGGATCTCTTAATATAATCTGTTTCATACCTAAATTGTAAGTTGAATTTATGATTTTGATAACGGGTCTATTAATCTTATTGATTAGAACGACTGAATATTGATATAAGTAAACATGTCTCTCTCAACCAAATCCTAACAAACGAGAATTTGTTTACCATTATTGACTTGATTAAATTATTGTATGTGCCTCTGACAACTGACAATAATTTTCAGTAATCCACGAGACTACCCACCATATAAAGGTAGGAATATCAGAGAATAAGCAAATTACAACATAACCTTAATTGCAGATGTGAAGGAAGGAGCATGTGATGTGACTACCCCTATATTACTTCACCGACTTCACTTCATTTTCTTATAATCTTTTGCATTGTAAAGCCCCAATAATGTTTTGCTTCAACAATTTATCTTATTTAATACATTTGAGAAGGATAATATATTTATTTTATTAAGCTAATGATTCTCGGACATGGTAACCTTAACAAATTTATGTTAATGTATCAAGCCATATGCTTTTATACTCAAAATCCTCATTCCCCCAACAAAAAAAAAAATAAATAAATTTATTCCCCGTTAAGATAATGAAAAAACAATTAGATTAGAAAGAAAAGAAATTTTAAAAAGTGAAGATTTAAATATTTTTGATTTCATCGTTCAAAACGATGGTAGTATCGATAGAGATGTAAATAATAGAATTCAATTGGATTGGATGAAATGATGAAAAATATCTAGAGTTCTCTGTGATCGTATAATATCATTACATCTAAAGAAAAAATTTTATAGAACCGCAGTAAAATCGATACTATTATATGGCACTGAGTGTTGGGCCATTAAATAGCAACAAGAGTAAAAAATGGTTGTTGCTGAAATGAGAATGTTTAGATGGATGTGTGACAAAATTAGAAAAATAGAGTTAGAAACGATGAGATACGTAATAAGTTGGAACTTAGTTCAATTGTTGATAAGAAGAGAGAGTATCGTCCAAGGTGGTTTGGACATATGCAACGAAAATTTAAAAATGCACATGTTACAAAAATTGAAAACTTAAAAATTGGAGATTTAATAAAACGTATAAATAAATTGTTAAAAATTTGGATACATTGTATTCGTAAAAATATGATAGATATAGATTTAGTTGAGAAAATAGCTTTAAATAGGAATAAGTGATGTAAAAAAATCCGCATAAATTAAATTATTCTTTTTTTAATCTTAATCTTAATTTATTTTATTTTTTTATTCTTAGTATTTATCTTTCATATGACAAATTTTAAATTTGGGATAAAATGTTTAAATTGTTATTATTATTATTGTTCCTCATGACATGGAAGAAGAAAATTATAAGTAGGGCATATTCTGATTATTATTTCAAAACAACAAGCCTAAATTATAGTGTGTTACATTTTTATTTATTGTTTTGTTGAATAAATAGAGGGAAAAAATTGCGTATATATATGCTCACTTCAAAACTAACTCCAATTATTAAAATTAAAATTCTGATGATTGTTGTTTTTTATTTAAGTAGATAATAATTTTAGTTTAAATTTTTATTATTTAATAAATATATTTTTATTTCAAATATGCTTAGAATGATATCCAATTCGAACTCAACTCTTTTCCTATGACATGGAAGAAGAAAGTTAATAAGTAGGGAATATCAAATAAAATAAGGGATGGAGGGTTTGGTAACACTCCACACAAATATTTGAAAACTATTTAACATTTTAAATCAAAAAATAAAAACAAACAAACAAAATAACTCGTTATAAATAAAAACTACTCAAAAAAAAGGCATACGATAAAATGACAAAAATACCCTAGACAGGATCTAAGAAAAGCGGAGGAGTTCACTCTCACAGGATCTAAAATAGCCTACAAGATGACAGAAATGCCCTTGTAACAGGATCAAAGCGAGATTGAGAATAGTTCCTTCGTCGTGGCCTCACATACCTTTGCAACAGCATCATGAAGAAGCCATGTGACAACTTCTGTCATTTACCTGAAGATGACATCCATGTTTAGGGCATAATTCTGGGTCTGGACAAATCCGTCATTACACATACCCACGTGAAATTACAGTTTTTATTCGAAATGGCAAATTTGTTGTTTGGCTCACATCCAAGGTCTTTCTTGTACGCTCCCATGCATATATACCTATGCTCTCCCTCCCCCCTTCACTTGCTCGCACCCCTCTCCCCTCTTTCTTTCTCGCGGACATTTTCAGACTTTGGCTCACTGAATCAACAATGAGAGCAGTCACTGTTCTAGCTTTGCTACTTTCTGCCGCCTGCCATGTCGCCTTGGCCATCCCCTTCATAGATGGTAAGCTCTAAATTTCCTAAGCTCAAATACCTCCTCCAAAAAATTAAGGCATTTCTTTCCTTAAAATGTGTCCTTCCTCTGTTTTTGGTATGTTGTTTTTTTTTTTACATCAAAATTTGAATATGAGATTATCAGATTGGGAGAAGAGATTATGACACTGAGCTATCATGTTAGGACATTTCCAATTTGTTGTTGGGTCTTCATTTTGAGGGCTTCTTGTTCTTTCTTTGTGCTTTCCCTTCTTGGACCACAGATTTTTAAGTAAAAGAGTAATATTTTTTTAATTTATTAAATTTATTATTAATTATTTTTTATATAATAATTTGATCGATTAAATTATATGAACAATATTTTAGTATGAATATATTTTAGACATAAATAAATTTTTTTAGTTTTGATTAATCAAATTTAGTATATATTCCTTGAATCACAAAATGAGCTCAAAAGCTAAGAGTCTTGGTTTTTCAAAGACGAAAATGGCCTTGGAATAGTGCATTATTAAGGCCAAAGTTTGAATATTTCGAAGGGCAAATCTGTCAAATCTTGTGACATCAATGAACATGACTTTGAATGTTTTGAAATTTGAAAACACTTTGTGTTGTGTGTCTCTGAGATCTGCGATTCTGTACCGGCACTGGATCATCATAGACACAGGATTTGAGACGGAATTTTTTTGGACGGTTTTGATTTAATGCTTAAATCAACTGGGACCCACTCATGTGAGTGCTCAGGTGGTGGCGCAAATCGCTCGCAGCCACCGGTGCTTTCTACAAATAGCAAAAGAGAGCCATCTCCCGGTGGCTACCATCTATATATATATATATATATATAGATTTGAATTTGAGAATTTTTAGGATATTTGATCGTGACATTATTAAATTTAGTTAAACCTATTGTCAAACAAGAAAAAATCTGAGTAGATTTCATGTGCTTGGAAAAATCTATGTCGGAAAACTCCCATATTTAGTCCTAAAAAGAAGTAAAAGCTATTAAAACTGCCAATAACATTGCTTTTTTTAAAAAACAAAAATTGAAATGAATTAAATACGAAATTAGTGAAAATGAATCACTTGTGCCCACGTTGTACTGTCCCCGTAATGTCACCATCACTCATTAGAGGACCAAGTCCTGCGCTGTTAGGAATGTGTCATTTATGAAGATTGAGTAAATACTCTGAAAAAGCTGTGGTGCCCGCCAATTTTACCTGATTCATTTTCAACTTTCTTGAAAAATGCAGGATTGGTACCTAACGGGAACTTTGAGCAAGGCCCAAAACCAATTGACCTGAATGGCACGGTGGTGAAGGGCAAATACGCGATCCCTCGATGGGAAATATCAGGGTTTGTTGAGTACATCAAGGCAGGGCAGAAACAAGGTGACATGTTGTTGGTAGTCCCAGAAGGAGCCTATGCAGTGAGACTCGGCAATGAGGCCTCAATCAAGCAAAGATTGAAGGTTACCAGGGGAATGTACTATTCACTAACCTTCAGCGCCGCTAGGACTTGCGCGCAGGAAGAGAAGCTGAACATATCGGTTGCTCCAGATTGGGGCGTTTTACCAATCCAGACATTGTATAGCAGCAATGGATGGGACTCGTATGCTTGGGCGTACAAAGCAGAAGTGGACATAGCCGAGATCGTTTTACATAACCCTGGTGTGGAAGAAGACCCTGCGTGCGGACCACTCATTGATTCAGTTGCAATTCGTGCTCTGTATCCTCCTAGGGCCACTAATAGTAAGTTCCTTGTTTTGCCATAAATTCTTTGTCTTCGGCATTGGCATACATTATGGTGCTTTTTTTAAACTAATGGACAATTATCTTAATGGATAAATATTAAATATTTTAATTAAATCATGGATTCGAAACTTATCGATGAAAAAAATTATATAAAATAGGCGAGGTATATATGGAGTTGGATCCAAAAATATATATATGGAGCTTTTTTGGACCTAGACTTGGAACTAATAGTGGGCCTCGTAGCTTTAGTTGTGGTCCCCGGCCCAAGCATACGGACAAATTACTTGCCATTACCAAGGTTTGGTTAGTGACCAAGATTTTGCAAAAATAATGTATCCATTATCTTATTCCAAAGGCACATGGGCATCGGCCAATTTTTTACGATTTAAGCTTTTCAAAGAGGAACATAAACTTTTTCTTGGCTAAAGCTGCAATTTAACCACCATTTCCTTTGCAGTGAACCTACTCAAAAATGGGAATTTTGAAGAGGGACCCTATATTTTCCCCAATACGCCTTGGGGAGTCCTAATTCCTCCAAACATTGAGGATGATCACTCACCATTACCAGGCTGGATGGTAGAATCCCTCAAGGCAGTCAAGTACCTAGACTCAGCCCATTTCTCCATTCCAGAAGGCAAGCGTGCGGTGGAGCTAGTGGCAGGGAGAGAGAGTGCCATAGCGCAAGTTGTACGTACCATCCCTGGCAAACTGTATGTCCTCACCTTCGCTGTTGGAGATGCTAGCAATTCTTGTGAAGGGTCTATGGTTGTTGAGGCATTTGCTGGTAGGGACACTGTTAAGGTACCCTATACATCTAAAGGCAAAGGTGGATATAAGCGAGCAATCCTTAAATTTGTGGCCACAACTCCGCGTACTAGGATTATGTTTTTTAGCACATTTTATCATATGAGAAGCGATGATCTTGCATCTCTTTGTGGACCTGTTATTGATGATGTGAAGCTTCTAAGTGTTCGTACCCCACGAAAAATGTGAGAAGCAAGGTCAAATGATTTGAGATGTAAGAGTATACTAAAGGGTATTTTTGTTTGTCAAGGGAAGCAAAGTGCTTTGGGTAATTTGGGCTTCCCCTTTTCCCTTTTTAAGCATATATAATGTAGTAATAACATAATTAAAATCTAATGTAATGGGGATAGCAATATATGAGTGTGATTTTTTCAAGTTGTGTCATGTACTTTTTTAGCAAAAATGAATGAGAAAAATAGATACTTTTCTTGCTAGCAACAAGTCCCATGGTCTGGTGGTTAGGATATTAGACTCTGAATCGAGTTACCCGATCAATACTTTTCTTGCTTTTCAACATTTCTCTCTTTCTTCTAAATTTTGGAAAAGTTTGTTTCACTATACAAAATATTGGCACAATTAAGTAAGAAGCTATGACCCACGGATATACGCTTAATAGAGTGCCACTGGCCACTGCTATACCATGAGCCAAACATGCAGTTTAGCTTCTTGAAAGGAAAGCACAAGCACCTCCATAATCAAATGAAAGTAATGTGATATTAAGATGATACATACCATTATGCTATTTGACTGAGTGGTTTTAGGCTTTTTGCCTCACCTTGGGGAGAGGGCTCAAATGCCCAACCCCCTCCCTGTATGCAATATTTTCCCTTTTGGCATGCAAGGCCTCTGGCTTCCCTGAGATGGGAGGGAAATTATGGGAACTTGTGGTGTAAAAGATTAAATCGGAGCATGACCCAAGCAACTCTGCTGCAAATTGGAATTGGAAGTGGTCATTTGAAAATCGTGGGAGACAAGGGGTCCAAGACAATTTGACCCAAAGATGTATATGGGTTGGACCTAAAATTAGACTGTATCTAGTGTTGACATTTGGGTTGAGCTAGAGTTGGGCTTCTCATTTTTGGGCATTCAAAATTGGGCTTCTCATTTTTTTTTTCTTATATATCGATAGTGTAGTCTATTACACAGCAAGTACCTTAGGAATGAGAACTTTTTAGAGTATAATAAGAAGGTTAGTCATTCTATTATTTGAAGGGGCATTCTCAAGAGTGGCAAGACTTTGGGAAATGGCGAGAGTATAAGTTTTTGGAAGGATGTCTGGGTGGGCAATGAAAATTTAATCAGCGATGCTCAGATTCCTAGCTCTTCATGCTCCGTTGATGTGTGTGTTAGCAACTTCGTTGGCTAGGATGGGGAATGAAAGTTAGCAGACCTCAGGGGTTGCCTCCTTGAATACAAGGTAGAGAAGATAAGAGCTCTAGGTAATCCTTCTATGGGGTCTAGTCTAGATATGATTGGTTGGAAGGAGTCTGCTGATGGGAACTTTTCTGTGGCTTCAACTTATGACTTATTCAGAAGCTAAAAGGCCAAAGAGTCACCAGTCCTCTCGATTGAATTGGATATGGAAGCTCTACTGCCCTGAGAGGATCAACCTATTTATTTGGCTCGCGAATGCTGATAGAATTCTCACAAATGTTAAGAGGAGGAGGAGGATGCTAACAATGGATGCTATTTGCCCCATAAGCAAAAAGAGTGATGAAACCACTCTTCATTTTCTTAGAGACTGTCCCTTTGCAGCTGAAGTGTAGCATGCCATTTGGCTAGAGGTGGTTCCAACGGGTCCTTTTGGCATCTAGTGCTTGGATAAAGAAGGTGGCCTTTAAGTTGGCGACTGCCAAGGTAGTCACTACCTGGACTATTTGGAAGACCATGTGTAACTATGTTTTTAGAAGATAACTCCTTTGGTCAGTAGTACTATAGACGAGATTAGAAGCATTACCCATGAATGTTCCATAGCTTTTAACATAGCTAGATGTGCTTTTGTTCACCAGCCTAGATGGATTGGGTGGACCCACCAGAAGAGGCGTCGTAAAGATGAACTCTGATGGTGTTACAGATGGGCATAAAGCTAGGCAGTGGTCTTATCTGGGACCACAAAGGTAATTGGGTTGTAGGCTTCTTCTCTATGTTGGAAAGCATCAACATTCTCAAATCTGAGATTAGAGGCCTGAGGAAAGGTCTTATACTTGCTAAAAGGCATAACATGAAAGGCTTAGAAGTGGAAGTAAACTCAACTGATTTAATGAAATTGATTTCTGAAGGTTTGGACTATGGGAGTAGATTTCACAGGCAAATCATTAAATGCAGACATCTTATACAAGATGTGGAGGTAGAAGGCAACCAATGTGCTGATAAGTTGGCCAAGATAGGAATGAAAAGTTCCTCGGTTGTGACTTACTTGGATGAGCCTCCTGGCTTCATGGGAAACCTGCTCATGCAGAAAGTGAGAGGTGTGCTTCACCTCAGATCGTAATTTTCTTTTGTTTTGTACTTCATTCAAATCATCTCATTTTCTAAGTCAATCCAATTAGATTATGTCGTTCAAGCCTCTTTTATAGGCTAAAAGCAACATAATGATGCAGATTTTAATAAACTTTTTTGAGTTGAGTAGTTGGACACCCTACTCTCTTAACTAAAAATTTTAATTTTGAGTTCTAGGAATGAAAAAAAAAAAAGAACTTGAAAAAACCAACCCCTTAATAGGCCCCATAGTATTCGAATTAGATTAGTTGAGTAAAACTCGGATATCGGTTGGTGAAAAAAAAATGATGTCAATTTTAATTGAGTTAGATAGAAGTAATTGGATTTGTAATTTTGTTAATAATAAGGTATAGCACTATCTTGTCTACTATCTTAACTCTTGAGAAAAACCTTAATCCAATCATGTAAACAAATAGAAAATGAAAAGAATACGAGGAATTGATGATGCTAGTAAAAAAAATTATTGTATTTCATTATCCGATTGCTAGATTTAGACTCCCCAAAAATTATGTGAGAAAAATATGTCTAAATTACAATTCCCAATCCCAAAAATAAAATAAGATAAACACATTGAAAAATATATTAAAAATATTATTAAAGAATATATCAAACTCCCATTGATATAGCAGTCGGATGTTTCACTCCCTTAACTATAGGTTTTCGGTTCAAGTCATGAGAATAAAGAAATATATTTGAAAGAATCAATTCTTAAATGAATTCCATAATATTCAGACCAGATTAATTAGATAAAATCTGAATATCGATCGGTGGTAACTAAAATCCACTTACACTAAAAAAATTAAAGACAATAAATTGGATCCTATAATTATTTGAAATGGATTAATAGAATTTTTAAAATTTTAAGGAGATAATATAATGGTTATAATATTTCTCCCCAACCTAAATATTAGATGTTTGAATCCTTGTGTAACAAAAAGGGCAAAAAAATAGTAGGTTTTCTAGACTGTGGTGATCCATGGACAAAATCTAGTGGGCTGAGAAGTGAAGATGAGCCCAAAGAGACATGGACAGATGAAAGAAACCCGAAGCCTACCAAATGAAATTTTCATTTTATTATAAATTTAAAATTCAAAACACATTCAGTGAAGTCCATGTCACGTGACGCACGTGATAATCGGAATTAGAAAGAAATGAAAACCACTTGATTAAATCGGACGGCGGAGAGATTCGCGTCAGCTTAACGCCAACGCATTAGGGTCTCCAACCATCCCCAAAACCCCTACCATATAAATTTCCCAATTCTCTCTTTCTTCTCTGCTCTCTGAAACTCAAACCCCCACAGCTTCTCTCCCTCTTTCTGGCACTCCTGCCTTCGAAACCAGGAACCAATGGTATGTTTCACTCCGCTCCCTCTCTCTCTTCAGAGCTTTCTTTGAATCTGATGATCTATCTGCTTTGATTCATTCGCCTGATTTCTCATTGTGCACGTATAGGCTTTGCCAAACCAAGCAACCGTGGATTACCCTAGTTTCAAGCTTGTAATCGTCGGCGATGGTGGCACTGGTATTCTTCTTCGTCATCTTTCCCCTCTTTCTAAGGGTTTTTTTTTTTCCTTCTGTTAATTTAATAAACTTCTTTTGGTCTTGTGATTTTGAATCTGTAGATTATAAATTAGTTTCCAAATTTTAGGGTTTTTTCGATCGGGATCTTGGAATTTTCTTTCCATTCATTTTTTTTTTATTAGTGGAAGTAAAACCCTAAATTTGATCTTGGTTATTCTTGGTGCATAAGTCTGAAATGTTTTGTCTCACAGCATAATTTTTTGAATAGTGTTTCGTCTAGTCTAAAGAAAGGGGATGAGTTGCATACTGTTTGATCCCCAAAAGATAAAATGGGCTGATTCATCTAACATGATGGGGGGAATGATAATCTTCGTGGGGAAAATTGACTGCACTCTGTGCTATGCCTATATCTCCACTGGGGCTTTAGTGATTTTAACATCGTAACGGTTCCTTAGGAATTCAGATGGTTTAGACAACATCAAGATATTAGAGTATGAGATTGTAGTTTTCGAATCCTTTGTATGAGAGGCTTTTGTTTTGGCGGTGGATGTCACTAAACTTTGAAGTGTTTAATATTGTGCAGGGAAAACTACATTTGTGAAAAGGCATCTTACAGGAGAGTTCGAGAAGAAATATGAACGTACGTCTAAGGAACTAGTTCATATTTTCCTCTTTTTTTGGATGTAAATGTATTCCTTTTTGCATGACTAACTAGCTTGCCTGTTGTTACTTGCAGCAACCATTGGTGTTGAAGTCCATCCTTTGGATTTCTTCACAAACTGTGGGAAAATTCGCTTTTACTGCTGGGACACTGCTGGGCAAGAGAAATTTGGTGGTCTAAGAGATGGCTACTAGTACGTAATTGTTTTCTTTTTTGGTTAAAATTCTTTGGATGAATTAGCATGCAGTTAAATTGCTATACTGCTGGCTAAAATAGCTATGTCTGTGTCATATATGCTGCAAATACAACTACGTTTGATAGAAATATATGGTACGGTTTCAGATAAAAATGTTGTAATTGATGTTCTGCACGCATATGCATTTAGGTTTTCATGATTCTTTCTAGTAATCTAGTATGGGTGTGGCAAGTTACTATTCCTCATGTTCTAGATTCTAACAATTTGTGAAGAGTCAGGGCTCATGCACGTAATTTCAAAATGAAATGGAGCAATAATATATTGATTTGTTGATGCCATGGAAGGGATATTGAAACCTAAGTGGTTACATCATGGGTTGAAATCTTCAAATCCTACTCTATACATGGCTATGTTGTATGTCTGAAGTTGCTGTGTTGCTTGTCTGAAAGTGAACATCAAGTATAAAACTTGTAATTGTTTGGAGGTTTCTTATTTGCCAAATGAAATCTCCTAGGTGGACTTGATATGATTGGGTAGCTTTAGCTTTTGAGTTTAGCTTGATCCGGGTTGCTTTCTATTAGAAGTTACCATCCTCATTGTATTTTCCTTCCATAAAATCATCCTCCCCTCAATTTTTCTTTTTAACGCATAAACTTCTATATTAATGTCCTTTTCTGTCTTTAACTTTTTGTGTAAAATCTGTGATTTTTCTTTCTATGTAGAAACTGGTACTTGCCTTTGTTTGGTACATAATTGGGCAATTTGTGTTTTGTCATTTTTTTTAATTCTCATGCATTATAACTGGGTAGATGTTGAATACGTTTTCTGTTATGTGCAGCATTCACGGGCAATGTGCCATCATCATGTTTGATGTTACGGCTCGTTTAACATACAAAAATGTTCCAACATGGCACCGTGATCTTTGCAGGTTTGTCCAGGATCCTTATGTCATTTTGTTGGCATTACCTCCCGACTCCTAGTTTTGTCGTTGGTTGAGATCTTAAGAACAGATTTTTGTAATGCTTGTCATTTCTTGTTGCAGGGTTTGTGAGAACATCCCCATAGTGCTATGTGGAAACAAAGTTGACGTCAAGAATAGGCAGGTGAAGGCAAAGCAGGTCACATTCCACAGGAAGAAGAATTTGCAGTACTATGAGATTTCAGCCAAGAGCAATTATAACTTTGAGAAGCCTTTCCTATACCTTGCCAGGAAACTTGCTGGGTAAATATCATTTCTAATTAGGGAAATTCCAAGTGTTCTTTTTTTCCCAATGGTATCATATCCAAGGCACTAAATGATTGGTTGTTCTTGTGCTGATTGTAGGGATCCCAACCTTCATTTTGTTGAGTCACCTGCATTGGCTCCTCCAGAAGTACAGATTGACTTGGCGGCTCAGCAACAGTAAGAGCCCACCCACTCTTCTTATTCATTATGAATTACAGAGTAGAAGCCTATAAAACAGGCTTTATTAATTAGCTATCCATCTTTCTTGGGCATGCCTTAAACCAACTTGATGCAAAGTGTATTTCTTGTTCTGTCCAAAATCATTACTGTCCTGACATTTGGATTCTGCACTCTTGGTCCTTTCACAAATGTGCTCAGGTCTGCCCTCATGGCTCCTGAGATACATGTGCACCAAATTGTTTACCTAGGCTGTAATTACGCAATTGTAGCTTCATAAGTATGGAGGCCATTCTAGAATTGTGCTCAGGGATCTCCAGAAATGACTTTCTAACTTCTAATCGAGATTTTGCATGTGATATTGGTAATCTGTCTATGTTCTTGAGGTTGGAGAAATTACCACACATGGAAAGAAAACTGTGGATCAATATATTTTATACTTTACTACTATAATGTAGGGATGGAGGGGAGTACCTTGACAGTTGAGTTATTTTCTTCATTTGTCTGATAAGCTTGAAGTGCTTACAAGTACCTGGCAGTTTCATCTTCCTGAAATCGATGTTCTTCTCAGTGACCTTATTTGCATCCTTTTTTGTTATAAGTTATTTGTGTTTGACTACTGTGTCCAGATAGATTTGCCCTGCTCCGATTTGATTATCTATGCTTTAATTGATTGATTTGCCCCTTTATTTATATCCTGTTGTACTTACTAATTTTGTGTGATTGTGCTTTTAAGGCATGAAGCTGAGCTTGCTGCCGCAGCTAGTCACCCACTTCCAGATGATGATGATGAATCATTCGATTAGAGATGGGGTTCATAACTATGACGCTGCAAGTTGGTTGAGAGTTTCATTATGGTTTCCCCTTGCTATGTATCTGAAAAATTCTTCTTAAAATACATATTGAGCATTATTATGCGTCTTTTCCTCCGGTCTTTGCTTGTCGAGAGGCACTTGGGAGGATAGTTTTGTAGGGGTATGAGCTAAATATTGTGTCCAGTGGTGGTGGTGTTTTTGTTGCGAGATCATTCTTTTCCAATCATTTTATGCTTTCGGAATACTCTTGCTTTGTATCTCTGAAACTTGGATTTAGTTTTTGTTATTTATTTCTATCCGCTTTTGAGCCTGAGAAATGGTCCATCTTCTTGATCATGTTTGAATATATTACTTGAGAGATAAATTGGTGTCAGACTTGGGATTTTGATATTTTGCCACATTTTGCACCTTTCTCCTATCTAAGTCGGAGAGCATTTTAAGTATTTTGTGTCATAGGTGAGATTTTTTTATTTTATTTTTTAACAATTGCCTGGTTATCGTCCTTCAAGTATTATATCTCACCCCACGCGTCACTTGCGGGACTCGATCATATGTTGTTGATGATGATGACTAAATTATTTCAAGAGCAATTTTTATATGTTTCATTAAAATAAGTAAATAAAAGAATAAAATAATTTGCAAATTTTAGGTCAATGCAATGTTGTAACAAGATTGTTCCTTTTTGTCATTGTTATTGTCAATGGTTGGCACCGCTCCATGGAGTTAGGGTTTTAACAAACAGCAAAACAAATAACTAAGGTCGTGCAATTTTTAAATTAGAACAGATTATTTATCCAAATCAAATTAATTAAACTTTTAAACACAAATAAAAAAAAATTAACGACAACAAATGCGGGGAAATTAAGTTTACAGGAATACACATGTACCATTATCATTAGCAAAAGTACGGGCGCCCTGACTGGTTGTGTCGTCATGCCAATATGCTTTGAAAAGTGCATACGGAGAAGGAAAAAAAAAAGATTTAATCTCGTTAAATTGCCAAATCATTATGTTTTTAGAAGCTGGACAAAGGATGCAAAATCTGTTCACCCCAGTTCCTGTTGAGATTTTTTTTTTTTTAAAATACAATCAAATAAAATTAAATTAAAAAAAAATAAAAATAAGAGATTTTATTGTTTAAGTTATCTCTTAGAAGCGGAGTTCCTGTTGAGACGACACAATTGCAAAAAGTATTTTTGTTAACTTAAGTTGGTACACATGCATAAGACAATTAGACTGGAAAAATTTTCGGTACAACATCTTTAAAAAATGTTGCACCCTTTTTTTATCTATCAATATTTAGATTTTTAATAAAGAGATATAATTAAAATGAATTGAATTAAAAAAAATGAAAATAAATAAATTCTATCGATTAAGCTATCATTGAGAAATGGGGTTCCTATTGAGATTGCACAATTGCAAAAACTATTTTTGTTAACTTAAGTTGGTACACATCCATAAGAGAACTAGACAGGAAAAATTTTCGGTGCAACATTGTTAAAAAATGTTGCACCCTTTTTTTACCTATTGGTATCTAGATTTTTATCTAATTAATCTGATCTGAGAATTGTAGAGTCTATTGAGAGATTGATTCTTTGAATTCTTTTTCTCTATTTTTAGAATTCAAACTTAAAATTTCTAATTAAGAGAGTAAAGTATTTTATCATTCAACTCAAAGGAATTTAATAGAATGTTGCACCTTTCGTCGATACGTGTTTATAATTTTGGATGTCACAAGAGAGAAAAAAAAAAATTAAAGAGTTGAGTGATTAATTTATTCTATTACAGAGAGAGAATTTTTTTATTATTTATCTATTATAAATAGATAGATCGTAACTTTTATTATTCTTTTATAGTGAATTTTTTATTTTTACCCGTGTTATACCCTAATTCGTTTCGAATTTTTTTGTGCAAAAATGTATATTCTTTTTATTATTATTTCTCAAATTTATTAAATTCTAATGCTTCTGATCCGATTTCACTACAGTTTCCGATACTTTCAGACATTTAATCATCACTCCCACCTAACGGGAATGATTTGGTTCCAAATGTTTCTCCAGCAATAGACTTCTACACTTTGGGTATAGAGGGAATCAAAATGGGAGATTAACAATGTTCGGTTAAAATCGAAAAAATCATACCCATTTATTTATATTTTAAATGATTTATTAAATATTTAATTTAATTTTAAATAAAATACAATTTTAATTTAAATTATTTGAACAATTATCAATTTTAATAATTTTAATTTCGATCAAAACAAATTAATTGAATTAATTAAAAATATTATATATTTTTTTATTCATATAAATATTATTAATTCTAATTACAAATTAAAAGAGAAAAAAAGGGAGAGTGTATAATTAATGAAAATTTTTTTATCTTCACCTTTTTAGTTTTAAATTTTCAATATTCAATCAATCTTATAACTGTTTCACTTTCAAACTTATACTTTCACTCACATCTCTAGCTCTCCTTCTTCTATTCCTATTTCATTCCTTTTCAACTTTCAAAACTTAGTTTATTCGAAAATTTTAAAATAACATTTTAATAAATTAAAAATATAAATAAATTTTGAATTTTAAAATTACAATTTATAGTCATATGTTGATATGAATGATATATATTACATTTATATAGATGTGAATAGAAAGCAGTGTTATTTAAATATCTTTTATAGTAAGAGATCTCAATAATTTGATTAATTTTGATAACCAAATCAAATTAATTGTGCAATTTGATCATTATGATTATAAAAATTATATAATTGAATTAAAGTAGTTATTCAAATTTTAATTATTTTATTTACCATTTAACCGAATATTCATCCATCATCTTTTAATATTGAATATTTTGTCAACAATCTTAAATAAAAACAAGTTATTAAACAACTTTTTGTGAGCAATCTCTCTTGGGATAAATACTCCGCTTCTCAAGATGGTCCAAAGGAAGAAGCTCAAACTGCCCTGTACTATCAAGCAAACCACCAAAAAGACAAAGAAGTCTACACGCGCGCACGCATGCACGAAAACACCATTTGTTAATATTCAATTTAATGTTTTAATCTTGTATATGAGATATATATCGGATCATTGCCTAATATATAAAATAGTTATGTATTTAAATTGTTATATAAAATGAAATTATTAAAAAGTGAAAAAGTAATCTAATAAAATTTTGATTAAATTTAGACTTTAAAGTATCTAATAAAATATGATTTCATAAATACAGAAATCTAAAGAATAATTTCTATTTAGGTGATGTGTTTAGATAAGGTTATAACACAGATATTGATGATGGTATGCTTTTTTTTTATTTTTATATTTAATTATTTATAATTTTTTAATAAGTTGATATATATATATATATTCAAAATTGTATAATTTATATATAGACGACGGTTTTCATCGAAATCAAAATCAGTTCTAACAATATATTGAAAGTACCGGACTAGATAGGAAAAATTAAGAAGAAAGAGGAGACATTCCTGAAATGAAAAGCAAGCAACTCTTTCTTGCAAAAGCCTATGATCGCCTTTGCTGGGCTCTTTTACCTCTCAAGAGGGGAGAGTGTCCCAAAGTGGTTACAACACCTTTGACACAGAAGAAGAGATTGATGCAGCCTACCCTTCCTCCACCAGTGTGCATCAGTTAACACCCAGAATCAGATTTATCCGATTTCATCTTAATCATCTTAATTCCTTCCCGGTATCCACATATATTCCAAACTCAGATAGAACACGCAGATTTTGGAACATCCTAAGCAATACCTACACCAATTCATACCGGAGATGCATCTTGGCTCCATCTCAGCCTACACCGTGATGTCTCTTTCTTCTTCCTTCTTTTCTTTTCAGTGCATGACACTGCTCCTATATGTATATGCCCAAAAACTTTTTGTAGCACTTATGTTCACTTCAATATACTTTAATAACACTGCCGTTCGGCTTTTTTCTTTTTCTTTCTTTTTTTTTTTTTGGTTTTTTTTTTGGGGGGGGGGTAAATTACGGATAAAAAAGACCCCATGTTACCTCTTCTTGGTGGTAGCCAACCCAGCTGCGGGAAATAGGCACAACTATTAGTTCACACCCCAAAAAACCGAACGGGAGGAAAGGCCATCCCTAACTCCATATTCTCTAATAGGAATAGCAGGGGATGGGGAGGGTTGTCCCTTTGCCAGGTCAGTTCTTGATAGTAAGACATTCATAACATAATCCCCAGGATAGGAAACAGACTTGTGGGATTTTTCCGCTACTGTTCTCATAGATTGGATAGAGCTCTTTCCTTCGTTTTTTTTTTCTCCTCTTTTTTTAAATTTCCCTAGGTTGCTACCATGTGTTTCGCTAAATTTTCATCTGAGTTCTTACCGTAATGATGGCAGGTTTTCAAACGGGGCACCCCCAGTTATCTACATTCCAAATTGTGCTGTACATGAGGATAAAATTTTCTCGCTGTGGACTAGGACAGAACAGAGGGAAAGATTACCCTTACAAGCGAGGACAGGGACAAGGTGGTGAAACCTGCACCCGCCCTTCAGATAGTTATCGGCCTATTGAAGATGTGGGCTGAAGTACTTCATGAAGTAGGAAGCGCTTTCAAGCAAAAATCCTGCCCCACCTAAAAAATATTAGTAAGTTATGGGCATTAAAAAGATGTGTTGCAAGTTGCAAGGACACGAATACCAATATCACTCCGTCCCTGATACAAGAGAATTCAGAAATCCCAAAAACTGGGGTGGAACGACTCGGGTTCGAGAAACAGTTCTAAATTATGGTCCATAGAGATCTGCATATTTAACAAAGATTGGCAGCAAACTGCATCCCCAATGGGTCACATTCAGTTCCATGAAAAAGGAGGCCTACAAAATCTAGCTTAATTTACACGAAAACCAACAATGAACATATGTAATCAGCTAGAATTGCATATTTCAAATTTTTCATTTCAATTTGTTTGACTACAGAATGGTTTCTAAAGAAAGCAAAGCATTGTCCATAGCATGTTAGAACAAAAAGCATTGTCCATAGCATGTTAGAACAAAAAGTGTTAAGGAATTCCAGAATTATACCTATTAAGTGATAATTTATCATAAATGATGAAAAGAAGACCACAAAATACAACTTATTTTTCTATCAAGAGTACAATCTCTAGCAAAATCTTGGAAGCAGGAAGGGTAGTGACAGACAAATGGCATCTCCATTATCTTTCATTTATTACCAATAGTCTCTGCAAGAGCACACTCCGTCCTTAAAATGGTGAAACCTCTTAGCGTCACGCATGATGAGTTCCCTGCCAGTAAGTTTTGAGATGATCTTTAGTGCACTATGGCAATCACCACAAACACGGAGATTCTTGATTACCCTAATGGGTGAACGAACTGGGCTGCTGAGGAGGCCATAAGAAGCAGCAAGTCTCTCACTGTGAGCAAGAAGTGCTTCCTCCTTACCTTCTTGGTCAATGTCATGAAGGACAAACCTAGTCTCAGGAATGTAGCCAGCCTCTTTCATCTGTTCTTTCAATCTTCTTAGCTGTGCATAAATTTTCTCTTTCTCTGGATGAGATGTATCACCAGCTCTATATTCATGAACCCGACTTCTAACTTCTAAAAGATTCTGACCAGCCATTTTCTTTTTCTCTTTCTCTCTGGCAAGATCTGAAGCTTTTGCAGGAATGAGGCCCTGTTTTGATTGTTCACTCAAGCGGGAGGGATCCATAAGCTCAACAAGCTCAGCGCATCGATCTCCAAGCTCCACATCACCATGCACTCTACAAAGATTCATCAAGGTTTCCCAAACATCAACAGTTGGCTCTGCTGGCATCTTTTCTATGAATTCCAAAGCTTCATCAATATACCCTGCACTACCCATCATGTGCACTATGCTCACATAATGCTCCATGGATGGTAGAATTCCATATTCCTTACTCATTGATTCAAAATGCAGTAATCCCTCAGTGATGTCACCCTCAACACCACATGCAGAAAAAACCCCGATGAACATTTGTGCATCAGGTTTTAATCCTGCTTTCTTAAACTCCATAAACAAATCAAGTGCATCTTCCCCAAGACCATTCTTAGCAAGCCAAGTTATCATGGTGTCCCAAGACGTCAAATTGCGTCCTGGCATAGATTTGAACAATGCATACGCGTCATCCATGGAACCACATTTTCCATACATGTCTAAAACCTTGTTATAAATGCTTACCTTGAGAGGCATTCCTGACTGAACGAGATGCTCATGAACTGCCTTGGCTTCTTGTAAAGCTTTAGCCTCGCCACATGCCTGTATCAACTGCAAATATAGAGGCAAATCAACAACAATTTGTTGTTTCTCCAATAAAGTGAGAACTTCAATAGCCTCCTTGACTTTTCCCTCCTTGCATAAACCTTCTAGCTCCTCGACAGTGCCCCTAAATTGGTTATCTTCTGCAGTCTCAACTGATGTGCCGCTGGATCCACCTGGCACTTGCGAAGAGAAGGAATTGTTCTGGAACTGATTTGAGCGTTGTACAATCTGTCCAGCAATATAATCAAAATCATTACTTGATTTCTGTGGGTAATGCACCGTAGTTTCTCTGCCATACCCATTTTGGTTTGGCTGAGACACCCCTATATTTCCTCCATAGTGACCATTTGCACTTTGCTGATTACCTCCGACATACTCTCCATGATACCCACTTGGGGACTGCTGATATCTATACCCCAAGAAACTTGGTTGTTGGGACCCAGTTGGCCGAATCTCTTGAATTCCATTACCATGAGTCACGAATTGATTCCTTGCATTCTCATTTTGACTAAGAAAACCGTTAGGGTTTTGCTGAAAATGCATTGAATTCCCCACAGAACCATTAACCCCATCCAGACTTTGCTGAATATGCACTGAATTCCCCACAGCGCCATTGGTATAGTGTTGCATTTGTCCATGGTTATTCTGGTAGGATCCATAACTCCCATTTAGATTAGCCGGATTTTCCTGAAAATTCGAATTAGGGTTTTTCCCGAAAACCCTACTTGCATTCTGATCAATTGAGCCAACTCTTTCATTGTTAAATGCATTACCGCTATAATACCTATCAGGTTTTTGCTCTAAATTCCCATTTAAATTACCATTTTCCCCAACAGGGTTCTGTGGAAAATTCGTTCCAGGGTTCCTTCCGAAAACCCCACTTGAGTTCTGATAAAACCCATTTGAATTTAGTTGAAACTGATTAAGGTTTTGATTTCTGTGGTCAAAATTACCCTGAAAAGAACTAGGGTTTTGATAATGGTGGTGTGATTGTGAAGAACTGGTCTCTTCGTATTGAAAATCAGGTCTTTCAGCAGCAGTTTTGAGATTGTGAAGTAATCTAAGAGGATAGAGAAATCTAGAAGCACGTACCTTGTAAATAGATTCAAGAGAGTAGTTGATGTTGAGCAGTGTTCCTCTCTTTTTAAACATCTGATAATCTTGTTTGTTATCCCCTTTGTCCTATAGAGGAACCAACCAGCTAAAGAGAAAGGAAAGGATCTAGCAAGAGAGAGAAAAGTAGAGAGAGGAGAGCAGAGAGGATGGGGCGGATTCCGGCTATCTTTAACACGGTTGTGGTGCTCTGTAGATTGTGCGTCCAGAGAGGGAGGGAAAGAGTGCAGGAGTTTTTAAGGGTGGGGAGGGGACAGAAAGGGGGGGGGGAGAGAGAGAGAGATGGACGAGGGAGGCGTCGCCGCATGAGAGACCGACGGAGTGCTCAGCCAGTTGGGCTCCACAATTGCTGGGCTTAGTTGGGTTGGGCCAGGGTCATCGCAATGCTTTTTATTATTATTTTTTCCATGGATCCAATTTAAATATTATAAAATCTATTAAAAAATTAATTCTTTTAAATTTTATTTTTTTATCCTTATAATTCAAATCTGAGATTTATAATTAAAAGAATATAATACCGTATCATTATATTTATCCCCATGATTCAAACCAAAATCTATAACCCCAAAGGTTGTTGCACAAGACTAACTTCGAGTGAAATAAGATTGAATAAGAAAAAAGAATTATCTATAAATATTGAATAAATACTTCTCTTTTTCTTTAAAAAAAAAAAGTTATATTAGTGTATATGTACGTAAGTGTAGAAAATCTTATACACATGGCGTTTGTGTGGATAAATTATGATGTTAAAAAATTCTAAGCACTAATATTTTTTTTATTACAAAATGTTTCATTTTTTAAAATATTTTTTAAAATATTTTAACACGCTAAATTAATTAATATTTATATAAAAATATTTATTTTTTTATATTTATACATTTTCTCATAATTAATAAATTATTTATTTAATTATAATTTTTTACTTTTTGTATTATTTATCTCATAATTAATGATTGCATAATTAATCATTTTAAATTTTTATCATAAAATATATTTATTTTATTATTTTTATAAAATAATTAATATTTATATTTTTTCTATTTATACATTTGTCTATGTTTTCTCTAAAATGCTCTTTTTTGGTATTATTTCATGTCCATTTTCATTTTCCCCTTGTTATTTCTGTACAACCTAGTGGATAAATAAGTATCTTCGAGTGTGTATTTAGTATACAAATGACAAAAATCAAATTATTTAATTATACTCAATTTCTTGAAAATAATATGATAAATGATTTATAAAAGTGATCAAATCCCCTCAATTAATGCACGTTAGAGCAAACATGGGATTGCAAGTCCAATCCAAACCCTCTCTTATTCCATAAACCAAACGCCTCCTGCGTACCAAGAATAATTTGGCCAACATGAGCAATAAAATTTTGAATGAATTGGGTTTTCGTAATTTAAGTATGGCCACAGATAGCTCATCAGGCTTGGCAATATAATAGCACAGATCTCGCAGATTGAGACTAACATGCCCATGCAAGCTAAACCAAAACCCATGCACAGGTCTAACCATGGTAGCCAATACATTTTCAATATCCATATTGGTTTAAAAATATAATAGAAGATTGAAATTGTTAATCTACTTTACATCACTATAGATATAATAAAACAATACTACTTCGTGAAACGGGGTTGAAAGCTTTGCGGCAGAACTCTGTCACAGCAACGGAAGAGCCACCATGGGCATGCGATGATAAATTGGCTTAACAAACTTGGCTGGTCTACTGTGCACATCGCAATGAGAAATGGCCACAAGCAAGCTCCCTTGTAAGAAAATTTCCCGTCTGAAATCATTGAGACTTGCATTGCTTGATCATGGGTTTGTGAACAAGTATCTGAGCAAGGAAGCAACTACCGCTGCCCTTAAACTGTTCCCCAACAATGCATATACTGCAAAGTTAACAAAAAAATAATGATGAAACAAGTCTCAAAGTATTTTCAGTTTGAGACTCTTTCGATCATTGCACACACATACTAAAAAGAGACTTGTTCTTATAAAAGAGACATGATCACTGAGAAATGTAATATGCACATTTGGAGGGAATTGCATTAGACTTTTAAGTGTTCTTAAAGTGTAATTGAATTTAGACATGGAGATCCAAGTTCTGATGATAACATTGTGTTGTATATAGAAGGTGGATGGACATTTTAAGTGCTGTTAATCATCCTGTCAAAGTTAACGTCTGGCAGATTCTTGAAATTGCCATGGAAACAATTCAGCAACTTACATCACAAGCCATGGCATTCCCCCCTCTCCCAAAAAAGGAAGAGATCAACAAGATCCAACATTGGCTAAAACAATAATAGTCACAATTCATCAATTACTAAATGAGAATATGGACAAGAAGCATAGTTTGTGAAATTAATTACATGTCAGTGTCAAGAGTTTTAGGTTCACAAGAAAGTTGTGTCAGCGACTGCCAGTAATACATTACAAGAGGAAAAACATAAAACAAGCTTTTTTGTTGGTGACCTTTTTGACAAAATAAAGACCATTAATAAGGAGTTAATTCCACAGCTTATGATTTAAACAAATATAAATCATATAAAGACAAACCCAAACAAGAAAGACGGAGCGCACCGTTGTCTAAGGGTAATATGCTTTGGAAAGTGAAAATCCTCAGGCAAAGAATGGAGATTAGCAACCTGATTGTAATTGAATTATTATAGGTAGGATGACCTCGGTGAAAGAACAAATTCTGGAAGTAAAAGAATAAGCCATGTTTACGCACCTCCCTGGGAGTAAAATATTGCAAGCCCAGCTCTTTCAGTGAACACATTTTATCCTCCTTTGGCTGCATACGAATATAATATGGTGAATATCAAGACAAAAGTAAGAGCAAAAAAGATAGCTCAAAGTTAAATACAGAGCAAATCAGAAACCAAATTTTGCCAACCAAAGATCCAGCAACACCTTTAAACTTAACTGTGGTTTATCGACTGATAAAACCACATTACCTGGCTAATGAGGATGGCCCACTCAAATAGCATGTAACAGATAACTATAAACTTCATAACATGTAGGGAACAATTACAGCATGAACAAGCAATTACTCCTACATCTGGATATGAACTTTCCACATCCCAATCAAATTAGACCATAAAACACCCAAAAAGGCAACGTAACCTGTCCAACAAGGCTGACACAGAGTTTAAACGTCTAGAAAGTACTCAAAACTGTATGAGGAGCAGTTAAGATTCCAGTAAGTTCCAAGTGCAAGACAAATTGAAATGACAAATTGGAACATGGATTTGTGTAGATTTACTAAGCAGGTTAGCACATTTTCCTTGTATTTTGGTCTTTGATAGTTCAGTATTTTTAACCTTTCATGGTTGAGAAGAGGTAATTGGATTCTCATCAAAGTTTTATGGAGGAAATTGAATCTTCAAAAGAATTCCCTATCTTTAAGTGATACTTTTCACCTAGGAAAAAGAAGCATGCATGTATTCAATAAACGTATCTTTGTCATCTTGAACATAACAGAAATGCACCTGCACAGTAGCTAAAAGAGAGCCAGTTCCCTTCACATATCGATAATAACTTTTTGTGAAGCAACAACAACGCTTAGAACTGGGATAAACAATATCTGTACCACTCATAGGAATACAATCCATTATGGAGGAGGATTATGATGAAGAGAGAACTGGAAATTATATTTTAAACAAGGTCAAAAAAAAAAGGATACCCATGGCACTTCCCCACCTCTCTATCAAGCTCAATGGGACCAAATACTCACTTAAAGTCACACCATCATATTTATCACCATCACGATTGTAATATCGACTCTCGGTGTATTATTACTCTCCTCATATTTATATATATGATATTGTATCCATTTTGAGATATATGATTTGAAATTTCTAAAACTTTGTTCTTAAAATCGCTTAAATCAAAAATTTTATCGGTAAATCGAAAACTTCCTAAAAAAGTGCCGACAAGTCCTAAAATCACTAAAAATTACTAACGAAAGTTAAAACACTTAAATATAAGCATAAATAAGTGAATTTGAAAATTTTAAAAAATTTCAGATTAAAAATCGCATAAGGTCAAATTTAAAATTTTGGAAAGTTCAGTGACTAAAGTATAAATATGAGAACTTGAGAAACTAAGTTACAAAACCAGCCATTGAATGACAATTGGAGATCAACCATTAGCCAATAGCACACTTAGTGGCCACATAGAATATTCAACTACCAAAGTTTGAAGAAAGTTGTTTGTAAAGAACAAAATGATGCATGAAATGTGATTGGAATAGTTTTTTTAGTGGTTTCTTGTGTCTTCTTTCCTCTTGGCCGAATTTGACACTTTCTTTGTATGCATGGTGATTGCTTGCTGTATTTCAAATATATAGAGGAGTTTTGACAAGTGTAGGATGAAATAAAACATGTAAAATAAATCAAGGGTCAAGATATGTTAATTTGGTTTATATAAAGACCAAAACCAACTATTTTATTCATTTTCTCTTCCATTCACCTCACTTGGACGAAATTTTTAGTAAGAAAAGAGAGGATTTCTTGTGTTCATCCAAGCACTTGAGGTGTTGAAGAGGTAAGAAAAATTTTTGGTTAATAAAATTTTAATTGTTTAGATAGCATTAGCATGATGTAGAGATTTTATTTTTTATTTTTTATGTTGATGTATATGTGTTGCAAGATGTGGTGATCAAGTGCTAAAAAATGGTATTGGTGATGAATATTTGGATGTCAAGATCTTATTAAAGAGGTAATACATTCTTCTTTAAGTATACATTGGATTAAATTGATCTCATGAAGTAGGTTTGTTCAAATAAACTAGCATGGTCAATGAGTTATAGTGATTCTATGATATCTTATACTCTGATGATCAAAATTTAGATTGGTTTGGTTCTGATAAAACTAGACTCCCTAAGCTTTAAAATGAGCTATGGTATAAAATTTTTCATTAAGAAATGAAATTATGGTGAATTTTAGAAGAAAAGGTAAAAATAGATATTATATTCACAGTCCTGTGCACGACTAGTAATTTAATTTAAATATTAAGATAACTTCTGGATAGAATTAGGGAAAACTCAAAACATGAAACTTTTAGATCTCTGTCTTATCTTTAAAATGAGATAAAATTAACTTGCATCAGAGTAGTATGCTGAAAGTTATGATATTTTTACTAAAATTGTATAGAAGTAGTCTTAAAATCGAAACTGAGATGAAAATAGAACTTTATAAAATTATAAGTTTAAAATATGAGAATGGTCTAAACTAGAAAGTTTTATATCTATATCTATATTCAATTTGAGATAAGAATCAATTAAATTGGAGAAGGACATAGGGAGATATAGAAATTCTCCCAAAACTGTGCAGAATTGGTTTTAGGAACTTAGACTGAAAAATTTTAAAAATTCTATAAATTCATGCAATGGGAATTTGGAGATGAGTTGAACATGAAAAATGTAGATATATGTCTTAACTTTAATTATCAATTTGAATCACTCAATTCCGAGTTATATCGAGAAATTTATGATGTTTTTCCTAAAACTGCATAAGAGTAGAACTTGAAAAAAAATGAATTGTAGATGTATGTGTTTAAATAGATTAGGGAAAATTGGAATCGGACTAAATCAAATTTGGATAAAATTATTGAAAGAAATAGGGGGGGATTGACATATATATATTGTTGTCTTAGGAGTAGACGATTAAACTACACTCGAAGGGCGACCCAGCTAAGTAACAAGGTTTTAGGGAAGTGGTGTACCCTTCCCGTACATATGAGTGGGTTTTACTGTTGCCATATAATTAATAAGCAAAACCATGTTTTATCATTTTCAAAGCATGATTTATGAAATGAATTATGAAATGGCTTGTTAAATGGTTTGGTATCGATTTTGTGATAAATGGAGTATCCCAAAAATTTCTTTTAAATATGCATCCATGAATTTTGATGAAAAATATATGTGCCATGTTTGAACCATGAAATATACTTTGATGATATTTATACGGAAATACATGAAGTATCGGATTTCATAATTTTTCCTTAACTTATATGGCATGATTGTTTGATTGATGATTTTGATGCGAGACTAGGTTCTCGGGCATTAGTACCTGAATCCCCTTGATCGTAAATCGAGGATAGTACTTATAGCCATGATATTATGATACAACAGGCGTTGTTCTGCGCAGGCTCGCCCCGTATGCTATAGCAGATCCGTCTCGTTCTATAGATAGTCGCACGGTTGCGATGTCATCGAGACGCAGACACTCAATATGGTTAGGTGGCGTGTATACGACACTAGATTTTTGGACTAGCCAAGTTGAACCAAAAGGGGAGGACTGAATGACGTTTCAGTCTAGCACTTAGGAAAGCCCGATGCCAACGCTGATGTTAGGGTCGTTTATCCGTTTAAAAGAAAAACCCTTGGTGACTCGTCATTGGTCGAGGCAGACCTTTGTCGAGAGCTTGTTTTGGCATAACTCTACGATTTATGACAGAAAATTTGGATGCATATATTTTATAGATGATGATGTTAGAGAAATGTGTTTGAAATTGTCATACATACTTGAAATATGGTATAAAATATATATATATATATATGGTTTTAATTAACCATTTTCACACTACTTATTAACTACATATTACGATTATTCACTCACTGAGTAAATAATTTTACTCACCTCTCACTCCCTTAAATTTTACAGAGATAGTATTTAAAGGGACACGTTGATAGACATCGACGTACACAAATTTCAGAAACTATCGTTAGAGACGTATCACAATATGGAACTTCTGCTGTATCTTTGAGAATATTAGTTGATCATGTTAGAATGACTGTACGAAATAAAGGAACTTTCTTTTGCAATATATATATTTGAGGACTTTTGTATTTAAATACTAATAAAATATTTGTAATTAAAATTTATGATTAACCTTGCGTTACCTTGATGATACGTAGTAGGGTTGGGCTGGTGTCTGAGGTAACGGGCGACTGTTTACAGCCTCTGGATCACAGATCGGGGTGTGACAAGGATCCTTCTCCAAGGCTTTAGAAACTGCTGAAGAAACACTACTGGTGTCCAAGAAGTTAGGATCCACATCTTCCAAGGAAAAACCGCTATCAAATTCCAAGAATCTTTCTACTGGTACACAGTGATGAAGTAGCTCATCCCAGCTCTCTTGCAACATATTGTGTTGATCAGCATTGTACTATTTTCACAACTAAGTAGGGGGCTTGAATTCCAAACCAGATGATTATTAAAGAGTTGGTTTTGGAAGACGATGGGTTTTCTCTTGGCCTGTAGGACAATGAGGCAAAAAAAATTCGCAATCATCATGCATATATCAAGTCATTAATCATGCATATAGTACAATTTCATAATCATCATAACATATATCCAAATGTGTCAATAATTATTCAATAAATTCTTAATACATGAATTTAATCAAGTCATATTCAATATAAATCGATAAACATGGCACGATATTTCCAATTCAACACATGGATGCATTTTTCATTTTAAATTCCTTTTCGAGACACTTCACAATCATAAAACAATTTGAATATCAATTTTTAAAATATTTATAAAATCATTACAAAAATATTTTTTTACTTAAAATCATAAGCATGCATCCAATCACCTCTTGTAAGGGTAATCACTCCCGATCCACAATCCAATTCAAGATAAATCCCTCCAAACCTTCAATTGTCTCAATCTAAAACAATAAATACAATTTTGTCATTCAAATATATGCAAATACTAGGGTCAATCAAAATTTTCTTCATTTGTCTTATAATTCAAATTTTCATACACAACTAAGTTTTAGAAAAACCATTATATCTTGACCTACAAAACTTAAATTGAAGTGATTTCAATTGGTATTTAAAATAAAATATAGAGCTATAACTTGTATGTTTACAACTAGACTCAATTCCGATCACACAAAAAACTCAAGTCTATGAATATGTTAAATCTAAATTATGACTCATATTTGTGCAGTCACCGAAAATTTGCCATAACTTTCATTACACATATCGGATTTTAATGATTTTTATCTCAAATCAAAGCTAAGATATAGATCTACAAATTTGATGTTTAATATCCAACCTAATTCTACCTAGAAAATATCTAATTTCCAAGTTAAATTCACAGTCAGAAACAAGGCAAGGAACATAATAGTTTTGTAGAACAGATTTCTTTGAAAAATCACCAAAAATCCAATTCTCATCCAATCCATTTGAATCATATGTCATTTTAAAGTTCTAGATATCTAGTTTCAGCAGAAATAAATCTACTCTATTTACTATTGTGTAGAGAAAGTTATGATAAAAAAATCACAATAAAGTCAAACTGTCCATTATAAAAATCCTAGTTTTCATGCTTGTTCTAGTATTACCGATACTCAATAGACTAAACACTTATATAATAATATAAATTTAAGTTGAAAAATATGATTTACCTCAAATGAGATTATCAATTTCGTCCCAAAGTTGAGTTATCCCAAACCCTAATTTATCTCTCTCTACAAAAATCCCAAAAATTACATAAATCAATAATACAATCTTAAATAACCCAAATATATATTGAGAAAAAATTATTATCATGATTTGAGACACCAACCTCATCCAAAACCCAAATTCTTCAAAACTTTAGATTTTCTCTCTAAGATTTGATAAATTTCATATTAGGATTTTGTTTTAGGATTGATATTTGGGTATTTGAAAGCTTTAATACTTGATTTTGGGTATTGTTTTGATATATATATTTTTTTAAGAGACGAAGAGAGAGGAGAAAAGGGGGAGGGCGAGAGAGAAGAGTGTACTGGGAGGGAGGTGAGTTTAGAAAATGAGGAAGAGTGGAGAGAAGAAAAAGAAGAAGAAAGAAAAGAGGAAAAAAAAAAAGAGTGGTGGGGCCTACCGTCTTTTTGTTGTCTCTCTCTTTTTTTTCCTCGATTTTACAATAAATTTTCATGAATTAACAGAATATAGGTTATTTTAACGGTCCATATATATACACCAACCTTTTACCTATCTTGCATAAAGTTAAAAAACACTTTGTGCAACGATAAGCCCTTTTAACAGATTATAGGCTGTTTCTAAAATCCTTTCTCATCAAAATAGGCTTAAATGTGGAGTGTTCAAAATAACAAATATACGGAGTCCTTGTTAAAGTCGAGAATAGATATTCAAGGTATAATATATATTTTATATTATAATTTTTAAAAAATACATGAAATAGTTCTTAAGAACGATAGATAATATTTGAATTATAAATTTTGCAGACTATTATTCATTCTTTTCTGAAGAAGAGATTTGAAGTATTTGTTCGAGGATAAAGAAACATTGGTGGTGTCAACTATTGTTGGCTTTTTGTCTGCTTAAAACCAAGTTGGTCTCTATTTTTCAGACTTGGTCGACTCTGGCCTGAGAACTTAAGAAGAAGAGGCTTCGCATCTGAACAAAAGATTCAGAAAATCAAAGTGAAGCTTCCTAATATGAGAAATCCTGTCAGATGCTGAAGTATGTCCTTATACAACATGGGGTTTCCATTTAGTCTAATTAAACCATAGCCTTGGACAAGACAACAGTTACAAATATTATTAATCTGTCTGTCCTAATCTTTTGAATCATATAAGGACAATTAGCTACAAGCATGAAAATCACTATTCTTGTTGTCATTTTTTAACTAGTTAAATTACTAAATTACCCATCGGTTTGTCGCAAAAGGGGGAAAAAATAGGTTTGCATACCCATAATCTGCGAGGAAGAAATCCAAGCAACACACTGTACACGTCTAAGAGCTTAGGAATTACAGTTAGAAAAAGCATTGTAGTACCCGCCAAACAATATGAAACATCAAAGGAATTTTAATCCGAATAAAATGACGAAGATAACATAACCGCGACAGCCTACAGCTAGCTTATCGTGAGAATCAACATAAGAGTACCTAGATATAAAGCCGCAGCTCAACCAAATCACCATAAACAACGTTGCCATCATATCCAAATTCAAGCTAAAATGGTGGCAAATTACTCAGCACTGGGCCTTCCTCCAAATCTACTACCTGATGAGGCAAGTCCCGACTGGATGAACAAAGGAGACAATGCGTGGCAGCTGACAGCAGCCACGCTTGTTGGCCTGCAAAGTGTTCCGGGGCTCATCATTCTCTATGGTGGCGCAGTGAAAAAGAAATGGGCAGTGAATTCTGCTTTCATGGCTCTCTATGCCTTTGCTTGTGTGCTCATCTGTTGGGTAGGGTGGGGATACAGAATGTCTTTTGGAGATGAACTTCTCCCGTTCTGGGGAAAGCCTAATCTTTCTCTAGATCAAAAGTATTTACTTGACCGGGCTTTTATGGGATATTTACCTAATGCTACTATGGTTTTTTTCCAATTTGTTTTTGCGGCTATCACTCTGATCTTGATTGCTGGTGCTGTTTTGGGACGGATGAATTTCTATGCTTGGATGCTGTTTGTGCCTCTTTGGCTTACATTTTCGTATACTTTTGGTGCTTTTAGTATATGGTGCCCTAGTGGGTGGCTTGCTAAGGCTGGAGTTATTGATTATTCGGGTGGCTTTGTGATTCACTTGTCTTCTGGTGTTGCTGGTTTCACTGCAGCTTATTGGGTATGAAGAAAAAAAGAATCAGCATGTTTGAAAGTTTTTGCAGCTTACAATATCTCTCATATGCATGTTATGTATTACAGGTTGGTCCGCGACTAACCAAGGACAGAGAAAGATTTCCTCCAAACAACATCCTACTGATGTTGGCAGGTGCAGGACTGCTGTGGATGGGCTGGACCGGGTTCAATGGAGGAGACCCTTATGTAGCAAGTACTGATGCTTCCTTGGCCGTCTTAAACACCCATGTTTGCGCCGCCACTAGCCTGTTAACCTGGCTAGCTCTCGATGTCATCTTCTTTGGGAAAGCTTCCGTTATTGGTGCTGTTCAAGGCATGATCACTGGCTTGGTCTGCATCACCCCTGCAGCAGGTAATTCCAATGCTGAATTTTCATTACTGAGCCTAATTATTCCATCATCTATGTTGATAGCTTATTTTTCAGAACTTTAAATTCAGCACTTTATTAGATTCAATATGGAGCCAAATTTATGAGATGCAGGAGTTGTACACGGATGGGCAGCAATAATAATGGGAATTTGTTCTGGCTCTCTTCCATGGTTCACCATGATGGTTGTCCACAAGAAGTCTGAACTCCTCCAACAGGTGGACGACACAATGGCAGTACTGCATACTCATGCAGTGGCAGGAAGCTTAGGAGGATTGCTTACTGGTCTCTTTGCTAATCCAAAGCTAAACCGCTTGTTCTATGGTTATGATAGCAAATATTTCGGCATGTTTTATGGTTTCGCCATGGGAAAAATCCACACTGGCTTTGGACAAGTAGGAATCCAACTTGTTGGGATAATTTACATCGTCGTTCTCAACGTTATAGTCACAAGCCTAATATGCCTCTTTATACAACTCATTGTGCCTTTGAGGATGTCTGATGAAGAGATGGAAGTTGGTGATGAGGCTGCTCATGGTGAGGAAGCTTACGCCATATGGGGTCAAGGTGAAAAGCTTGAGACTTCAAGGTTTTCTGCTTACGCTGACATTGAAGCACCGCCTATGAAAACTAAGGCAGGAGGTCAAGTTGAGATGACATGAAAAATAGGATTAAGTACTACATTAGGTTTGTCAAGTTTAACGAAGAACCCTGGATGAAAAATAAAAGGCTTTCAATGTAAATCTGATTTGTACCTGTGATGTGTATCAACTATTGCTTGAGTTCTTAGCCTACTTTGTTGGTGTACGGTTGCATAGGTTTAAAAATCAATGGAAAAGGAAAGAGAGAGTCATAAAGAGAGAGAGAAAAATGCATGTGTGACCTTGAATTATGTTGGAGATTAAGGTCCGATTTTGACTTTCCTTCTGAAATCTGTGTATGAACTTGTGTGCAAGAAGAATGAGAACTGGTCTAAAGCCTCCCATGAGTACTCAGAAAGGGGAAAAAGACCAATAAGAAGTTATGCAATGCCAATATAATGCTGCAAACATATTTGGCCTAAAATACAATGTCCCTGTTTGAATTATATGTCGAGTACTCTTTGCTCCCAGTAACATTGCCATGCATGACCCAGAACACTTGCATAGAAGGGGAAGAACTCTTTGTTGGGAATTGTGAGGTGCCTTTGAATAAATTTAGTAGGGATTGATGGAAAAACTTGATTAGAACACTTGCACAAAAAAAAAAAAAGGACTTATTTCCTTCCTAGGAGGTAGAACATGTGTCAATGTGCCCAAGAAATTGAAATTCCAACAGTACATGTGTTAAGGTGGACTAGGCAAGGGGAGGCGGTCAATTTCTAATTCTGGGATATGGTTGGGCAGAAAGAAATTCACATTAATTTTGCCCCTTTACACATGTGATTCCAAGTAGTGGATTAATGTAAGACCCTCAAAATGGTCATCCACAATGACAATTTCTAATCGAATTTGAAAAAACAAGGGAGTAATATGGCAATGGTGAAACTTGTCAAACTTCGAAAACCTGAAATGGTTTCGAAAACAACAAAATTCAATATTTTTTTTTCCTTCTCAATATTAAAATTAGAATTTGAACTTCCACATAATATTAAGTGGGTAAGTGATATGAGGGGGAGAAATGTTGATGGTCTGAACTTTCGATTTCAATTCTGGACCTGATGGTTCTCGATTCTTAATTTTGAGAAATTGAAACCAAATCTTAGAAGGTTGGTTTCGATTTTGATTTCAAATGGTTTCGATTTTAATTCTAGAATCGTAATTGTAAAAAAAAAAAAAAAAGATAAATATCGATTTTTAATAAAAATATGAAAAATGTAGTTGATTAATGATGGAATGAATTTAATTAGAAATCCATTGTGTTTTTTCACCAACAAAACTTTTAATCAATTTAAATAGGAATATTTGAAACCCACTTTACAACGTTTTATAAGGGCTAATTTATTTATATGTAATAATTTTTTATGATAAATATTTATTATCTCTATTAAATTTGTAAAATAATTTATTTAAATTAGTTTTTTTAATATAAAATTTATACGTATCTTTGTAATTGAATTTAATGACTATATTAAATTCAATATTAATTTAAATAGAAAAATTTATGCTTCTGCCTTCAAACTAATAATAAGAGTTTTTTAATATATATATTTTTAATTTTTAATAGGACTTATTTTGCATTCAAAAAATTAAAAATACATATCTTAAAATATCTTCAATCTGAATCAACGGTTCGAATTGAAAATTACCGATTCCAAATACTGGTTCCCAATTCTTTGAAATAAGGAATTAAAATCAAACATTTAAAAAGAGTTCTTGTTTTGATTCATGAACATTGACTACGATTTTGATTTAAGAATTATAGACTACAGTTTGATTCTTTCTGATTTTATGATTAGGTTCGAACCTTGGCCGTGTGTATCTCAGGGCACCAATATTGATTCATAAAGTATTCTATCTAATTATCCAACAAAGGATGTGAACAAGTTTGTGTCATGATTTTGTTGAGGCGAAAGCAAAATTTTACTTATGAATGCTATAAATCTTTCTTTTACATAGTTGTTGAGACTGTTAGATTTTGATGATGTCAAATAGAATTAATTGGATTTAAGAGCTTCAGAAAATATTACTGAAAATCGTAAGCCTAGAGCTGCTTGTTGACCTACTCCAAATACTCCTGTTGACCTAAACATCATTCAAAGAAAAATAAAAATCTTATCGACATGCTCCATAGACATGTTCACCCAAATAGTAATATGTCCACTTGATGAGTTCCCTTGTCAATCTAAGCATCACTCATAAATCAACAAAAATCTTGTCGACACAACTAAAAATATATCAACCTCAATAGTGACATGTCCACCAATTTCTACCCATATCAACCTATTTCACTCCATGTCTAAAAACATATCAACCTCAATAGTGACATATCCACCAATTTCTACCCATATAAATCTATTTCACTCCATGTCAACGTGTGCATATCTGAATACATTGTTTAGCTAAATGTGAGCCTGTCAATACATATGTTGACTTGATGTGTACTCGTCACACTTCATCGACTTGAATTAGAGACATGTCCACCTGCTCTTAAAATTGATTCACCTTATCAATTTAATTGGTCCACCTGTTGTCCATGTCGACCTGTTCTGAACATAATGTCCACCTATTTCTCGCATAGGTCCACCATTTTTAGGCATGTCAACCTTTGTCCACATGTTTGAGCACTTAGATCTTTCAGACTCAAATCCCAGATCGACCCATTAATTTTTATATCGACCTAAGCCTTAGCAAAACATTAAAAGATGCCAAGATACCCGAAAAACTGTCCACCTACTATACTGTGCACAACGACCCATAATAAAAACATAAGTCGACACACCAATTAAGTCCACCAAACTAAAAACCCAGGTCTATCAATTTTTCAATGAATAGAGCCTTGTCGACCTGTGACTTACCTATATCGACCTAATTCTCTTGAAATTGTGTTAACCTTGAACTTGACATATGTCGACACATCACCATATGTTGACAAATTCATAAAGCCTTGTCCACTAATTTTGTACGGAACAAAATCGTGTTAACCTGAGCCTTAGGCGTGTCGACAAACCCTTACTTAAAAGACAATTCACAAAAAGTTGACATAATACTATTCAAATCGATTGACAAATTAAATTGGTCCACACAACTATTAAAATTGGTTGACAAAACTTATTGGTCGACCTACAAGACTTTGATGTCGACCTATACACAACAAATTACATTACAAATCTTTTAAAATCAGGTCGATATGTTCTTTATTGTTGTCGACCTAAGGCTGTCAAAAATCAAATTTCGAACATTCTGAGATAGCAATGATTATGTCTTTTTTGGGATTTAATTTTTGCATTACCTTTTAGATGTAAAACTAACATTCAAATGCAGCAAACTATCTCCCAATTGGTGAAATGAAAAGTTCCGCTAGTGGGAATGCAAGTCGCAGTGGTAAACAAGGAACAGAGCAACGGACAAATGCATTAAATGAAGTTGGTGAAGGATATTAATGCTCCACCTTCGGAAGTTCACCAACCACTCAACGGCTCTTTTCAATGAGCCTATAAATGCCCAACACTTAAGAAATGGAGGAAGGTTGGAAGTGCTGAGAGTGCAATCAAAGTTCAGAACTAATTGCAAAAAACTCTTCATACTCTGTTCTTAAACCATTATATTTTGCTCTTTTATTGTTTCACTTCCTTTGAGTACAAATCTTTTGTAAGCTTAATTTTCTATTTTGAGGAGTTTAGTCTTATCTTATAGACACCCCTTGTGATGTGGGACAAATTTTCAATCTTATAGGGTTCAGACCAACGAGAATAAATTTTCAGATAACGATGTGCAAACTTGGTGATAGTCGAAAAGATGGTGGTTCCAGGAATGCCTATTTTGAATGATCCTTTATTGAAGCAAAAGGCAAGCCGAAAGCACCGGTTAAAAAGGATGTAGAGAGAATGAGAGTTGTGGAATTAAAGGAAAACTTGGAATGATATATATAAATTATTAAAGATAAGCTTGACTCATCCAAAGTATTGGAAAATGTTTTAATCAGCCACGAAAGACAATCTTTCATCGAAAGATTTGATGAAATTGATTTAAATGATGTGTTAGTGAAGTCACAAAATTGAATTTACACCGATGGTGAGGATGTCATTGTTTCAGAGTTCCAGAAGCGTCTAGATTTTCTTAATACTATTAGAGACTCAATATTTTTTAAATTGAATAAACTTGCAACAACAGTTGTTTTAATATCTATCATACTTAGCGTATGTTTTTGAGCAAAAAAACCAAATGAGAGAGTTGAGAATATGATTATAAGTTATCGGAGATATCACTCGAGGGCAAGTTCTTTTCAGGAAGGAGGGATTAATGTGGGACAAATTTTCAATAATTATTCGGTTGGCTCAAGAAAAGGAAAAGAGATTTATTAATTTAGTTAGTTTCTATTTTTTTTTATAATTTTCTAATATTTAAAGTTTCTTAATTTCCCTAATTTTCTAATTTTTCTAGTTTTAGTTTCCTAATTTTTCTAATTTCTATATTTCTCTAATTTCCTAGTTTTTATAGTTTTCTAATTTATAGGGTTTGCATTCCCTATAAATACCTATAGTATTTCATTATTTTGACATTCATGATTAATAATATTTTTCTTTGAAAGTAATATTTCTGTTTTGAAAGTTTATGGTTTTCTCTTTTCAAATCCTATTGCTGTTCTTCTATCTCTCCCGCATTACCTTGTGTTGTAAGATTGTAGAATTACAAGATCGGTTAGTGAGTCCCGGTCTTGGGTTTTTAGAGAGAGAAACAACTTATGAGAGGTTGGATTAGTGTTTGGGATAAACACTGTGTAGAGTCTAACTTGAACCTGTGAATTAAGTTTGGGAAGATTTTTACTTGAATCTGTGAATCAAGTTTGGGAAGGTCTGACTTGAATCCATGAATCAAGTTTGAAAAGGTCTAACTTGAATCTGTGAATTAAGTCCGTAATCGTGAGATATTAGTGAAAAATTCAAGGGGAGGCTGAGAGTGGATGTACACCAATTGGGTGGAATCACTATAAAAACTTCTGGTATGTTTTATCATGTCTTTTGTCATTTTATTTTTCTTACTGTAAACATGCTCTTACGCTAACCCTTTTCAAAAATCCAAATAGCCAAAAATTCACTACAAATATACTTAAATAACTATTCGCATCCCTCTAGTTGCTTAAAAATTGCAATTGCTCAAAAGTTGTGATTTGGTGGTTTCATTTATGTGAAATTTTCTTCTATTCTGCCTCCATTTCATTAAATATACCATTTTATAATATTTAGCCAAAAGAAAAAAAAGCATTCTTAATAATTTCAATTATTATTTGTACCAAAAGGAAAATGCATCCCAGCTGAGTTTATACAATGGTTCAAAGGTATTTGAGCTAATTAAACCTATATCTCTCTTTCTACATATACATCCATGTGCTCTGGTCTAGTGGCTAAGGTTACTCAACTCCCATACATACCCTAGGTTAGGATCCAATTTGTTTAGTTTTGAGAGCGAATCTTGATGCAACGATAGAGTTATTTCTTTGATGACATTGAGGTCACGAGATTGAGTCATGAAAATAGTTTTTTTATAAAAATATAAGGAGAGAAAACTACGTACAATACGATCATCCTCTCTCTGTCCCAGTACAAAACTAAGAAACATTTTATGTATCGGATGAACTCTTTAAATTATTTAAGTGGTGCTTGGATTTAAATAATAAAAAAATTAACTTGAATCAAATTCTTAAGTTATGTCATTTTAAATTGAATTTTTTATTGAAAGAAAAAGTTAAAAATTAAAATTTGATCCAAACTTATTGTTTGAAATAATCAAATATTTCTAAAATTCAATTCTAAATATGTTAATTTGTATAAACATCAATATCCATGAATTTATAATCATTTGATTTTCATTTAACGGCAGTTATTTCTCAATGTCAAAAATAATCCGTGATCAGTAAGAATACCCACAAGCATTGTAAAATTTCTTTATTATTTAATAACACCGTATGTACGCATGGTGATCCTACTAAAGTTCATTTCTAAATTATTTGTTTTTTTATCATAATTTACACATTTTTCATGCAGAAAGAATTGAAAGCTATGCTTTTGTACAAGGCCAACAAAATTGCAATTAATCTTAATAATTTTTAATTTAAATTATTTAAAATTACGATCTTTAATCTTAATACAAAATGGAATTAATTTCAAAATCTTTTAACTTGATTACAAAAATTTTTATTTTATAAATTCATTGACAACTATAAATTATCATTTGATACTTGTGAATCAATTATTCTTTGCATAAACCATTATAATCAAATTCAATAATCAATAAAATTATTTTTATATATTCTGTATATGAAAAAATACCTTCGATCATATTCATGATAGCATATTTCGATTTTTTTTTTTTAATCTAAACCTCGGGTAAATTATTAAAAAAAATTTTGAAAAATTCTCCAAACCTAGGGATAATTTCGTAAATTCAACACAGAAGAAGGAGCTAGGTCCTTTTAATCAAGGGTGTTCTAGGTTTCGCCTTTTCATACTCATCGCAAGTCTCAGATCAACTCTGTCTCTAGCGTTACATTTGCGTGGAGAAGAGAGAAGCATCCTCAGAGAGGTGAAACCCTAGGGTTTCTCAATCCCATTTGTCCTCTCTCTCAGGTTTGTTCGATCGATATCTCCATTTCTCTTCCACCTCATCTCCACTCTCTTTTTCTTTATTATTATTGTCATTATTTCAAAATCACTTTGTGGGTTCTGATATTTCAAGAATTTGTGACTAATTTTGTTTTCTCTCGTCCATTTTCAGATGTGTAATCGGTTTTACGTTTTTGTTTTAAATATTTCATTTTAGGGTTTATATGGTATGGTTAGGGTTTAGCGTTTGTTGGAGCGATTTAATCTATTTTCTGTGTCAACGTATTTCTGTGAGATTTCCTGCTTCGATGTTACTTAAATTGAAGAAAGACCATTTGTCGAATCATAATCACTTGGGGTGTCAATAATTATCCATAATATTGTGTTTCTCCTGCTGTTAATGGAAATGTATGGAGTGTTTATTTATTTATTTTTTCGAGCAGTTGAGTAGTTTATGAAAATTGAAGATTTGTTTGTTGTTAGGCGGAGACTTTTGGTTTAGATTTGCGATATGGGTAGTTGGTGTATATATTCTTTCGTTTACCGTGAGGTTTTCACAAATTTAGCGCGCCCATTATCTCAGATTCACCATCTATGTCTGTGGGCCTTAAATTGTAAGGACCACATTGTGCTGTTGATAGAGATTGGCATTGTTACCCTTTATGCGAATCTCTATTGTGAATCCAAGTTTGTATATGTTGCTCGATACCTCACTTAAAAGGGATGGTCCATCTGGTGTACCATGACACTTGTCAAAAATACTGGAGATTCTTTGCGTATTTGTTACAAATATGTCTCTTTAGCTTCTGTATGTACATGAAACAAATCTCAAATTCACAATAGTGAAAGGGTTTAATGTTTGATATCTGTATTTGGTGTACTTTGATGTTGAAAAAGAGATGTTTCTTTTTATTTGATTTATTTTCTTTTATTCTTTGCCTTCTTATTTTTCTGATACTGAATTGCCTGTGGTAAGTTTTTCTCTTTTAACTCTTCTGTTCTTTGTCTTTTCATATTTCAATGTACATTTGATTTTGTTAAACCTTTTGCTAACACTTGTATATTATGATGGTGTCAGATTGTGGTGATGTCCTCTTAAAATGGAATTGAGGAAAATGAACAGGAGAAGAAATCCCCTGGTTTTTCTTGACATATCACTCGATGGTGATCCTTGTGAAAGGATGCTTTTTGAGGTAAGAGTATTCACATCAAGTGTGTTTTGTCTGCAGCAGAGTACATAATGCAATTATTCCTTTACTTTCATTATGCTCTGCATATCACTTGTACAACTGATAAGAAATGTTTACATACTTTCTCTTCTTCATGCATCGCTTTGTTGGATATTGTTTCTTATGTCATTCTCTTCATATCCCCAAATTTGAAAGTAATTATAGAAAATAACACATCATCTTTGGTCTGTGCAGCTTTTCTATGATGCTGCGCCTAAGACTGCAGAAAACTTTCGTGCACTCTGTACAGGTATAATATCAATATGTTCCATTTGCACCTCAAAATATGTGTTGTGCTTTTCCATTTTATAGTCATGCAGCAGAGAAGTTTCTGATGGTTCAATTGATCTCTTTATAATCTTTATTTTCAGGGGAAAAGGGAAATAGTCCAATTACTGGCAGGCCTTTACACCTAAAAGGATCATTCTTTCATAGGATAATTAGAGATTCCATGGTTCTGGTATGTTTTGCATCTCTCTTTGAGTTTGCTATCTATCTCACAAGTTTACCGCAATTCATTGCCTTTGCACTAAGTTTTTGTGATTCAGAATCACTTAGTAGTGGCCTTTGTCCTTAAGTCAGTTATTCTTGTTTATGCTTATGATACAGGGCTGATGGTCACGCCTGCTTTTCTTGATGTAGTTTTAAGGTTGTACTTGCTAAGTTGTCTATCCTCAAAATTTTTACTAACTTCACTGTGGCCAGCATGGTTTTGTACTGATGACTTTCTTATTATTAAAATGTGGTTGATGGATGATTTTTGTTTTGCAGGGGGGTGACATTCATAGGCAAGATGGTATGTATCGTCTACTCCTAATGTTGAATGTGTATCACATTTATAATTCTGCGGTTTAACTTGTCTAATATCTTGCTGTAGTAGTTTTGGGTTTAATTTTTTTTGCAAAATTAGGTTCTTACAGATTTGAACATTTTACAGTTCATCCATAATCACTTTTTTGAGAAGAAACAAGGGGATTGCTCCTATAAATGTAAGAGTGGGTACCAGTTGGTAGCCACATATGGTTTCTAAAAGCTCCAAAAAACCATGAAACCGAAAGGAGAACCAAAAGTAAGCAAGTGGAATGGTGTTGTCTCCTATTAATGCAAACAACAAAAGAAAGAGAATTGATTAATAATACTAAAACTTTTGGGGGCTCTCTTAAAATGAAGAGACTGGAGGGGGAGCCCTGAAATATGAACATTTTACTTTTCGTGATTATATGTTCCCTAAATCCTTTGACCTACTAGAGTGGTATTTCCTTTAAATTTTTAGGAAATTCATTACTTCCTTGGTAAGCTAACTGAATTTTACCTAACAATGATGGTCAAATAAAAATATTATAGGCTTTCTTTTGGCATTGTGTCCTTTTATGTAAATCCTTTTGGATTGGACTATCTTAATTCAACTTGTTTGACCTCATGTCTCGAGCTAGTTTAGGATGGCAACATTTATGTTTTCTAATTTTTCCTGGATCCTTCAGTTTGGCTCTATATACTGCCTTGTCAAAGTTCAGGAAGCTATTCCTCACTTTTCACCTTAAACTTCTGTATTTTTGCTTCTTTCTATTGGTTTATCCCCCCAAAACCAGACCCAGACCATCTTGATTCCCAATTGGGGATGTTCCTTTGACAAACATTTATAATTCTCTAATTGTCATGAGCATTTTTAAAGCACTTCTTTACTTTTTCTGCGATGCCTTAGTCATGTGTAACATATGTCTTATTATTTCCACCTTGGTTGTTTCCTTTTAAATTCTTGAAATTTTATTTTCTTGGGGAATTCTCTGATATGTAGTATGTTGATTTAGATCAACACAAAACTTATGCTTGATTTAGTAATAACTTATTGTTGGCCATTTGATGTATAATAAAATTGCTTAATTGTGATCTTTGTTTCTTTCCTCAATCCTGATTTTATAATTCTTTCCCAAAGTTTTGTAAGTATTGTACGGCTCACGAGCTTAGTAGTTATTGATTGCCATCAAGATGGAGGTGGCATTGAGAATATTTAGTATCATATGTATAAAAGGATTTGATACAGAATGCTCAAGATACCAGCTAATGGTATCAGTTATGATAAGTAGCAAACTAGATATGTTGCCTTGCTGTTGTAAATATATATATATATATATATATATATATATATAAATATATTTTAAAAATGCTTATAGATACTAAAAATTAATCAGTTGGCATGAAATGGAAAGTCTTTCTTAAGGCTTTATAAGTTGACATTCTTGGGATGATCATTGGAACGATACTGTAATTGGAGTGTGTATTGTAAGATTGTACCAAAAAGATTAATATTCTCAATTGTTACATTTTATGTTGTGAATTTTTACATTTCCTCTCACCTGGTGCCTTCATCTGTTTCATGCCATTTGAATCCTGTCAACTTTAATAATGAGGGTTGTATGTCAGGATAGACGGGTGAGGACGGTGTTGTCTCTGTGTCGGAGCTTATGCTGGAATTTATTACTAATTTCTTGTAGTACACTTCGGTCAGTTTTTATTTTTTTCTTAATTTTTATATGATTATCATGTTGCTTATATATTTTTCTTCCCATTTTGTAGGATTAGGGGGAGAGAGCATTTATGGATCAAAATTTCCAGGTAACAATATATTGTTATTCTGGTGGCTGCCCTTTGAAGCTATTTTCTCATTCATGTTGATGATCTTTAAATACGTAATATATTGTTAATTCATAATGGAGACCCTGGCTTCGGGATCTAGAATATTGTGCACTGCCATATAAAATTGTTTCTTCCTTTTTTTGGGGGGGGGTTATGGAAGTAGTAATTTAATTTATAGGCTCTAGGATGCCACCTCAGTGTTGTGGAAGAAAAGTCAAAAAGATGAAGAAGAATACTTGAATGATATCATAAAGAAAAATGAACAAGAGTATCAAACATCACATTCATTTCTACTTTCATATAGTCTGAGGCCAAAGTGAGCTATTTTTGAAGCAAATTAGCAAGTATGAGATTTGATCTCTCCTTATTGTATTATTTCTTTCTCTAAGTCCAAATAAAGTAATTTCTATGGAAAAAATTATACAATATGTGATAGTACAAACTGTGCTTCTTCTTATGACACTAAGCTTCCCCAATTTCAATCCCCTGATTCCCTCAACAATGTATTTCTTGAACTCCTATATTGCGATCTATTTTAGTGTCCTAATGTTTTGTAAATAGCTTTAAACAAGTTACAACTATTGGCTTGTTGGGTTTGGGAGGTGTTCTTCCTCCCTCATTGAGTGATGTTAAAGTTCGTTTGCGTTTAATTATGGGCATTGAATGGCTTGGGGATTTATACGTTAGTAGGAGAGCATAGAGAACTCTCCCTCTGGCTATTTTAGGTTGGTTTGGAGTGAATGTAATGGTAGTTGATTTTTTTCTGATTTGAGAGCCCTAGTGCTATTTTTTTTTTTTTAAAATATCTCCTTGAAAAACTTTTTTTTTTTTTTGGTGGGTTTTATAGCTCTTGCATTCCTCTTTCTTGTTAATGCATTTCTCTTTTTCTACTCAAGAAAAAAAAAATGAGTTGAGATAGTAAATTTCATTACCATTCACTTGTGAACTATGTGAAAGTGCTCATTTGTAAGTTAGAAATATCAAACATAATAATTCTTAATACAAAGTACACTATATTACTATTAACATAAAGGTAAAAAATTATTTCAATGTCACTTCCTTGTCATATTGTCATGGCTACACAGTCATGTCCATGTTTTATATCCCAAATTTGTATATATGCTTTATAGACTCATCCAATCAAATTGATATTCCTAGAGATTCATTTGAATTTGAGTGCATGCTCTGATTTGAATAAAAATTGGTATGATTTTTAAAATATGCTATTAGAAATATCATGAATGTTGCATACCATTTGAGGTAGGAGAATTAGTCAATATTTAAATGTCAAGGCATTAATTTTCACATGCATGTTTATATTTTGAATTAATGAAAGTATTAAGTGTAAAGCTACAAAAGGGGGTTTGTAACCCCTAATTTAGCTGTCAGGTGTATTTTGCTAATTCGAATCAAGGGATGATTCCTTGATCTCTATCTCTTCCCTTTGTGGTCTATCTATCTTCCTCCCGGTGGCTTCTCTATTTGCTATCTATACATCGCAGTCCCTCTGATGATGTCTCATCATTTGATATAAGAGCTAAGATCAATCCCCACTGCCTTCTATTGTCAACCATCTTCAGTCCATTATACTAGAGTTCCTTTGGCTACTTCACTTGCCACAGGCCAGACCTACATTGTAAAAGATTGGCCTGAGCCTGGTCTGTTAGCCTGATATAGACCAGATTTTAGGCTCGGGCTGGGCTATTAAAAAAGCCCGGCTTGGCCTGATAGCCTATTTGAAAGCCTACTTTCAGGAAAAGGCTTTCAAATAGGCCAACAACCCTAGGCTTACAAAGCTTCAAATAGACTAATGGCCTGTAGGTCTGCATAATTTGTAATAACATATATGCATAAATACATATGATGCTAAAGTTTTATAATCTGTGTATTATGTATTAGAAATTATAATTTTTATATGTAATGTATAGTATCATATGTGTACATAGTATAATTTTTCACCGTAAAATCCTTAAACAGGCTGGTTTGTCAGGCCCATAGGTCAGGCCTGGCCTAGTTATCTAAACAAACCTTTCTAAAGGCCCTATCCCGACTTGTCTGGTTAGAAAGGCAAGGCCACGCCAGGCTGTTGGCCCCTCATAGGCTGTCTAGCCTATTTTCACCCCTACTTGCCACCAGGGAAGCACTGTGATCCCAAAACCAGAAAAAGCCTTTACTGTGCAAACACCAATCATGAATGCCCTATTACTCACCAGCAACCACCAGACACCATCGTCTATTTTGCTTCCATCGGGCCGTCAATTGCAGTCTTTGTTAGCACAAACTATAGTGAGATTTTGGTTCATCTCGAAGCAATCATCGTCTTTTGCATATCCATAATTTTCTTTTTATCATTTGTGCTCTTCATTCCTCCTTCATAACTCCTTCCATGTACTTTCCTCTCTTTACAATCAACATATTGCCCCTCTCCCCTCTCCCCCCCAAAAAAAAAGAATGGAAGTTTTCATGTGACTGTAATCTGGTCCAAGAAGAAAATTTTGGGTAATTCTTGCTTCAAAATTACTGGAATTTAATTTGCTGTTCTAATTGGTAAGTTTTCACTGGGCTCATTAGTGTTGTAATCGCAACTCATCCATGGCTTATTATCTTGATACCCATATCAAGCCCACTCATGGAGGATATGATTCTTATAGTTGTATTTAGTCTTGTGCATGTGATGTAATTGTTATTTGGATAATTATTTCTTCACCTTTCTGTGATCATAAATGTTACCAGACTGTTTCCAAGGACAATGTGGGAAATCCTGCCATCCCAGGAAAAGAAATCCTATCTCATACGAGTGAAAATTGGTGTGAGGATGTGACAAAAGTAGGCTACAAAGGTTAAAAGTTCTTGAAAGGGCAATGCCATGATTATCAAGAGTTTGAAATTGCCTGCATTTTGGGTCATAACTTTCATTGTGAGTTAGAAAAATCATAGTACAAACACCTAAGTTGTTTGTTAGTGAGTGCATGGAACGGCCCTCTTGTGCTGTTGAAAACCCCATTGTTTTTCTGAAAAGAAAGTTACGTTTTCTTCTGTCATGGAAAGGGATAACATTCTCTCATCTTTTGAGCAAAGCCTTCTAAGTCTTCTCACTCATTTCTTTCAAAATCTTTCCGGATGATTCCTTGGCATGGGCCATATGTTAAATTATTTGATTGTCCTGCATTATTTCTCAATCTTGTTTTATGAGATGTTGTATTTTTAAGTTTCTGATATGAAAGGATTTATTTTTGGATTGATCGATTTCCACATGAACACCATCAATGCTTCTCTCATCAATCCTTGCTTTACTGTTTCAAGTGATTGGTTATTTGCTGTTGCTTATCATGATAAGAAATTTTCTACTCTTTGGAAAGAGTTCCTTCAATCTGGGGAAACTGATGTAGGAGAATTGTTCAATAAATGTGAAGGCATTGTTTATATGTGCATTTTAAAATTTGTTGTTAAAACTGAGTCCATTTTATATGGTGGACGAATGCATTTGTTAAGTAAAATATTTGAATTTAGTATTTATGTATATTAATTGTGAGGGTGTTTAGAACTCCTAGTTCAGCAGTCAAGTGTACTTGGATAATTTGAATCAAGAGTTGATTCCTTGATCTCTCTCTCTCTCATTCTCCGTCTCTGTTCTGTCATTCTAGTTTCTCTATTCTCTCTCTAACCCACTGGTCCTCTGATGCTACTGCATCACCATTGCATCCCAAAGTCTTTAGGAAAATGTGGGGCAGGATAAATTTTTTTGATGGTCTAAGTAAAAAGTTCTAGAAATTGTGGAATAGAGATATAGGTACGGTCCAGCAAATGTTTGCTTTAGTACACTTTAAGGAACTGGGAATTCTGATCCCATTTGCTTCAATCACCGAGATTGCGCTATATCATTTTCAAGTCTTGATCCAGACTACTCTGAATTGTAATATGTATGCAGAAATTGTGCTTGGTCATTTCTTCCAGTGATCACACTATTTCTCTTTAGTTTTCCAAAATTTAAGATTAATTAATTTCCTAGATTTTCTATTTTTCTGTCTCATTGTAGCAGTAAACCACCTGACCATAGTGATTTATGTGGCAAAGAATTATTGGAGGAGATCCTGAAGAACTCTTTTCATGTTCTGATGCTATAATTAACTCAGTTGCCACAATAACGATGCAGAACTCTGAATTTTCCTTTTAAATCTGCTGGTTTCATTTCATTAAATTGACTTCATTTAATTTCTCATATTATTGTCATCTTTACGTGTTGTCACCTAGAGGGCCTTCTCACATCATTTTGGTTTTGTATCACTGTTACAGATGAACCTCCCAAGCTTAAGCATGGTGAACCTGGTCTCTTATCTATGGCTCTCGCTGATCGGGAAAGTCGTGGTTCGCAGTTCATCATCACCTTGAAATCTGACCATCGTCTCGACAGGTACATTGGAACTTGGCATTTTTTTAATTCAATATACGGTTCATATCCATAGAACTAAGTGATTTTTTTTTTTCTTTTTAATGACATTAGTACTGATAAATTATTCTGTAATGGCATCATTCGGGCAGGAAATATGTAGCTTTTGGGAAGATTGTGGAAGGAAAAGAAGTTTTAAAGAAGATCGAATTAATGGCTGATGAGGAAGGGAAACCTATTGGTACGGTGAAAATCATTAGGTGTGGTGAATATTTTGAGGGTGAGTGGTAACCCCATTAACTTTGATAGAGGGAACTCGCATTTGGCATTAAATATTGTTGATAAGATATGGTGGCTTTATTATGTGTTTCTGCTTCTTGGATTCTCATTCCAGTTTGCATTGCAATTTATGTGCAGAGGAAAAGAAGAAAACAAAGGCAGGAAAAGATGCACCTTCTGATGCTAACAGTTATGATTTGAGGAAGAGATCAAAGCAGAAAAAATCTTCAAGAGAGAGAAAGAAAAGGAGAAGAAGATATGACACTTCTGAATCAGAGAGTTTGTCTGACTCTGAGACAGAAACATCTGATTCTGACAGTGACTCTGACTCGTATGATTCGTCATCATCAGAAATTAGTTCTTCAAGTGATGACAGGCGTAGGAAGAGAAAGAGATCTTCTAAGAAAGATAGACGTAAACATGGAAAAAGAAGGGATCGAAGACGTGACAAAAAGCGTAATAAGCGTGGTAGGAGATCCAAGCACAAGTCAAAAAGGTGAAAGTTGTTGATTATTACGCATCCCAAGTTAGTCAAATGTTGAATATTCCTATTCTTCATATAAAATGTGCTTAGTTTTCTTTGTAATTTCCATGATCTTACTCCTGTAGTAGCTTTTGCTAAGGCTGTCATGGTTTTTCCCCTAAACTTAAATTCTTTCGGATTGGTGGAGAATGATACAGGACCATCATAGTTGAGGTCGTAGTTTTACTTTCTTGATTGTTCTTTAAGTTGTAGGTTTATTTATATATAGTTTAAGCAATCATATGATTAACATGTGACTTTTGGTGAAGGGTGGAGAATGATGCAGGACCATCATAGTTGAGGTCGTAGTTTTACTTTCTTGATTGTTCTTTAAGTTGTAGGTTTATTTATATATAGTTTAAGCAATCATATGATTAACATGTGACTTTTGGTGAAGGGTTAGCACCAAAAGGTTATTGCTGTTACCCTAGTATAAGTAGTTGTTTTGGCCATCCAAAGATTTTAATTTTAATTTGTTCATTAATTGAACATTATTGTTGCCAACCTGGAGATCAAATCATAGATTTGATTTCCTAGTTTAATCAAAATTAAGTTTTAGTTATCGCTTGCTGTTTTTGCTCCTTTCTAATGTTTTTGCTTCTCACTTCGTGCTGTGAATCACTGTTCGCAACCATTCTAACTAAAGATTCTCATGGTTCCAGAGGATCCAAGCTCCCTGTGGCATGTGATATTTAGAACTGATGGTGCAATCTCTATCACTCTTGTTTGACCTGATCGATTTAGTTCCTTTACATGGTCTATAAACCAAATTCCTCATTGAACTAGTATTACAGTTTTGGTAATTTGATCTGGAGACTCATACAAGATAGTTTTTTGTGTGGGTTAGGCTAATGCTTGTGCAAACTTGGTGGGTTAATAAATGAGCAATAAATGGGATTGTTTACAATCTTCAATGAGTTATGGTCCAATTGATCATGTCCCGGCCTTCTTTAAGATCTAGAATCTCAGTATGTTGGGCTTCTGGGCATGTTGAATGCTGATGTAAGGCTGTTTAAATTTTTATTGGCACTTCTAATCTTTGCGCGATAATCTTGCTCTGGGTTTTACTGTCCTTTTTTTACCCAGTGAGCTTACTGTATGTGATTTGCTTTCTTAGGGCTTCTGATAGCCTTAGTGATTCTGAAAGTGAAAGCAAAACTGATGATACCTCCGACGATGGAGATGATGAACGGGGAGCAGATCAGATGGCTAAAAGTGCCTTTCAGGGTCAAGGTAAAATGTTTTTAATTAGATTGTGTCTTTGGGGATTCTTTTTGCCCAAAGAAGGTACTTCGACAAAAAAAGTTCGAGGAAAGAATTGCATGTTGCCAAAATGGTGGTGTTTGCTGAAATCTTGGTCTGGTTGTTTCTCTTTTTTCTTGCAGCAGTTAATGATTTTCCTGTAGTTGACAAAGAAGCTGCTGCTTCTCGTTACAAGAAAGGGGAGTTTCCTGAAATTCATGGCGATGGGGATGTTGTTTCTCCCAAAGAAAATGGAGAGAGGCGAAGCAATGGATTTGAAGCAGATGTAAGATCTGATAGAAGTGCAGATAGGCAACCTGATGTTGTAGATGATCACCTGGGAAAATCTAGGTCCCCTTCCCATTCTTCTCACATCTCCGTTATTCTTTATGCTTAAGGATCTTCCAGATCCAGTATTTTATTTAAAGTTGATGAGCAGGAGCCGAAGCATGAGTCCGAAGAGGGCTATAAGTAAGAGTATGAGTATTAGTCCCAGGAGGAATCTGAGCAAGAGTCCAAGTGTGAGCCCTAAACGCAATGTAAGGAGAAGTCCAAGTGTCAGCAGAAGTCCTCCACATGCTACACAGAGAAGCCGAAGTATTAGTCGGAGTCCAGAGAGAAATGGTAGCAGCAGGAGCCCAGCTAGGAGTGTGAGCCGAAGTCCAGCGAGGCCCAAAAAAGGCAGAAGCATTAGCAGAAGCCCATCAGGAGGACGGTCCAGAAGAAGCCCTAGTGAGAGCCCCAGAAGATCTCTGTCCCGCGGGAGCCCTAGCAGGAGTCCTCCAAGAGTCCTGTCCAGAAAGTCTGCCAGCAGAACTCCTCTAAGAGGTTCGAGGAGAAGTATAAGCAGGAGTCCAGTTAAGTCGGCACGAAGAAGCATAAGTAGAAGCTCTGGTAGGGCACCTTCAAGGAGAAGCTTTAGCCGAAGTCCTGCTAGGAATAGCCGTCGCAGCTATTCAAGGAGTCCTGCTGGTCGTCATGTGAGGTCACCGGCCTTTGATCGTGGAAGGAGCTTGTCAAGAAGTCCTTCCCCAGGTGGATCACCGAAGCGAATCAGGAGGGGTCGCGGTTTCAGCGAACGATACTCTTATGCACGAAGATACAGGACTCCTACTCCAGATCGTTCTCCTGTAAGGTACCGCCGTGGTGGTAGAATTGGCCGTGACAGGTACCAAGTGAATTAATCATAATATTTGATTGAACTAGGTCAATTATTACATTGGTCACACTTTTTTTTAAAAAAATTTTCTTTTTCTTCCCCTAGATATTCGAGTTACAGGAGATATTCGCCAAGGCGCTATAGAAGCTCACCAAGAGGAAGAAGCCCTATTAGGTTTGTCCAATCTGCGATTGCGTATCTTTTATTTTGTTAGATAATTGGGTTTCTTCTTATTTAATTAATTTTATAAGCTGTAGCTAATGTATGTATGCTTTTAATTTTCTGAGTTCTGAGGTATTTCTGGATTTTGCTGATAATCTTTTGAAAAATTTTCAAACGAGCTTCCCACATATTAAGGTTGTCATGGTCTGAAAAATGAAGCATTTCCTTGGCTGAAATTAAATGTCTTTACAGGTATAGAAGCAGAAGGAGTAGGTCCAGAACTACAAGCTTGTCTCGCAGTCCAGCCCGTTACCGCAGCAGACGCTATAGTTGCAGTCGTAGCCCCATTCGCAGCCGATCTCCAGTTCAGCGTTCTAGATCCCGTGCAACCCCTCGTGCAGAGAGGCAGCGGTCACCTTCTAGGAGCAGAAGCCCATCCGGATCAAGATCCTCACGGGACTCCGAGTCTCCAAAACCAGCGAGCAAAGGCAGGTCGAGGTCATCTTCTGATAGCCCTCCTGGAAAGAATGGTTTAGTCTCTTATGGAGATGGATCTCCAGACTCTGGGCATAGGTAAACTAGGAGCAGTGCTATCATTCATCATGTTCATCCCAGTGGGTTTGAGCCGTACCATGAATGGAATGGAGGCTTCCAATTTTCGAGCTGATCTGCCTTACCTGTTTTGTCTCCCTTGTTGGCTGAAGGAGTTCTTAGTTGCACATCAAGAATTCCCCGGTTTGGTTTTTAATTTAGTTGTGCTGGATAATATATCTGGAGTAATGGATTGTAATGGATTCTTTTAAGTACTGTTTCCGAGGCGGTGTTATTGCAGTACCATTATATGAGAAGCACCCAATATCCGAGCATGACAGTTTTTTCTAACTTTTGTGGGAGGATTGAGCATTTTGACTCTACCAATATCTCATATATTACTTATATTTACCCATTTTTCTGCATGTATGTTTGCCTGCCGGCTCCTTTAGCTAGTTTGAGAACTAAGCATTTCTTTGTGTGCTTTATTTCTTTGTTTGTTTTAATTTATTTATGATTAAAACAATTTACTAAAGGCAGATTATTAATAAGTTTGATGCATACTTTCTGCACAGCATGCTCCCTTGTCAATTGTTGTGGTGATGGGGGCCACATGGACGATATGCATGCTCTTAAATGTCTTATGTATATGTGCTTAAATTGGTACCTGGGTAAACGTTTAATATTCGTAGTTAATTCAACAGGAATTTCTGTAGGAGTTGCATATGTTATATCCAGTGGCATATGCATTTTGCCGTCTTTTGCATATGCCCGTGGGTTAATTACATATATTTTTGCCACGAAAGAGGTGTGTTCCCTTGGTATTTTGCTACTGTCTTCTAGTGTTGCCTTGCTCTAGGTATGAATAGTTAAATGTGTAGTGTATTTTCTGAAAACATTTTCGTCAAGGGTTGGAAGGCACTTCTAAGTTGGACATATCCAAGGTTTTCGGAGAAGATTACAATGCAGCAAATCCTTGGAATGATCAAACCTTTCTGACCTGTTGTCACTTTATGTATTGATGGGAATTAGTAGATCCTCATGATTTTTGAGGCATATCTAGTGGTTAAGGCTTTGAACCATGTCAGGTGCTCGGCTTCGTGAAACCATTGTTGAATGTCTGTCGGATGCTCAATCAGACTCCCTCGAAGTTCAGCAGAAAGCTCTTCAGACCCTAGCTTCCATCACCAAAGTCAGTCCTCAAAACCGAAACTTGCTCGCACACACCCATGGAGCAATGCACATTCTTGTCATCCTCACCAAGTCATCCTACTCAACCATACAGTCGCTTGCTCTGTCCGTCCTCTTCAACGTTTCCCTAAACCCTAATCTCAAACAGTCTATGGCTGAGATGGAAACGATCTATCACCTTAGCAGTGTGATCCTCTGTCCAATCTTCCCCAAATCGAGTAGACTAGCAGCCTCTTTAATCTGTAGCCTGGCCATGCTAGACAAGAACAAAGCCAAGTTTGGTGTTGCAGGCACCATTCAATCACTGGTGGAGGCGATTTCAGGACCTCGAAGTCCAGCTTCTCATCACCTCCTTAGTTCTCTCGCAGAGCTTGTACAGTTTCATGGAAACTGTACGCTGGCTGTGCAGTCAGGAGCAGTGGAGGTGCTTATCCAACTGGTGGAGAGCACAGAGGGTGAGGACTTGGCAGGGACATCTCTTGCCATTCTCAGTTTACTTGCGAGGTTCAATGAAGGGCTCAATGCTCTGAGGAAAACTGATGGGATTGTTAATACTTTGTTGGAGGTGCTAAGTGGAAGGTGCATGCTGAGCAAGGAAGAAGCAATGGAGATTCTGCTTCGCTTGTTTGAAGAAAGTGAAGGATGCGTGAGAGATGCTTTGAGGCTGCCAGATTTCTCTTCTGTGCTGGCAGATCTTTCTGTCAGAGGATCGAGAAGAGCTCGAGAGAAGGCTGGTCTGCTAATGAAGAAAATGATGGATGCCGACTTGGATTCTTATTTAGATGGAAACCCCTTGTTACTTCAATGGGTGTGAATTAAAATTCTGCAAAAATCAGTTGTGAAGCACCAATTTCGTTAATATTTTTAGATTGGCCTGAGCTTTTTTCTCTGTTTTTGTTGAGAATATGTCCTTGGATTGTGGTTTCTTGATAGGAATTCTTGTCAAATGCTCTGAGAGAAAGCCTATGATCTTCTATATTTTCATCCAATTGTGTTTGAGCCGGCGGGAATCCATCCCTCCGCCGGCGGGTATCTCTTTATATAGGTTTAAAAATTTTTATGAAATTTATAAACTTTGATCATCTTAATTAATTGAAGCTTCAAGAGCACTTAGTCATCCAGTTGCTCTATCAAGCTCATTGTTTCCACTTATTACATGAGCGTAAAATAAAATTTTGTTTATCCTCATTCATCCATGCAACTTGTATTTGATTAATTATTTCGTATTTTGTTAAGTTTTCACTTATGAGAAATAGCATTTTTTAAGTGGATTTTCGAAATAGGACAAGTCAACTACATATGTAGTTTACATCTGACAACGAGATTGGTCGAGAGATCAAGAGAGAAGCAAAGATTTTGTGATGGTTGTGAGAAATTTGTTGGAATTGAATAGATTAGAATGTTAACCGGTTCAAATTAGCATTTGGTGCGTCTAACAATGAGAAAAGAGAACAAAATTTGTTCTATTCCATAATAGCGTAGTTTTTATTATAAGTATAAAGTTAAAATTAATTATTTATTTTATATATGAAAATAATAGAAAAATTCCTGTAGGTACATTAAGAGATTTTGGATATAAATTTCGCTTCATGGAATTTTTGGAGGGCAGAGAACTCAGCAGGAAAACGTCACTTAAATTTTTTTAATCAATTTTTGAGTTTGAAAGTAGAGAATGAAAAATGTTATATTAAGAAAATTTTTTCTTAAATTAAATCTGATAAAGTTCAAATCAAATTGATCGAAATATAATTTTGCGTACCGAGTAGTCCAGCATAAAAAAAAAAAAAAAAGGAGGAAACGTCACTTGCAACTTGGGAACCCTTAAAGAAAGGGAAAAGGTGCAATGCATATGGATGTATATGAACCTCGCGGGCCGGGCTCAGAATGGGTTATGAAAAAACAAAGTTGGGCCCAGGTTTGGCCCAAAAGTCAGACTGGGATTCTGAATCTCAAAATTGACATCTCTTTCTGCACCAAATGAGGGTCCCTCTTGCAGATCATGAAACCCCATTAACGTTGCTTGTTGCCATCAGTCTCGACTATAAGTATGCTGGCTTCAATTTCAAGTACTCATCATTCTCTGCACGGAAAAGAAGTGAACACAATTCTATTGAACCAGCGAACAGTGTGCCAAGTGAATAAAATAGATACGTCTATTAATTAAATTTATGATTTAAAATTTGAGAATAAAAAAATTTATCTTAAATTAGACTCAATAACGTTCGAACTGGATTAATCTAAATATGAAATCGAATACTGATTGATACACCAAAAAAAAAAAGAACACAATTATATTGATTATGATTCCATTATGATTTAAAATGTGAACTGATAGGGAAAACACAATAGCATTTCCAAGATGGAATGACTATGTTGGGAGTATCAAACTTTTCCAATAAGAAATACTAGACCTGAAGATTTATTTGGGTTACCAAGCGAGTGAATTCAAAGCCCTACATCAATGAAAGAATAAATAGGACTAAGAAGATGAATAGAATAAAATCCTCTTCATCGTTGCTTCTATGTGTTGCTTCATGTCCCTCTGATTTGATTTAATTTGATTTTTTTTTTTATCATAAGGGTGAAAGCTTTGAGACAATCATCATTGTGACATATTTTGAGTAAACCCCATCAACCATATAGAGCAAGTTGCAAATCACATCACTGGAATTAGAGGAAAAATTAAAACAAAAAAAACTTATATTAGAAGATGAAATGCAAAGATTAAGGTCCAAAGAAGACAAAAGTTATAGTCCCTTATGAACAGCTCAAGCGGTAGAAATTTCTCACTTTTATTTTTTTTTCTCGATTCGATTCCGTTTGATTGTATTTTCTTATAAAAAAAAATACAAAAGTTATAATTTTTAGAAAATACATAAATTTTAAAAAATTCTAATGATAGTTACAATCTGTGACATATTAAATTTTTTCTTCAAATTTCAAAGGAGAACCTACCTTGCCTTGCCCATTCTCTTCACCCAATTTGGAATTATTGAACAAAAACTTAATTGAAATTCGAGACTTTTAAGAATAGAAGAATAGCATTAGTTCACTTATATAACTCCCCCTATTACTATACATGGTTCTCTCTGTTTACGTGGGCATATTTAATTCTTTTTTTTTTTTTTTGGGTTTTTGGCTCGGCCACCGTCCGGTATTTGGAGTTTCGTTTCGACTAATCTAGATCGACCTACTGTTGTCGTGTCGGGTCTTTTATGGGGAGAGATCTTTCAATGTCAACTTTTATATTCTTATGACGATTTAAATCCCGACTATGATTAAGTGATTAAAATTTCTTTTCATTTACGTTACCGAAAATTAGTATATAGATTCAATTCCGAAAAGATGTATGTATGAGTTTCCTGATTGTGCCACGTGGGAGTAATTTTTCATAATTTTTGTTTAACAAGGAAAAGTGAACCAAAGAGTTTATAGCATATAAGGGTCCCTCTTGCAGATCATGAAACCCCAATAACGTTGCTTGTTGCCATCAGTCTCGACTATAAATATGCTGGCTTCAATTTCAAGTACTCATCATTCTTTGCACGTGGGAGTAATTTTTCATAATTTTTGTTTAACAAAGAAAAGTGAACCAAAGAGTTTTTAGCATATTCGAATTTTCAGTCCAATCCCCATTTAATACCATTCTTGGGGTATAATTTATTCTCCATAAGGGTACCATGTCACAAAAGGAGCCGTAAAAGATGAATTTTTTTTTTTTTTTTTTTTTTATTCCAATCACTTTTGGAATTAGATGGGACTTTTCATTTGGGATTCTCTTTTGTTATGTGGAGTATGGACAGAGTTGACAACAACAAGCAACACAACATGGTCCTGTGGTCATAAATTCGTTTGTTGCTTAGTTTACAAAGCTGATTTAACAAATGGTTGCAGGTTATTTGATTATTATGAGATTGGATTTGTATTTTGTGTATTAGGAGAAAGTTTTGATTTCTATTTTATAAACCAACTATTAAATTCGACATATTTTATATTTATATGCAGCAATCATGTTAATTTTTTCTTTTTTATCATTCTAATTTTATCGGATGTCCTCGAGGGGACAAAATAAATTTAATATTCAATTTTATCGTTCCGTATGCTATTGATATAGAACATAATATTTTTTCAAAACTGATATTGATTAAATCTAACAACACTAACACGATGCATATGAGTTTTGAAGTGGTTCTAATATTTTGGTTTCTACCTTAAATTAACTATTAAGATATAGGGTTTTTGTCTTTTTAGAGATACACCTAAATGATAAAAACTCTTGTTCAACTGTTTTCTGTGAAATCGAGATCCAGTGTTTAAACATTTATGAATGCGTGTATATAATCATACATTAATCAAATGAGTCAAAAATTAAATATCAGTTCAATCTATTTGGTGCTTAACTTATATAATCCACGTGACACTATTCAAATTACTTCTCAATCGTTACTGATAGTTACGTGACAAAAGGGTTGTCAAGTTGGTGGTGCAAGGCAGATGACATTGGTGTGGGAGTCATGGGGGTGGACATGACTCCTAGTCCTGCTACTATGGTTGCCTTTTGAAGCACAAAAGCCGGTGTCTTTCGTGGACAAGCGTTTTTCTGGCCCCTATGATACCCAAGAGGTGTTATAACCCTCGTCTCCTTAGAACGTTGAAAAACCCACTCCATACCTATTTTGAAAAGCCATTTCTATTTTTCTTGCACAATGTAAACATTTTTAAGGATATTTCAAAAAATTACCACTAAAAATCTCGGAGATATCATTAAATATCACATAAAAGTCTCCAAAAAACCTAAAAATGTCATTAAGGCTCTTTAAAATACCGATGTCCTAGATTGTACTCATCTATCACAATAATAATAAGTGTGTATAAAGGCTTTTTTTTTTTTTTTTTTTTTTTTTTTTTTTTTTCAGGAGAAAGGGAAAAAAGAAATTTACAACTTCGTTTTGGAACATTTTATCTTAAAACAAGGTTATCAATTCTATCCCATTTCAGTTGGAATCACTCTTATATCGTGTACCATTACAAAAACGAAACAAATTTTATTTTTTTCAAAATCTTTAGTCATTTGGGATTTTTCTGTCTGGTCGAGAAATATTACACATTTATTATTCGGAATAAAATAAGAACAAAGCTGAAGAGCCTTTAAGTTGACAGATCATTGATGAAGTTTTATCTTACTTTCATTTTAGAGAATGAAAATACCCGTTTTGATGGTGAAGAGAAGAGAACTTTGAAATTAATTTATTTTTAAGCTTGAACCGGAATTTATGTATGTTAAATTAATAATTTGAAATATATGTATTCATATATCTGTTTTCATGTAAAGACCTCGTATCAGAACATCCAAATGTTTTAATGTCGGTCCCTCAGGGACAGCTCAAACAGCAGAGTGTCTACACTTCCATCCTCTCTTCTTCAATTCGATTTTAATTGTTTGCATTTTCTTGTATCAAAAAAAAAAAATTAATATCAAAATTCATGGTATCACTAAAAAAATAGAAATATCAACCGAAATAGAATTGACAACCATGTTCATGCTCACGCTCATGTTCCACAAATATATCGTTTAGCTTAATGTTTTTATTTCCTTGTTATGTCTCAAAAGTTCTAATTTGTGTAAAAGAAAAAACAAAATTCATCTATTTTTGAGAAAGATATGATAAGATTTTGAAGTACATATGTTTTCATTGATAATAATAGGTCACCCAAAAAAGTATCGGATTCATAAAATAATTTATCGTTGAAATTCTCAATATCTCAAGTTGCCATGGTTTAGATAAACAAAAATCAAAGCCTATCTTACCTTGATTCCTTGAAATCCATTTTGATAAACGTGTGTATTGAAGTGTTTATTAACTACAAGAGTAATCTCAAATACAACTAAACGATATAAAACGACATACTCAAACGAAATTGAATCATATAACGATGAAAGTGCGCAAAAAATCAAGGATAAATTCAGTGTGTACACTACGATTGCTATGTATGTGGACATTGCTTTATGTTTTGATGCTCATAATATCATCATTGGTTGTGGTGCATCTCAAGATGACATTGTTGTGTATTGACACATTTATGAGCATCTTCAATGAGAATTCAACAACATAATCCTGAAGCGAGGACACGAGCACTTGAAAACAAAAAAATAAAGGAGAAAAAATGTGGAAATGAAGTGTGCAAGATATGAGCACACTAGGCACCAAACATGACATAGGATGAATCTTAGAAGACATCACATGGTCTCGACATCCCAAAAGGGATGCAATTGGGCCTACATAAATATTCTTTTTAACAAAGATAATATTATGCAGACAAAATATCCAACTATAATAGAGAGAGAGAGAGAGAGAGAGAGAGAGAGAGAGAGAGAGAGAGAGAGAAGAATAGTTTGCATGAATTGCAATACACTTTTTTGACAAATTATAATATTATGCAGGACGATCAGTTTATTCTGATCAAAATTTGACTAGAAAAGGAGAACAACTTTTGCACTGGGTGACCCTCCCCACCTCGCGTATGAACACCTACATCATAGATGTAGGTGAAGGTTGGTGGGTCGTGGGAGTATCTTGAGAATGGTAACAAGTTACTAGGGCTTATAGTCACAAAGTGAGTATAGAACAATGACTGGTTTTGGACTCTAGCTTCCTCTCTCTCCCCTGCGCTGTGCAGTCTGCTGGTGCTTCTTTCAATGTGGAACTAAATATGAACAAACATCAAAAACCAAATAACAAAAAGAAGGCCCCTTATGCTTTTTGGGTTTTGCCCAGTTTGGTCAATAAAGCTTTAAACTTTACTTCCATTTTCCCTTACCCGCAAATTCATTTATCGTTTTCTGTTGAGAGGAAACACGTCTAATAAAAATTTGAGCTTCTATACATACTACAACAATAACAAAATTTGGGATCAACCACTTCTATACATATTAGTATGGTTAATTTGGATATGGGTTTTTTTTTTTTATTTTTTTGGAAATATTCTTGGGGTTGTTGTAGTTGGAAGTGCTTTATTTATTTTGGCCCACTCTCCACGAGCATAGATTCTCTTGGTTGTGCATTGCAATCTCGAAACCCCATCTTGGGTGTATAGCTGGTGGCCTCACTTCCGCATTGATGTGGCGGATTCTTTTCTCATAAAAGGATTTTTTGCTTCCAGGGCTACTCTCTCTCTCTCTCTATATATATATATATTTATATATATAATTTTTATTTTGCTGTCTCTATCTTTCGTTCTTTTTCGGCTGATTATGTTTTGGGTATCTTTCAGGCAGTTTATACCTGGTGGAAGCAAGAGTAGCTGATTCAATTTAATGGGTCCTATTCCATATGTATCTTTACTCACATTTGGGTATAAATAGGGTTACTTGAAAATTTTCTATTGCGGGAACTTGACTTGAATATTAGCACATTGAGTGGTTTCTTGAATACCATTTCGGAGTTTTGGAGAATGAGCATCAACACCGCTAGTGTGGGTTCTGGTTAGTGCCCAATCATTTGTGTATATGAAGTTTAACTCCTGCATTTTTTTTATTCGGATTATTGTTTTTAAACTGTCAAATGTGTGTGTGTGTGTGTGCTGTTTTTTTTTTTATTATTATTATTATTTTTTATTCTTAGATTTGTTCTTTTTTGATTATGTTTGTCATCTTAGGTAGTGGAACTACCAGGAGAACTTTTGAGTTTGGAAGAGCACATGTGGTTAGGCCCAGAGGGAAACACCAGGCTACTATAGTTTGGCTGCATGGTCTTGGTGATAAGGGCTCAAGGTGCTGATTCTGTCTCGTGTGGTAGCATTGTTTTAGTATGGATTGAGATCGCTTGTTTTGTTGCCTTCCCTTTCATTACTTTTCTTAGTTTTGCACTTAATGGTATCATAGGAGAAATATCAATCTTTCTTGAATTCAACATGTGCCAAGTTACTTGATTGAATGAAGCAAAGGCTATCAATGAAGTTACTGATATAACAAGATTTTCATCCTAATGCTATGCTAGTTCGTAAACATGCATGACTAAGATTTAACTATCATATGCCTTATAGGTAATGCTGAGGATCAGTGAAATCTGATTCCGGCTCCCTTAGTTTAAGCATATACCCTGTGTAAACATGTAGACTAGTCCAATTACAAAACGTTGAAACAAAGCACCACAAAGCAAGGAATGCCAATTCTTTGTCTTGTTCTCACCCAGCCAACTCATGTTAAATTAACCTCCAGATTCGAGAAGATTCTTATTTTGATTTTATTAATGGAAGAGGGTCATGATATCGGTGGTTATTACTATTGACATAATTAATTGTCATTTTCTTCTCTTTCTGGATTCCAAGCTTATTTGGGCACACTTAATTCAGAAACATGTATAAGACAATCTACAATAGGGGACCACTTGTTACTTTGTTTGTCCTTTGACCTACGCTTGTACAGTGTTTAACCATCATACTTGATGGTTTAAATATTTAGTGTCCAAACAGTTTCAGTATCATTTTGTAAACAATCTGAACAAACATTGTATATTTATTTACTTTCATGTTTTAGTACTCTCAGGAAAGATGCAATGTGTAATTTATAATTTCTAGTGCCACTGCAGAAAGCCTGTTCTCAACTTTGATTGTGGTCCTGAAACTAGAACCAAGTATCATCACATTGAATTGTTATTTAAATCACTATGCATGGGTGTTAAAACTGCTTAGCAATACAATTCTCATTGAATTCAGGTTGATTCCATAGCCAGTACAGACTAACAAATATATTATTGTTTTCTACTTTGAGTTCAGCTGGTCCCAGCTCTTGGAAACTCTTCCTCTTCCAAATGTGAGGATTAGTATGTTTTTCTAGCTTCAACATATGTTTAAAATGCAACTTGTACTTGTAATTTTCTTTTCTTTTTGTTTCATCCACCCAATGACTTCATATGCCCCTTGGGTTTATTTAATCAATAATTTGTTCTCGCATTTTCTTGTGAGGTAGATCAAATGGATATGCCCAACAGCTCCTTCACGTCCAGTAAAAATCTTTGGAGGGCTTCCTTCAACTGCTTGTAAGTTTAATCATCATCAATTACTCATGTTCTTTCATGCTTCTAACTGGACCGTTGGGTTCTCTGACCATTGTGAACCGAGAGAGCTAAATTTTTTTAATCTCTCTCTATCTGTACTTTATGGCTAGTATGTATTCTTCTTCTCACTGTGAAACTACTTGAATCAGGGTTTGATATGGGAGATACATCTGAAGATACTACAGATGATTGGGAGGGACTCGATGCTTCTGCAGCACATGTTGCAAATCTTTTGTCAACAGAACCTGCTAGTAGTATGGTTCTTTCATTAGCTTCTGAAGATCTCTTCTCTAGAATTCATCTGGTTGAATTGTTATTGTTATTCTCCATACGACTGCAGTAATTTGCATGTTCACATGCTATATTTTTTGAAGAGTTTCCCAAACTAGATAAAAGTGACATCGAAGTATCTGTTAAATCTCTTCAAGCAGAAGAAAACAAACAATTTGGAAAATTTCGGAGAGCTACACCTAGGTTACCATCATCATCATCAATCCTGTTGAGAAAGATGAGAAAGAAAGCCAAAAAAGGATCACATGAAGAGAAAATGACGGGAATTGTTTTGTGAAGCCATGAAGCCGACATCTTTCCCTAGTTACTGTTCTCACTTGCAGTATATGCAGAACCCTGTAGTCTATGTTGTGATTTGTGTATCTCTTTTGTTTTAGATACACCGCAATTATTAACATCTTTCCCTAGTTACTGTTCTCATCAGCTTGAAAATTCAGTTTTTTATCAACTATTAGATATTCGAGTTGTAAGCTGCATTAAGGTGATGCCAACCACGTGAGGCTAGTCAAACTTTTGATTTCGGACTTTGAATAACCTTTTTACATGCTTATGGTAATCCAAAGACATCTGATGCCATCTCCTGGTTATTTAAACATGTGACGCACTCAACTTAGGTTTAAAACACCACTGAATGTTCCACTGCCCCTTGACTCTCTCTCTCTCCTTTTTCTTTTTCCCTTTTGTAGTAAAGCTCGCTGTTGGGGGCTTCAGCATGGGTGCTGCAACTGCTCTTTACTCTGCCACATGCCATGCTTTAGGGCAATATTGGCATGGGAATCCATACCCTATCAATTTAAGTGCGGTTGTTGGTTTAAGTGGGTGGCTTCCCTGTTCAAGGTTTGGCTCAATTATAAGTTTTCAGGCTTATATTGCACTTTGTGGCTATAATTCTCATGCCCTCCTGTTACTATGTGTTGATTTCTAGGACCTTGAAGAACCGATTCGAAGGATCCTTTGAGGGGGCATGTCGTGCTGCAACCTTGCCCATTTTTCTTTGTCATGGCACAAGTATGTGTAGTCCTTCACTATAAGTAGTTGCAAAGTTCGTTTATATAGAATCCAGAAATTACTGGATGTTGATTAAGATGTATTTAAAATCTACTTGGTACCAAGCCTACTTAGAACAACCATGGTCATGAGATTTATTGGCAGCTGAACTAGCTTCAGAGTTCATTTATGAAGCGTTGCTTCTTGCTGAGACTTCTTTACTAACATGCTGAGTAGAGTGCTGAATGTGTGTTTTTGTGTGTCTTTTTCTTGGAAGGCCACGGGGAAGGAACCCTTGACCTTCCACTGGTCGAGGGTTTGTGGCCAATTGGGCCAAGGCCCTTGGCAGTGTGCTTAAATATTTGTTAACTTCTGGCTTGGATACCTTAAATTTGAAACCTTATATTTGTATTCAAAATTTGTTTTCCCTAACTTAAAGTGGGATGGGGCACTCCGATTAGGTGGTTTGGGTTGGGGGATGCGAGTTGGATACCTTTACACTAAATGGCTAGTAGTATTCAATATTGGAACTTTCATGTTTAAGTAAGAACATGGGTATTCCAGATTTTGTGTCTGTTTTCTAATTGTGGCTCATATGAGGGACTCTTGATGTGTTACTTAACATGGATTTGAACTGTTCATTGTTGTAAATGTTCATTGGATATTACTCGTGAAGTACAAATCTCATTTAGCATTTGAATTGTATGATCTGATCTTTTGCTCAATTTGAGTACTTCAATGCAGTAAATAAAAATATTTAATTCTGATGTCTGGTGATTGTAGTGTAATGTCCTATTTTCTATAAATTTTGGTTTCTTGAGTTTGTACTTTATAGAGGCAATGCCATCGTTGTGCATATCTTTCTTTATGCTTTAAGTTTTTTCTATGTGGCTTGTGAATATGAATTAGCGGTTAGGGGTGTTATGATGTCCAGGTTTAGTTTGGGTATCACGATCCCTGAGATCGGCTTAAGTATTTTGTAGGTGAGTTCAAGCTCGTTGAATTTGAATTTCTTGAGCTCGATCTCGAGCTCGACGTGTCATCGGATGTCATCAGGTAATATCGTCAGGTAGTGTCGTTAGTTAGTATAGTTTAGATTTGTATTTCTCGAATTCGAATTTGAGCTCAAAGTGTCACGGATAGTATTATCGGGTAGTGTCGTCAGATATTTAATATATAAAAAATATTTAAAAATATATAATTAATTTTCGGATAGCTCGTCGAGTTTTCGAACCTAACACATTTGGGCTCCAGCTGAGTTGCATCTCAAATAAATGTCTTCACCAAGCTCAATTAGCTAAAAGCCCATTTTTGCCTTTTTCTTGTGATTTGCCGTTGATCAGCTTCAACATGTGTTAGTGTGGCAAATTAGTGTTGGTTGTGTAGTAGACTTCAGAAACTACAAACCACACTACACAGAGCTTGCTTGCTCTCTCCAAGTTCGTATTGCATTAGCATTGTTTTCCTCCCACCTCATGTTAGTTAGATTGCTGTATACTAACTGCAGTTCACACCCCTATTGATGTTCGAATTCATCACAATGCAAGACAATGCCATTTAAGCCACTGATCTGCTGTCCTTTCAAAAGATCAGTCTAAAATCTAAACCAAATCCTAATTCCTTGAGAAGTGGTGAATGCTGCGCAGAGTACCTATATTTGTTTCACAAGAAGTAAAAAGAGCAACATCAACAAAAAAAAAAAAAAAAAAAAAAGAAAAAGACTGAAGAAATTTACAAGAAGCTCCACTATTGCATGGATATGAGAACGTTACGAGACATAGTAAAAATGCTACAATATTTGGAGTAATACCAATATTAGGAGAAATACCATCAGCATATTTTGGCAATGGAGAGAGGATAAATATTAGGGGCAAGTACAGGGACTGACCCAATAAATGGAGAAAAAAATCTGGTTGATACTACAGCATGTTGATGTCCCCGAAATGCAAGCTTAGCATGATAAGAGTTCACAGAGCAATTGGGAACAATAGAGTAGAGATATTCATCAATTTGTTGTTCTTCCTTCTGCGGAGATTAATCTATGATCAGGTTTCTTCATGCTAATTGCTGCCTTCTTTACTTTATTGGCTATTGATGGCAGGTGATGAAGTGGTCCCACATCAACTCGGAGAGAAGTCTGCACAAGTTTTAAGCTCAGCAGGATTTCGAAACCTCACATTTAGGACCTATAATGGGTACCAAACAATATTCTTACTTAGGAATTGTCTAAGCTGTTCAGCTCATTTGATGAACCATTGTTTTGTTATTGCAGGCTAGGCCACTACACTAGCCCCGAAGAGTCTGTAGAACTCTGTAACTGGCTTACTGGGAGGTTGGGGCTTGAGGGATCACAAACATAATCATTCATGTGCACACGGAGGAGGGAAGAGAAAAATTTAGTAGAACTGAAGGAACAAAGAACAGCTAAAATTGAGTTTCGGTTTGTTATATACTATATTGATGTTATCGATGATGTATTTGCATACACTGTCTTTTGTAATAAAATTATCAAATGACCATATTTTGTTACGTTTTTATGTGGAATTGGTACCAGGGTTTTTTTTTTTGAGGGGGGGGGGGGGCTAGGAAACATGTTCTTAATGTTGTTTTTGTAGCAATGTGGATTTTCTGGCATTTTTATCTTAACTGGTCCAATGTGGGAGGCGTTCGAAAAACATTGCAACAAATCTCCAGCGGTGAGCAGTTGTTGGCAGCTTTGGGTGCCAACTGCTTGTATAATTTTTTGCTGTTGTAGAATTATTGAACAGAAGAAAGGAAATCTCATTGAAAATGTGGGAGATGAAAGTCTGGGACAAGACAGAGAAGCTATCTTGTAGGTTGCAGGTTGTTCTCTCTCTCTCTTCATGCATTCTGTATTGTTTGTGAACATAAACAATCCTTATATGGAGGAATAGATGCTTGATTATAATTCTGGTAGTTATTCTTTAAGTTGGTGCTCTGTCTGCATCCATGGAGGTACCAGTCTTACACGCCAGGCACATAATGATGAGCAGGTAGTTGGATTTCTTAACTAGTCAGTAGCTTTGCATATTATAAATCTGAAAATCAAATAAAAGAATTTCGACATTTTTTTTGTGGCTCTTATTTATTTTTTTTTGATATTATTTATTTTTTAATTACAAAACTACTTTTGTTAATTACAGTAAATTACCACGATGATAGAAAAATCAATTACTTCTTTTTATAATGGTAGCAAAAATAAATGTTTGGCACAATTATGCCTACGATGGTCACACTTAATGCCCTTAAGTGGTATAAACTCTCATTTTGGCATCTGCTTTGGGCACACAGATGCAGAAAGAAAGGCCATTCTAATTCCTCGACCCTTAATTTTGAGACCATTTGGGTGTGAATTTGAGCTGAACAAATGTTCAGTGACCCAATTTAGTTAGGGCACATGCCCAATTCATCAACTTTTCTACACTATTTACCTCTTTTATTTGACACCCATAAAATGAGATTGTGGTCTCCCAAAGATAGCTTAAAAGATAGAGCTTCTCCACTTTTTCTTCATTTTTTTTATTCGATCTGTTTGATTGCATCTCTTTATATTAAAAAAATAAAAAATAAAATGAAATTGTATAAAGATTTAGACTCACTCTTTTTTGAATGAGTTATAGATCAATTGATATCGTCTTCTCTCTTTTTATAAAAGTCTTGAGTTCGAACCTGACCTTTTTTTTTTTCAAATTTTTAACAGCTGATTGGATTTAGTTTTGGCTTTTGTTAATTGTGTTGAGATTAATGGAATTCTGTGACGTTGGATTTCTTTGTTCAAAATTTTTGCAAATCTGCTAGATAATTAAAAAAAAAAAGAGAGAAAATTAATTTTATTTATTTTTTAAGTATAAAGGTATTTTTGATAATTCATGCTATTTTAATTGACATGGGCTTCCGTTGTGGCAGAGGTGTATTGTTATATTAACTTTAAGTAGACGAAGGAAAGTGTAATCGATCAAAATAAAAGAGCAAAATGTTACGAATAAAAACGAATTATATGTTTTTCACTAACTTATTCTCTAAGAAAATTAAGTTATTTAATCAAATCTCAAAATTAAAATTTAAAAATAAAAAAATTATATTCAGATAAGTTCATCCTAAATTGAATTTGATAATATTTAAATTAAATTATTCATATTTCAAATTCTGATCGGTTATTAAAAAAAACAAAAAAATTATGTTCCTCAACTCCTGTTCCTGTGCCCAATTGGCCATTTGGTCAGTCAAGTCTTGGATCAATTTGGCTAGAATGGGCCTATGAAGAGGACTCATGAGGCCTTAACCCAAAAGCCTCTTACCGCAAAACAAACATTCCCTCCTGCTCTGTCAGGTATATGTTATAAAGCTATTCTGAACATGAAAGTGTATGTCCTGCAAAATTGATAGTCTCAATCTAAGCAAAAGCACAAAGAATGGCTACGGAACCTGCAAAGCAGGATACCAACAGACTACAATTAGTAATCATTTACTGCGCAAGAACTCCTACCCCCGATCTTTTATTGAAATAAACCGAAAAGGGACCTCACTAATTAAATATTCTCAACATCCGCCCAAATGCAAAAGTATTTACTTGGAATAAATTTCAAAATAATAATTAGACTATTTGATATCAGTTCAAGAAAAGGAGTCATGAACTTTTTAGCATTTTAAGTTTTTTAGTATTTTTTAGTTAATTTTTAATATTTATAATTTTTTAACTTTTATAGTTTCTTAATTTTCTTAATTTCTTAATTTTTTTTAATTTCTTAGTTTCTCTAATTTCTTAATTTTTCTAGTTTCTAGGTTCCTAATTTCTTTACTTTTTTAATTTTTGAGGTTTGTATTCTCTATGAATATTTGTAATGTTTCACTATTTTAGACACATCAATAATAATATTTTTTTAGAGTATTAATTCTCTGTTGAAAGTTTTAGAATTTTGTTTTTTTGTTTTTTTTTTTTGTAAATTCTATTGTTTTCCTTCTATCTCTCACGTGTTATGTGATATCAGAGTCAAAATTTTTTCTTGCGATGGCCAATTAGGATGGTGAAGGTAGTACTATTTCTGACATGCTCAAAGAGTTGCGAGCTGACAACTGCAATTCAAATTCTTTCTGTTCGAATGGAATAGAGAAATAGAATTACAATCGTTACGAGTAAATCAGGGCAATGTACGAGGTGAAGGTGGTGCTTGGAGAAACGTTCAGGGATCTCAATTCAATCCTATATTAGCACGACAATTTCGTAGGATTCAGATCAGCGAGGAATATTTTTCAAACGAGGAAGTTGCTGAGTTCTTTGATCATAACCCTAATTCTAGGGCAACTTATCAATATCAACAAAAAGAGTTTCGATTGAAAGTAGATATTCCTTCATTCAATGGGAATCTAAATTTTAAAAATTTTCTAGATTGGGTAGTAGTGGTTGAGAGGTTTTTTGATTTCATAAAGATTCCAAAAAATAAGCAAATAAAGCTGGTGGTATATCGATTAAAAAGTGAACATTCTTCGTGGGGGAATAGACTTAGATCTAACGAAGACATTTAGAAAAGCAGCTAGTAAGGATTTGGCCAAAGATGAAGAATATGTTGATAGCTTGATTTCTTCCCTCAGATTATAATCAATTTTTGTTCCATCAATACCATACGTTGATGTAGGGGCAAAAATCTATGGTTGAATATACCGTAGATTTTTTACAATTATTGATACGAAATAAATTGATGGAGATTGAAAGTTAACAAGTAGTGAGGTATATTCATGGATTGAAACTTGCAATCCGTGATAAAATTGATTATCAAATCATTTTAATTTTTAACGAAACCCAGAATATGGCCTAGATAGCAGAGTCAATGGGATTTAGAGAATATTATAGAAATGAAGGAACTTATTAACCCCTAGGCAAGGCTTCTAGGGCAAACCTAAGAGTCAGTACACGGTCCAGTTTTAAACCATGAAGAAAGATAAGGTAGAGAAGGAGCATGCAAAGGAATCAGCCAACAACAACCCTTACTCAAAACCAACAGGAGATAAGTGTTATAGGTGCTGACAAGTTGAACATAAATCTAACAATTGCCCTCAACGCCATCAAGTTCATCTGGCCGGCTATGGTAGGGGGGATAACGAAAACTCTACTTATGAGGAAGAAGGGATTTGTGAGCCAAATGGAGAAAACGAAGATGTGCAAATGTCATTGCTTCATTAGAGGCTGAGATAAGGAAGAAAGTGGTAGTGTTTGGAATAGGTTGGGCATAAACAAGCTTTTTGAAAAGTTTGAAAAATCTATCATATGAAGTTCTGGTGCTATTACCTCGTAATTACTTTGCATTCACCCCATTACTATCAAGTATTACATGTGGTACAGTGGAAGTTCGTAATATCGTAGAACTAATTCACAATATAGTTAGAAAGAAGATAGATATTTCTTATTTGAAAGCTGAATATTTCAAAATTGATCCAGTAAATAGAAAAGTTTACCATCATTCTAATTCAGACAAACACTTGGATGGAATAGAAGAATTTGAGGTTGACTATAATTAACTGATTATAATAGTTACTTTGATATTTGTTATACTCAATATATGTTTTTGAGTAAGAAAACCAAATAAGAGAGTTGATGACATGAATGCAGATATTGGAGATATCACTCAAGAGTGAGTTCTTTGCAGGTAAGGAGACTGAAGTAGGATATGTTTTCAATAATTATTATACTATGCGAGATCGGTTCAAAAAAAGGAGAAATCTGTTAACTTTTTGGCCTTTTAAGTTTTTTGATATTTTTTTAATTAATTTTTAATTTTTATAATTTTATAATTTTTATAGTTTCTTAATTTTCTTAATTTCCTAATTTTTTTAATTTCTTAACTTCTCTAGTTTCTTAATTTTTTTTAATTTTTAATTTTTTAATCTTTATAATTTCTTAATTTTTGAAGTTTACATTCCTTATAAATATTTGTAATATTTCATTATTTTGAATACACATCAATAATGATATGTATTTTAGAATTTTAATTCTCTTTTCAAAGTTTTATGATTTTGACTTTTTTACAAACCTACTGTATTCGTTCTATCTCCCCGTGTTAAGTCCTAATGATTCCGAAGCACTGATGATTCCGATTGTCTGACAAAAGAGAATTGACAAATAAACAAACAAAGAATGCAAGGTACAAATTGAATTAGTGATGAGAAAAGGAATAGCTAAAAAGAAAAGAGACCTAAATAGGTGCTGTAGTAGCAGTTCCTCCTCATCTTCACCTATCATTTTGCAGTCCATCAAGTATACTGTGCGTTCCCATCTTCCGCAACTACAAATAGCAGCTATACTTGCGAGATATTGCAAAAACAGCAATATTTTAGGGTTCAGAACCTGAACCTGGTATCCACTGAATGAATTATTAACTTTCAGCTTATGGGCCTACCCAATGAAAAATGGCAAGTCATTAGAAAAGCCAATGTTCACCTAATTACCATCTTGAGAACCTCTTTTACCTTGATCACCTTCAGGGTCAATGCATGGGGTGAGAGTGGGGAGAGATAGAGCCTGATGAAGAACTTGACTCAAACTCCCTGCAGTGATTGTCAGGAGGGCAAACTCGTTTTCTTTTAGGAGAACTTACTTTTACGTCTTTCAGAGGGGTATCAGCTTGCTTTAGGACCTCGGAAGTGTCATCTGTCAGAATCGTGTATACATCATTCTTGGAATCTAGTCCTTCATGAATTTTAGTCACACCATCAGTCAGTGGAGTACAGGGTGAATCATGCCAGAGGGAGCCTTTTGGTGGGAAATGATCAGTTCCAGGAGATATTACAGCCTGTGAAATACTTTTTGAATTACCTGTAATTGGTGAAGCTGTAAAGCCTGAGGGCATAGACTGGACATTTGGCATTCCAATGCGATTATATACATCTGCATATTTATCATATTTCGGTGAAAGAGAGAACGAAGTTCTGTCGTTTATGCCGCCAGAATCAAATTCTTCATTATAACACACAGGGTGCAGTACTTCTGTGCTTGTTTTCTGGAGCATATCAGTCCCATTGCCATCTGAATCTCCTGATATTAGGGACTTTATATGAGATGACAAAATGGTCAAATCAGAATCAGGTGATGGGAAGTATCTTCTTGAAGAGAGGCGAGACTTGAATGCATCCTTCCCATGACTAGAATAGAAACTATGAACTAGTTAGAAAAGCATGTAACATGAGACTCATCTCGCATAAGTCATGGGATCTTACTCCGAAAATTGGAATGATGGCGTTGTAGGTGTCAGGATGTGAGGATGACATATCTTGCCTTGCATATCTTTTCCTACGGTCACTGCTGCCAACTCCTCATTAGATGCAGTTTCCCATCCTTTAAAGTTGGTGCTTTGACTCACCCGCTCCATGCTTGATCCATTATCTGGAATAACCAAAAGCAAGGAACAAATGATGCAATTTAAGTGAGGAAAAGGCTCAAAAGCAAGAGTGACACAAGTGTTACTTTTGCTGTCAAAACATACTCCTTTCCAATATGAGAACAATGAGAAAAAAGATCTGAGATGCAAACACTGTTGGATACCAGAAAATAGGTCACAGACAAGATCTGAGACACAAACATTAGTTTTGATACTTCTAATCAAAGGTGTCATGTCAAAGCATCAAAATGCCTAGCCTGCATGCTTTCCTCTTTGGAAAACCTGCAAGTTTGATTCTCAAGGACCATGGGCAGACTTTAACCACGCTTTTTTCATATTGAGTGAGTTTGGTGCGTAAGATGAATAAATGTGCATGGAAGCACAAGCTTTGTCTAGTAGAAGTAACTTTTTCTTCGTTTACAAGGAGGCTGAGATTGTTTTTTGGTTACTGCCATAGATCGTGCCTATTGATTTTCAGAAAGTTCTTGATATTTCCAAATTGACCATCCTACTAAACACCCATCTTTCAAACGGCAAAAAGCTTTTTGACAAGGTACAGGTTACTTACAGAAAATAAAGAAGCCATGTTGGGATTTCTTGTTTCACAATTGGAATACGTAAATTGATCTTTAAAGATGTGATTCAGTAACATTTCATTGTCCATTTCTTATATGCTGATGAATGAAATGACAACCTTTCTCATAATGATGGTCATACATAAAGAACTTAAAGAATGATTTCTGACCTTCCTTCCATCCATAAGTATTTTTGCAACTCTTACATCGGCACTCCTCAGAGCATCCAACACGAGACTTTTCAGATACAACAGAAAATTAGGGGCAGTCAAAATAAGTTGAGAATCATACAAAAATAGCAAGCCAAACTAAACAACAATTTCAAGGAAGGCAAACCTGGAAGCAGTTGCAATATTTTTGCAAACACATTGACTTCTTGCAACTGCATCCTCTTTTATGTCTTGCTGAAGATGTTGTCAGCCACTTATCCTCTACCTGCTGGGTAACAATTTGTCAAAGAAGGTACTTTATCAAGCATGTAAGATGAGATTGAACCTAAACTGTGAAATTGGAATATCACACTATGCACAGGGGACTCATTTGCATGCAGTATTACCTTTGAAACAAATGCAAGGGGATTGCGAATCTCAATTTGATGTCGTGCATCTTGAACAGTATCTTCATAGTCAGGTTTGTTAAGGCACCCATGGCATGCACAGGATTCCGCACAATAATTTCCAGAAGAAAAACATTCGCAATAACTACAAGAAAACCAAGTTTCTTGAAATTAATGCAACTACGTACTCAGAAAAAAAAAAAGAAATAGGAAGTCAAAAAACTCACAGCTTCAAGCATTTTGATTTCATACAGTTACACATTTTGCAACCATCACCATCAGTAGCAGATATTGCCCTTTTCCTGGGAATTCATGCATTATACAATTTAATTATTGACAGTCAAACACAATATATATATATATATATATATATATATATATATAATTTTTAACACCACAAGAAGAATGCAGGCTTTACCTTTTTCTTGGGGGGCTTAGCTGGTTGAAATTTTCAAACTCATCAATGTGATCAACGTGTGACTGCAACTTCCCCATACCAGATGGATTTGCATGATATGAAGCTGGAGTCAACAATAAATAGTCACCTGATGCTTTAAAACTCTGGGCAGACTCTGCAGTATCAGAGCATGCTCTTAAAGAGAACTGAGAGTTGTGCCTCAGGTCATTAATGTTAGAAATTTCTATGGGATCTGCAAAACCGAAGCTACTGTTTGTGCCCTCTGATGGGTGAGAACTCAACATGAACCCTGGATTCCTCTCTTGTACAATTGGATAATTCCCCCCAGCTAGTCTCATGCAAGCACAGCCAACTGGAGCAGAACTGATGATACTATTTAAATGTAGCCCAATGCCAGATGGCCTAGAAGCTGGAAAAGATGGCATTCCTCTTTGAGCAGGTAAATTGGAAACTATTGGTAGGGACAAGCCAATCGCATCCATGTTGCCAGAGGTTGCATTTGATTCCAGCCAAGATGCATTGGGAATTTCCAAATTCAAAGGGCCACAACAAGAATCAGGGTTTGCAATACTATTAGTTGGGGCTGAAAAACCTGGGTTATTTGCTAAGGGATTGCTTCCATCATCTTCATACTGAAGACATCGTCTAAGCATGACACGTTGGTGTTGATTTTCCTACATTGAATTTGATGAACCAATAAATAAATAGCATAAAAAAAAAAACTTTGCAGTGAAAGGGAAAGTCAGGGACTAATGTTTTCCTTGCATAATGGCCTCTAAAGGACACGCTAGAGGTGCCACGCCTATGATTCTTTAGGGTCACAATCATGCTTTTGGTGTTTCAGGATTTTATCATATACCCTATTAGTGCAGTCTGTACACTATAAACCATTTTCTCATTAACATGCTTCTTATTTGGATAAAAGCAAATAAGATGAATTTCCAAGTAAGTGCAGTAAAGAATATAGATTAGATTGCACATTTCCTTAAATAATTGAGCTGGTTCAAGCTCTACTGAAGCACAAACAGGCTACAGCTAGTAGCTACATGAAACCATTACACTGCAATGCTTAAGGCACATCCTTTTCCTGTTGCAAACTGGCTAAACCCACAGTACTGGGGCTCTCAGTTGCCACAGGTTCCACCAAGAACTTGTCGGTGAAGATAAAAGGACTGCACTGTTCAGTCTTGCTATCCCAATCATTCCAAGAGTCAGGACCACCCTTACAGGCTAACCCTGCCTCTAATGCACCAGAATTGTCTGACCCAGAAACAAGCTTCTTAATTTTATTATCTCGATGATAAAACTCAGCAGTAGACAATTGAGTGTAGAGAGGCCTAGCAATAACTAAATGAAAATGACCAATTACCACATTTTAGGCACATATGATCGTATACCATTTTTGTTAAATAAATTACCAACGTTTTCAATTGTGGATTTATATCCGGAGATTTGAATACAGGAGGAGGTGAGTTAAGTCCTAGAAACCGTAGCCCAGTTTCTGCAGGCTTAACAGGCTTCAAAGGAGACAAATTGCTAATGTATCTGTAAATGGTAGACTCCTATGTAAAATTGAACAATGATTGGTGCATAAGATTCTTGCACTTGACATCCGCATATTAACAGGGCATTCAAATAGCAAGAGTTACAATTCTACAGTTAAAACAGATTCAATTATAAACCCAACAAATTTTTCAAAGGAAAACGAGATGTAAACCCAGTCACCAGAACTGACATAAAATTAGACTTCCATTGCGTTCAAATAGCAAGAGTAACAAAGTTTAAATTATTTAAAAAGCAATTTGCTTACCATTTTTATCCCTCAAATTTGTCACAAGAAGCACAAACCCAGATAACGAATCGACCTAAAAAAGGCAATCGAGAACACTATGGGTTCAAGAAGACACGTTAAACCCTAAGTAAAAAAGGAAAGAAACAAAACGTGACAACCAAAATCAACAACAGGTTGCTGTAAAACGGCACTCCTATGTCTTACTAAAATCAAAAGCCATAAGCATTCTTAGTGTCTGCAGTAACATTAAACCCTAAAATCCATTAATCCGCGAAATACAATCAATCAAACTCCCCCCCCCAAACCCTAAAATTGCATTCTTGACATTATACAAAGAAAAATAAAACGCGCGAGAGATACAAACCCTAAAAACAGATGAGAATAACCTGAAAGATTGACAAATGAGAGGATTGTAGAGCAGTAATGGAACAAAAATTAAATGGGTATGTTGGTATGATATTTATTACTTGAGATTTTGCTGAATCTGAAATGGGAATTGCGGTACTAGTACTGCTAGTTGTAGTTGGTGCAACTATTGATCTGCTTAGGGTTTTATTATTGAGTCTTGCAGAAGAGTCCATTTCATGAAACATCATTCCTAATGCTAACCCTAATCTGCATCTTGATATTTGCCTCCCAGAGTGTCCAGTTTTAGCGGGACACCTTGTTTTCAATTTTTCTCAATATTATGATTTGGCCTCTTAATTTTGAGAAATTGGTTGGAAGCCTCCAATCTTTTCCTTTTCTTCCAAGTTTTGGACCTCAATACGTGATGGATTATTAAATATACTCTTAACATGCAAATATTATTATCCTTCAAGATAAGATTATTTGTTATCTAAAGATTTGATTAAATTGCTTTGCCAATAAAAAAATTAACTTTTTACCCATTAATAAAAAGAAAAATATTTACACAAATATTATGAGTTCTAATTAAATGAGTGTAATGTTTAATATAAGTATCGGAAAAAATAGTACAAAAATATTTTTTATCGAAATTTTGAGAAAAAATTATATGGATAATTTTAATCGGTATTTCAAAATAAATTATAAAAACACTGTTAAATATTTTAAAATATCATTAAAATTCTAAAGTATGTTCTTTGTTCTTAGAAAATTATAACTTCCGCCTCTGCCCTATATATTATATTACAAACCTAAGATACAAATCTGCTTTTGCCCTTGACATAACATATTAATGAAATGAGAAAATTTGATCGGCTAAAATAGTTTTCTAAACAATATTGGGCTAATATTAATTATAACATTGAGCATAAATTATTTATGCATAACACTCTTATTCTCACCCCATTTAGCTACATTTACCATAAAAGGATATTTGAAGTAAAAAAAAAAAAGAACCATTGTTATTTGAGGTGTAGGTGTTGAGAAAAATTAAATCAGTAGGAGGTAAAGCTATTGTCGTACTAATAAAGGACATATTAGGATGTCACATAGGAAAAAGCAAAAAAATATGTAAATATTCTATCATTTTTTGTCAGATTTTTGATAAATAATTTATACTCTGAAAATTTTTTATATATACTTAATTATAAAATTTTCATTGAAAAGTTTATTATCTTATCTCTGATTTTGTAATCTCTATTATTTTTTATTTGAATAATAATATTTATTCTCTTTGTATTCAATTCAAAAATTCAAATTCAAATTCAAATTTAAATTTAAAATCAAGAAATTCTTAACTACCTAATTATTCTCTCTAATCCTCATTTTCTCACGATCCAGCCCTTAGAGCTGCTGCATTCCCGACCCATCATTAATAGGCCCAGCCCTTACAACGCCTGTGAATAGTGACGGCCCATTTTAAATGTGTGTGCTGTTTTGGGCTTGGACACAGCTTGACAGAAGCACCTTACCCATGGATCGTGCTGTGGCCATATATATATATATATATATATATATATATATATATATATATATATATATATATATATATATATATATATATATATATATATATCTTAAGTGCATTACTTATCACGGTGGTATTTAGATTGTCCCACTGATTTGATCAGCTATTAAGGGTTGACTCTCTCAATATCTGTTTTTTTATTTTTAAGATTTGAATTTAAAATCTTTACTAAGGGGATTTAAAACCCTACTGCTACACCCACAGGATGATCATAAGATCAATTTTTTTTTTTTTTTGGTTTTTACAAATCGGTATTCGGGTTTTACTCAATTAATTTGGTCTGAGTACTATAGAGTTTATTGATAGGGTGGTTCTCCTAAATTCTTTTCCTTAATTCTCAAGATTTGAATTCAAGATCTCTGATTAAGAAAATAGAGTATCCGATCACTCAACTGAAAGGAGTTCGGTGGTGCCCATAAGATCATTGGACAGGAACAAACTCTTTTTGCTGGCAATACCTTTGAATTTTGATAGCTTAATAACTTCACACTCATTAAGTTCTAAAAATTTTCAGTGCAATAGATTCGAGTTATAGTAAAAGTTCAAGTTTGTTTAATAATTATATGAGAGTGGTATTTGGAATTATTTTTAATTTTTTAAAATATTTTTTGTATGCACTAAAAACTGGGTTCTAGCATTATTAGTTTATAAATATTTATGTTTCTCTTAATTAAGCAGACAAACTTATGGTTATATTATTTATATGCATGTATAATTTTCAATTGTTCAATATGAGTAACTTATGCATGTTGATGGTACATACCAAAGGTATAGATTATGAATACATTAACAAAAAAATAAAATAATCGTAGTTAATTGATAAAACAGAACACGTTATTATGTATAATTATAGTTTGATAGTCTTTTGTTAGACAGTGATGATAAGTCTTAATCATCTAGGGGTCTAAACTCAATAAAAGTTGGTGTATGTGACTAGCACTCAACATGATATATAGAGCAATTTTCCAGATGCACTATAAAATATAAAATTGTATTGGGAATGAAAAAAAATGATTTGTGATAACTAACACCTCAATGGGTTCCACAGTATTAAAACTGAATTAATCAGACAAAATCTAGATATCGGTTGGTGAAAACTAAAAAAAAATAATAATAATAAAATAGAAATTAGTACTTATAAATAGTTTATGTATTCTTAATTTTGAGTGTTTGTGGATAAACTTGTAAAATAAGAGTATAAATTTTGATGTATTATGATTAAAACTTTTTAGGAGTCAAGAGTTTGACACATTGGGTATATAGTATTGATTGGTAGGAACAAACATATGCAATATAGAATTGATACTAAAGGTATCTCCAATAATTGAGTTCAATGATATAATATTACATCTTATCGCATGTTTTTAAGACTTGTTTAGTTCCATCAGTTAATGAGAGAAAAATTGAACGTTCTAAGATATCTTTCCCTTTTTTTTTTTTCATGAGAGAATCAATGATAGCAAATAATTGATAAAATAATAGTACACTTTAATTGCAGATGTTACATCTAGAGTAGTATATGGAAATACATATAAGTCATCCCCAAAGGGATAATTTAGTGGTCAAACTCCCTCCCCGATCTCGTGATTTGAGATTTAAATCTTGTGTAACTAAAAAAAAAAAAGGTATACATATAAGTCAATGACAAAGCACGAATCATTATTTGTTAACTTTTATAAATAATACCATATTTATTTTATAGTGCACCTTTAATTATTTATTAAAATTAAATAATTTTAATGTAACTAATGGTTTAATATGTTACATTATAGTTATTCTGGAGTTAAAATAAATATGTTTTATGTCTCTAAAATAATGTAGAGAGAGAAATCCATAATTTTCAGAAACTATTAATGAGTGATTTATAATTTCAAAAACTATTCTATCCTATTTTAAAGCTTTATGAAAAATTGCATATTTGTCGACCAAAGTAGAAATCATGGTAAAGTTGGTTTTGTTCATATCTCCCCCACCAAAAAAAAAAACTAGTGCATTGAATTAGAAAAAGAAGAATAATCTTTCTTTAAGATTTTATATGCAATCTCTTCTTTATTTATTTTATAATATCATATTTTAATATTATTTTTTATTCAATTAATTTTTAATCCTCTATATTTTATGAATGAAAATAGATATCACATGCAAATTGAATCAACAAGTATACGACTGTGTATCTTTAAATCCACGAACCTTCTAATAAATCAAAAAAATACATTTCCATGAATTTATGAAATAAAGAATTATGCAAATAAAAATATATTTAGTCCAAATATTTTTATAATATATCAATTAAATTTAATTATAAGTCCAAATCAGGTTTATATCTAACCAAAAAAAAGAACAAAAATAGGATTTCTGATTATTCAGAAATTAATCGAATCAGATGCACTAGTCATTCTAATCTCATATATCCCGCTATTCTTTATGGGAATTCTAATTTATTCTCAAGGCTATATAGTTCAACAATTTAAATCAAAGAGGAAATGAGATCTACAACTTGAAAATTCAGAAAATTTTTAATAGAAAATTTTTGTTTCTTTCTTTCTTTCTTTTTTTTTTTTTAAATTAAGCACCATATAAAAAAATCCATTATTTAGTAGTTAAAATGACGTCATTTATTATAATGTTTTATTTTAATTGGTGGCACCATTTTTATTTTTTTGAAAAAAAAAATCAAAATGGATATTATTAGAAATAGAAAATGAATAGCACTAAAGTTGTGCATGTTATCTCCATGATTTTGATTACATGGATTCATAATTTTTGCGTTTGTTTGGTAATTCTTCTTGTGATGCTACTTAATTTGTTAAATTAAAACGAAAACCTGAATTGCGTTTTTGGACTGTATCTATTGATAAAGACTCATGTCAGATTTTTGAATGATTTTTTTAAGCCTTATACCAAGTAAATAGTCTAATAGTATAAATATTTCAAGAAGTTTGCTCATGTATACGAGTGTAAATTTGTATTAATTTATTCATTTAATTAAAATTTCTAAGGAATAAACAAGAAATGAGATTTTGAACCCTTTGACATTTCAAAATTAGGGTTCTAATTTCACTTAAAATTTCGTACAAAATCCATTTATTCTTTCTTTTTTTTTAAAAAAAAAGGACATAGGGAGAGAGTCGGATATCCTTTTAGTTAAAGCAAAATCAAATGTTACATAACATAAAACGTAGGTTATATGGAAATAGAAACAAGAAAAGGGAACAGATTCAAAGCAATACAAGGAAATTACACTTTATAAAAATACAAGAAACGAAAACGTGAACAAATGCTTAAATATAAAAAATATAAGGATTTTTATATAAATATTAATTATTTTATGAACATAATAGAATTGCTATATTTTATAATAAAAATATAAAATAATCAGATATGTAATTATTAATTATAAAATAAATAATATAAAAGTAAAATTTATAATTAATTAAATAAATAATTTATTAAGTATGAAAATGTGTAATATAAAAATATAAAAACTTTTACAAATATAATTAATTTAACATGTTGAAACGTTTTGAAAATAGAAAATATTTCATAAATATTTCAGAAATAGGAAATCATTAGTGTTTTGAGAATTTTCCTTGAAATTGTTGTACAAAAATCCTTTTTTTTTTTTGTAAATTGTGTAAAATTTTTTATCATTATTTATAGCCTTCACTTTAAATTTTTTAATTTTTTTCGTAGATTTTATATATGCCACATCATTTGTGTACAAGATTTGTATAGAAGGATGCCCACAAAATTTGTGCCCAAATCCATGTTTCCTAGGGGATTTTTTTCTTTTTCTTTTTCTTTTTCTTTTGTTTGGGTATTTTCTTTGAAAAGAAAGAAGGGAAAAAGGTTGAAGGGTTGTATACGTTAGGGAAGTGGTCATAATGGTCGTGCATGGATGCATTTCCCAATGAAGAATCGAATCAAAGTAAGGCCTTTTCTTTTATTTTTGCTTTTTTCAGAGTTTGCTGCAGCCTCTTCTTTACCCTTACCCAAGAAAATTGTGGGTAAGTTTATTTATTGGTTTTAATTGTTGTGTTGATTTTATGCATCATCATCCCACCTCTGAAAAACAAGAGGGGAGAGAGAGAGAGAGAGAGAGAGATTTAAAAACAAATAGGACTAAGTAAGGGAGAAAAGAAAGTGACAGTGAAAAAAGCTAGGCATTGCAAGTGAGGAAAAAAAAAGAAAAGAAAATTAAAGATGGTCAAAATTGAACCTCGAAGACTTCTCTCTTCCATCATCAACTTCACTATCTTTATCGAAACTCACCTTCTCCTTCCACCTTTCTTTCATTTTGAATACCCCATCTCATCTCAGAGAGAGAGAGAGAGAAATTTATTAAATATGGAGATAAGTAAATATATAACTATTCTCTTTTATCATGACATATAACTGAATTAATGCATAAGAAATGGCCATTATACCTTACGTTAAAAATCATTACAAAGCTTATATCATAATAAACTAAGCATAAATTTTAAAACATTATATAGATTATAATTGGAACTATAGACAAACCGTTTAAATGGTTTATTACAAAATCAAATCACATCTGACTAAAGTTTGGTACATATAACCAAAACTACGAGCCCTTCCTTGCCACGTTTTCTCCTTAAGCATCCGGAAAGGGGCAACATATTGTCGAGGTTTTGATAAAAAATGTTGAGATTAATTAAAATATTTTCGATATTTCTTAATAATAAATATTGCCATGTGTAAAAATTTCCTCACCATCCCTCAATTTTTTGTGCCTTTGGTTTTGGGCGACATTTTTTGGCAAAAATGTCGCTAATAACATATTTTGGTGACGTTTTATTTAAAAAATGTTGCCAAAAGCAAATTCATGGTGATATATATAGAAATGTTGGGAAATATATATCAGAAAACCTTTTGTTTTTTTTTTTTTTAGTTTAAGGAGAGATTTTGTTTATCATAATCTATAATTTCATATATAGTGTTAGATACAAAAGATTATGCCATTTGTTTTGTGCATAATTGAAACCTTTTGACCAACATTCAAAATTTGGGTTACAAGTACAAGAAAGGAATATACAAAATTTGAAAAGTAATCACCATTTTTTCTTGTCTTGTGAACCTTAGGATATGTGGGTTCTCAAAGCATGGTATACAAAGAGACAGGACCCCCCCTTAGTGAAATATATATATATATATATATATTGAGATAAGTATTGAAGATTGTGGGGTCCTTCTCTCTAATGTTTTTCTTTTTTGGCCTGGAATATTCATTTTGTCCGGTGACAACTTGTTAGTTTATTTTGGTTCCTTCTTATCCAATCTTTAAGTCAACATGCAGAGCCTTGTTGCCATGACACCCTTGTATCAACCTAAGTATTAAGGGTCTAAATCGTATGCATTTGGTCAATAATCTTCATAATGGTTTTATTATTCTCAAGACTGAGCACTTCTATGCCGGGTTTAGAGGATGCAAATCTATGCTGTTTGCTTTTGTATGGGGGGGGGGGGGCTCCATGTCAATAATGATGGAACAGCATAAGTTCATATTCATGTATTAGAAATATTATGAATCAAGGCAGATACTGGGTGTTTTTGGATTTTTTGTGCTATACTAACTAAAAAATATATAGCATTAACTCTGGAAAAAAAAAAAAAAATATATATATATATATATTTCAATAGCATTATAATTATAATTAACGTAAATCTTGGTTGTGCATACACAAGATAAGGTTGTGGAAAAAGAAGTTGAAGTGCTCAAAAAATGGACAACCTGAATTGGATGCTTGGAATGCACTCATATAGAGTGGCTTTTATTTTTTTATTATTTTTTTGTGCATGTTTTTTTATTCATAAAATTTGAATTTGAGATTTTGATTAAAAAAGTTTAGTACCCTACCATTAAACTCGTTAGTATATGGACTAGCTTTTGTGACAACTTAAATTGGTGGATTGGGAGTATCTTGTTGGATATTCATATAAAACAATCTTGGTTTAATGTATGTACACGACCAAAAAACTAAACAGCAACCATTCATTTTTTTTTTTAAAAAAATTTGACAATAAGCATAGACATTTAGTAATGTAAAATAAAAATTAAATGCGGAAAATATTCCAAAGGCAAAATTCAATGTAGGGGTGGTAAACTTAAAAAGAAGAGCATACGTGTGAAAACTTGGGACTTATATATGTACTGTATTTACTCAAGTTCACCACCTTTACACTAATGCATAAAAAGAATGTACTTAATCCTAGCTCTGTCGAGCATCATTCAGACAAAATTCCTAACATAGACTCCACAAATCATGATTTATCTTTATTCCTTCTCTCTCTCTCTTCCTTAATTTAGTTTCCATTGAGAGATTCCATTGTTCAAAGGACTTCAAGAGAAATGCAAAAAGAGAAAGGCATCATCAGCCCCAGCTTGAAGTTTCAATCTCTGACTCGAGTCCCAAGGCTGAAAGAAAGGAGGCACTATATATCTCTCCCATCCCACAACCTCAATCAAAGCAACTAATCTCTCATGCAGCTAAACTTCTGGCTTGGCCTCACACCCACACACACCCCCGCACAAACCTGCATAATCTTTTTTGTATCTTCCAACACTTTGTTTTACCAAGGTAAGCCATTAATTTTATCATATTTAATTAGCCTTTCTTTTTTTCCTTTCCATGTTCAATAGGTTTCCTAGCCATACCTTATGTTCAATAATTTATTTAGTCAAGTACTTGGGGTTAAATTTTATATGCTCGACAGGATACATTATAAAATTCAAAATTTACAACAATAGGAGCAATTGTTAGTAGTTCACTACTAATGGGATGACAAGCCAGTCGTTTGATTAAACTTTGTCAAACAATTATAAATATGAATTTAAACTGATAAAATAACATATAAGAATAGTTTAAATATATAGCAAAAAATTAGATGCTCTCTCCCTTTCTCCCTGAGACGCATAGACTTGTGTGACAGGGAAGAGATGAGCAGGCCGGGAGATTGGAATTGCAGATCATGCCACCATCTCAACTTCCAAAGGAGAGATTCGTGCCAACGGTGTGGTGATCCTAGACCAGGAGAAACAGGTGGTGATCCTTATGGAAGCTTTGGTAGTAGGGGAGGCAGTTCAACATCTTTTGGATTTACTGGGGCTGATGTGAGGCCTGGTGATTGGTATTGCCCCATTGCCAACTGTGGAGCACATAACTTTGCTAGCCGTTCATGTTGCTTCAAGTGTGGTGCATTCAAAGATGAATCCTCTGGAGGATTTGAGAGTGACATGCCTCGTCCAAGAGTGTTTGGATTTGGAGGTGGTGGTGGTGCTAGCAGTAGTCGCCCTGATTGGAAATCCGGTGATTGGATTTGCACAAGGTGAGAATGAAACAAGCTCCTCTTTCTTCTTGATTTAGATTCTATCAAACATTTTTACACTTACTGGTGTTAAATTGATAAAACCAGTCTAGCATACGAGACTATATCTTGAAGTAAAGAGGCCTTAAAGAAAATTTTGTAAATATGTACATGCCCAACAGAATCATTTTGTAATTTTTTCTTGGATATTTGTCCTTGTTTATATCTAAAATAAAAGGTTGGACAGGCCTGGCTGCAATCAGCATAACTTTGCAAGCAGGACTGAGTGCTTTAGATGCAATGCACCGAGGGAGTCTGGTAGCAAGTCATCATTTTCATAATCAAAATTTGTCATTCGTGGGTAAATGCCATAGCCTTATTATAATTTTGGTTTTAGTCATGCAAAATTGGCTTTAGCAAAGAATCATGTGAATTTTGAATTTTCAGGTACTGCAGTCCAAGAAAAACATGAAGAGGAAGTGATCCATCTCTCTTTATTTCCCAAGTTAATCTTTTCTTTTTTGGATTTAAGTTTTTTGTCTAGTTGGCCTTTTTCTCTTGGGAATTTTGAATCATGTGGTATGAATTTGAAGATCCATGTCCAGTAGAACCATGTATTTGTGTGAACTTTTATTAATGTTCTCAGAACATTATCAATTTAGTTCTCTCTGGTTTCTCAATATACAAAAGAGCAGTGTCCTGTTATTCTTTTTCTCTACGTGGTTTTGGTGCAACTTGAACTTTATCTAGAAAAAGCTCACATGTAACTTCTGCCTTCTGCAGAATATACATTTTTGACACTGAGATTCCTCTCTCTCTCTCTCTCATTTTATTATGTGGTCCAGGCAACTTCCAAAATGGTTCTGACTGCAAACTAAGATCAAATTCAAATTCTGGTCAATCACCATTTGATCACAAATGAAAGGCAACTCGGGTTCCGAAGAATGTTTCCATAAATAGCCATTTTGGCCCGATTGATTAGAATCTTTACGTTACTTTAATCTACATCCAAATAAAATGCTTTAGGATGCACTTGATTGGAATCAAAAACCAATCAAAAACCTTGAGGCTTGATGCTTAAAACATTATACTACCCAACATACTATCCAGGGCGAACCTTGGTGCAATGGTACGGTAACTTCTTTGATGATTTTAAGATCACAGGTTCGAGGTATGGAAACAGTTTCTTTATAAAAATATAAAGGGAAGGCTGTGTATTGTACTAAGTTGGGAGCATTTTGTATACCGGATGAACCATTTTTATTTTATTTATTTATTTATTTATTTATTTATTTTTTTGGTATTTGTCTCCCTACAATTACCTAATGTCAAGCCGAAAATTGATGCTTAAGGCCAAGCCGTTACTTGTTCTACTTATTAAAGCATGGTTCAGATGGTATTCCGAGCTAAAAGTTGGCCAACATTGAAGGCTCCATTAAGTCTTAATTGTTAGGTTAGAGACAGTAATTGGTAATCCATGTTTAACGCAACAGTGGGAGGTTTACCAACAATCGAAGAGACAAGTAGCTGTCCGTGCTTGTGTGATGTCAAGAAGGGGGGGGGTGGGGGTGGGGTTGTCATGTAGTCTAGGCTAAATGCAATATTTACATCTATTTGAAAAAGATGGGTGAATCCCCCTCTCATCTGTTCCATGATTAAGGCTAATCTTGCAGCCTTTGGTACCCTTTTCAATCTCCATTTTAGGATTCATGCATGCATCCAACTTGAATTAGTTAATTACTTTGAATATTTCCATGTTCTACAAAGAGTGAAATGGAGTGGAGTGTGAGAAGAGACATATTTTTTGCTGTTGGACTATCAAACAAGGTCTGAGAGCCGAGAGGAATAGCCTAGTTTCTCCGAAGGAATAAGTCACACGCTTGTGGATGAGGACTCCCACTGCCATAGGAAAAAGAAGATCTGGAGTTTTGTGAATAGCTAGAAATAAGGGGGTTGTTTTAATATTCCTAAACTGCCATTTTTCTTTTGTTAAATGAAATTATTTTTTTTTAGCTCCCAAATTTTACAAGATTGAATTCATAAGCAGCACTGCATCACATTCATAAGAAGTATACTTCTTCTTTATGCTTAATTCATTGTTTCACTGTGATATTATTGAGGAAATAATTAAGAGTCAATCTGAGTTTGGAGAGGGAATGAGCATTATTATGGGTAAAAAGGGAATGTGATGGTGCAAAAGACTTCTTACTAAATTCAGCTGGAACTTTATTCACATAGGATTCCAAACTTTATAACTTGGCAACTTTCATGGGTTTCCCCTTCATTTGACCTCGAGATTATGTTGGGAATTTCAGATTATTGGTCAAAAAGTGACTACACATTCATTAATGTTTCTTACTACACTCCATTATATAGCTTTTAGCAAGATTCTTGTCTTGCTTTGAGCTAGCTTTAGTTACTTCATTTTGCTTTTATTGATATTAGTCAATCATGTCACTTGGGGTCTAACCTGATGGATCCATTACTCAACTACAAGCATGTCACACTTGATAATTATCATTTAATCATCTTTTTCTATATTTGCTATTTCCCCCCTCTCTCTTAATTGATATTTTCAAATTTGTTTCTTTTTATTAGTTAAAATGGTAAAATATTACTCCTGGCACTTGAAATAGTCCCTTGTCATGGTATTTTCAATTCATCATGTACGTGTGGGAGTCAATTCCTTTCAGTTTGTTTGTGCCTGTAAGTAATTGTCTTGGTAGATGAATGATTTACAACATAAGCTTTGTTTGCAATAGTATGATTAGGCAACATTACAACATAAGCTTTGTTTACAATAGTATGATTAGGCAAAATAAAGCACCAATCAAGATGATGGCAAAGTGAATACAGTACCTAATTCATAATCACAAGTTTTTAGGTTTGATCGTGATTAAAGAAAATCATTTGCAAAAATACGTCCGAGCAATCGATTTATTGGGTTATTTTGCGGCTATTTGGGATCTTGGTGGGTCTGTAGTGATTAACCCGACCTAAAAACAGTAAATATAGTTCAAATCGAACATTACACAATGAAGAAAAATAACGATTCCATGAGATAACAATGTTGGTTATTTTCTAAATCCCTTTAGGTTAACTAAAAAATGGAAGCCAACATTTCAATTCTAATTCATGTAATTCAATTTTAGATATCTTTGCAAAGGCGAAACATGCTTTGCATCAAAGTTCTCAACATTTCATAAAGACAGACCCATTTGACAAAAAAACTCTTCTTTTTAAAGCACAAATTGGAGTGCCTTTAATCATGAGCTTTAGTGTCCATTTGATCTTTAAAGACATCAATCCTGTCACTCAATACTTTATTCAAGTACAACTTGTATCGATTTAATTAACACTGTGATGGTCAATAGTCACAAAAACAATATAGCTTTTGCCAATTTTCAACCCACAGCCAAGGGGATAAAGTAGCATGAGGCTTTTGAATCCTACTCTTTTTCTTGTCACAAAATATGCTCATCTTTTTGTTTTCTTTCTCAAATTCAAAAGCCCAGAACATTTTGATATTCAAAAGGGTTGGGTTGACCCTTTAAACAATGGCTTGAAAAAGTTTCACTCCATGGGACAAAAGAACCTTAGCCCATTAGAGACCAACTAGAGTTCAACAATACCAAAACACAAATGGAGATAATAATAATAAATAAACCGATCTTATTAGCAGACCACATGACAGATTGATCATATTAAGACAACATAAGCAGGCAGCATTAATCAGCTGGAAACAGTGAACCCGCTTTCATTTTAACCTTGTCTCAGCACGGTGAGACTATAATTGATACAAGATCTATAGTTAACTGATGATTATCGGACACCAGAACGTCGATACAAAATTTCAAAGAACCCAACCTCGAAATGAAAATTTGAGAAGTGATTATTGTTACATGGAGGAGGACATCCATGCAAGGACTAAATAGAGAATAAGACAAGGGATTGGCATTACATATTTTTAAAGAAACTCTTGATGAAGCCTCATTGTCAATGCCTGAAGTGCCTCACATTGGTAAAAAGAAGTGAAACTCCATACTTGTTGCAACAATCAATGGCATCTTTATCACGGATGCTTCCACCAGGCTCAGCAATAACACTAACTCCACTTTCACATGCTTCTTCAACTGCATCTTTCCATGCTGTTGATAAAACAAAGATTAGCGTAAAGAGCCCATGGTTATGATTGCACACACGTTCCTAAAATGGGAAAAATGAATTCAACATTGCATTGCAAGCATCTCATTTGAAATCCCCAAGGACGATTTCACTGAGTTGCACGGTCTAACAAAAGAACGCAATTATTTCAGAGAGCTGTGTTTACCAAAAGGGAAGAAAGCATCACTGGCCAAAGCAGCTCCTTTTACTTCATCTCCTGCCTTTTTCATAGCTATCCTTAGGCTCTCCAAGCGATTTGGCTGCCCACTTCCCATTCCTAACATACAATTGTTCTGCCAAAAAGTCAAAGAAACAATATAATCAGGCATATCTGTTGCTTCATAGCTAGCTACTTTTAGCCCATGTGTCTCCGGGTCAGAGAGAGAGAGAGAGAGAGAGAGAGAGTAGTCAACCTTTGCTATCACAATGGCATTGCTCTTTACATGTTTGGCACAAAGCCAAGCAAACTCTGCATCACCAAGCTCACTTTCTTGTGGGGTTTTCTCAGAAACCACATTAAATTGAATATCTTCAGGTGTTAAATCATCAGGATCCTGAGCCAACCACCCTCCACCAACTTGTCTCAGAGAGGGTTTCCCTTTCTTATTCTTACTTGCCTCTAGAATTCTCAGTGTCTTTGACTTTCCACGTAAAATCTCAAGCCCCTTTGCAGTGTATTTGGGTGCAATTACAATCTCATAAAACATCCGAGTTTCACCATCAGTTGGGCTTCTGAACTCTCTGATTTCCTTAGCTAAAGCCTTGAGTGCAGAAACAGAGTCATTATGTGTCAGAAAACAGCAGTAAATCTCCCTTCCTAGTAGAAGCTCAAGTTCATCATGTCAACAAGCAGGGATGTCACATTAAGGTGCAAAGTGGGACAGAATAAGCCACGAAGAGTATGAGTTCCCGATAAAGGAAGAACCTAATGAACCCAACTGCTCCTACCAATTGCAGCTTAAGTATTTGTGAAAGAGTCATTGATGAAATTAACAAAACAGTTGAATAAACCACAAACTTACTTCATCCACTTCTATGTTGAAGGCCACAATACCCCCAAATGCACTCACAGGGTCTGCTCTTACAGCTAACCTGTACGCTTCAAGGATATCATCTCTTGAAGCTACCCCACAAGGATTTGTATGTTTAACGACTACACATGTAGGATTTTTGAACTCTGACACGCAGTTCCAGGCAGCATCAGCATCAAGATAATTGTTATAAGACATTTCCTGTTCAACAACAAAAAGGCCTCTATGAACAGGCATATACAATTTTTTTGGTCAGAGAATTAGACAAATATATATATAAAAAAGTACCATTGGTATGTAGAAAAAAGCTTCTATGAACAGGTATATACAAAATTGTCCGCAGGTAGATTTAATACCAGTCGCCGCGTGGGGGGGGGGGAACCAACAAAGATATCATAAGGAAAAGAAAAAGAAAAAGAAAAAAAAAAAGCACCATTGGTGACATCAAACAACGTATAAGCTTGGAAATTAAAATTGTGTTCCAATGTGAACACATGAGGATCAGAAGAAACAAGGTATTGCTAATTCTGCAACCCCATTTCCCTGAAAATTACTTAATTAACTAGATTTTTTAATTAACTAGATTTTTCTATCCCACATGTGAAACAAAACTTAGAAAGGAAAAAGAAGAACGAAAAAACTCAAGGAATAAGAAGAACGAAATGCTTGCTTTCCCAGAATTATGTAGAGTGCAACTGTTAAAAATCATTGAGTTGAAATATGGTCAGACATGAGGATAACATCAAAAAAATTCACATTTTTTGTGGATGACGGTGTGATCAGGTAGAATGCAACTCCAGTACATACAAAATGAGCATAGTAAGTACCAATAAATGTGGTAGCCATTCATATCCATGTTAGGATTAACAGCATGTATTTGTCCATGCAACACTGTCATTTGTCTATCAACAATTATTATAAGGCGCAGCAGCCAACACAGGAGCATGGGCTTTTCTGTGAATATGATAAGTTAGAATTTGAGATTTAAGAAACAAATATCATCATCTCTCATTAGGTTAAACAATATCAGAGATATGGTGGAGATTTCTATGTCTCATGCTCACTGATTGATGGAGAGCTGCATCTCACCAAATGATCAGAATGTCCTTTGTGCATACTGTATAGATATCAAGACGGTACGAAACAACTCAATTGATTTTAAGGAGATCCTGAGAAATTTTTTTTGGCATATATCTCACCAAAGTTTAACTGATACTAGGTATGTTGAGAAAATATAAGCCTCACTAACCAAATGGAAGAATGCCAGTTGTGAGCTCAGTAAACGTCATGTATCAAAACCACTCTTAGGTTCCAAACAATGTAGAAAAGCAATGAAGTAAGTAGGAAAGTTAGGGTCTATTGGGGCTATGGAAAATACAGAAAAGCAAACTAACCAAATACCATTTACAATTAGTCCAGTCATATCAAGATAAACCTAAACAGCAAATAACCTGCAAGTGCTAGTAGGCTCTTCAACTTGCTACCAATTGAGATGGTATGACCTCTAATATTGCACTTATAACTGAAGTACACAAACTAATGACTACACTAGGCCAGACCTATGAAGCCCACCTTTCAGGATTTAAAAAAAAGAATGAAACAAAACATAACAAATCTAGACATATCTGATACAAATATTTTAATAAATCGTCATAAATTTTTTATTCCTTAATATACTTGGAGCAATGATATGACTCTTAAAACATGATAGCTGTACTTGCTCACCTTCCCATGGTGCTGAATAGCTGTTGCAATGCCACCAGAATTAACCTCGGCAAGACTCATGTCCACATAAAAAGCTGCTTGTTGATGAGGATTTTCACCATATCTTAGAGAACTTTTCAGCGAGAGAGGTATCGTTCGGCCAGGAGGAAACTTCTCTACTAATAAAGGAATCCCATTAGATTGATAATGGAAAAATTTATAGATTTAGTAATCATCGAAAAAAACCATTTCTCTTCACCAAAAATAAAGAGGAAATTTTCAAATCGGTGCAAATCTTTAGGTACATTTTTGGATTTTGATGGCATATTATAGGATGTTGTGGTGCTTAGCTACTAAGAAACTAAAAAAAAAAATAAAGATACCTCCATTGGTCTGCTTCCATAACCACTCAGAAACTGCAGCATCATAAGAAGCAACATGTTGGAAAGCCTTCCAAGCCAGCTTCCTCCGATACTGATGGTCATCCTGATTTGCTTTAAGAAATTCCAGGACTCCATGGTAGTCTTCTGAGTCCACAACAATCAAGACATCCTTGTGATTCTGTATTAAATTAAACAATATTTTATTAATGAAATTAAGTAAAAATAACAGTTCATAAACATCCAGATTTATAAAGAGTTCAAGAATATCCCCCTTTCCTATGACCAAGAACACTATGCCACAAGTCAATTTTGATCCATTGAAGGTATAGCCAGCATCAATTATATTAAGCGGCAAGCCAACAGGTTCAAATTTTCTAAACACTGCAAGTGTGGTGGCAATAGATGTCCAACAATTGGATAACAAAAGAACCTACTAAAATTTAGTTTGACTATCTTTGTTTAGGATAATTATGAACAAACTGATCCATCCATAAGATACCTTTGCTGCAGCTCTAATCATAGCTGGACCACCAATATCAATGTTCTCAATTCCATCTTCAAACTTTACATCTTCAGAAGAAGATACCGTATCATAAAAGGGGTACAGGTTCACCACCACCACATCAAATGTGCCTGTACAAAATGCGGCTCAGCAGACGTAACCCCAAAAAAAAAAAAAGAGAAAATCATCCACAGGTAGCCATAGAAAAATAACAAGGAATAGTTCAACTTTTGAGTCCTAAGATATTAGCAGTTTGGTCTTTATTTTGATACCATAAATATTGTTCAGCGTTTGATCTAAAGAACAATTACCAATTCCATGTTTACTTAAAGCTTCCATATGATGCTTTTGATCCCTCATTGCAAGAATACCCCCATGTATGTTGGGATGCAATGTTTTCACACGGCCATCAAGCTGCAAATAAAAAAATGCAATCATTTATCTCCCTTTACAATGTCCATAAAAACATCCAGAAAAAAATAATAAAAATTAACATTGTTGCATTCAAGTTGGGGTTTGGCTTATGAGTCTTAAGGGTAGAATCAGAATGCATGAAATTGGAGACCTCATGTGGAGAGTTAATCTACCAGTTGAAAGTGAACCCACCATGGACTAGCTGATGAAATAAATTAAGCAATGAAAAGTGATCTACAATAACAGACGGGTTTAGAAATAGCGGAATTTCAAAAGCAAGATTTTTTTTTAATTATTATTATTGTATTTCATGTAATTAATTTATAAAAATTTAGGGATATGATCAAATAATTGGGATTTATATAAAGATTTGAAGGAGGTGATCTTTCCTAGTTTTAACATCCTCGTTTAATTTGGATAATGTGAACAAAAGGCCCCTAACAATTGTATCAGTTGGGTTAGTCACCTATTATTTAGAATATTGATATATTTTTCCCTAGTCCTCTCCTTTATTTCTTCCTAGGGCTGTCATGTGAAACAAGTCAAATTCAAGCCGCTCGTGAGTCACTCGGTCAACGGCTCAACTCGACTCGTTTTTGACCAAACTCGAGTCAAGTTCGAGTCGAGTTTATTATACAATCGAATCGAATTCGAATAATAGAATTTTAGACTCGAAAACTTATCGAGTAACTCGATAACATATATTAATATATATTATATATATACATATATATATAATTATAATAAAAAATAACATATATTGTGATTTTTTATATATATAGTTATAAAATTTTATTTTATTTTATTGTTAATCGTTTTCACATATTATTTTTTGAAAAACTTCGTCACGGTCGATCCCAATTCTGGATAAATGAGTAGCGTTGTGGTAGGCTGACAGTCAGCGTAAAACTTTTAGTCAAATTAAAAATGAGAGATAAATATAAAAAAATGATTGAGGCATTTCTCCCTCAGCGATGCTCTACATCGGATCTCGGATGTAGTGAGAAGTTACCAAGGGACATTAAAGTGCGGATAAATAAGATAATCCATGAGGATAAGATTCGTCTGGCCACTTGAAACATATGATCCCTGACCGGAAAGTTAAGAGAGATATTAAAAGTAATGAAAAGAAGAATAATTAATATCATGTTTCTCCAAGAAACCAAATGGGTGGGAGAGAATAGAGGGTTATGAACATAAACTATGGTACTCAGGTAAGAATAGAACTAAGAATGGAGTAAGAGTAATCGTACATAAAAATCTCTTAGAAGATGTAGTGGAGATAAAAAGAAAGGAAGATAGAATTATACTTGTCAAATTAATAAATGAAGAAAAAGTAATTAATATAGTTAGTGTGCATGCGCTCCAAGTAGGTATACATACAATTAGTAAAAAATAATTTTAGAAACATTTAGATGAATTTATACAAGCCATACCGAGTGGAGAGAAGTTATTTATTTGATGAGATCTAAATGGACACGAAGGAGAGAAGAATGAGGGATTCGAAACCGTATATGAAAATTTTAGTTTCGGCAGTAAGAATGAGGCAGGAAGTACCATTCTAGAGTTCACCGTAACATTCGATTTGGCACTCGTTAACACATTCTTCAAGAATAAAGAGTCGCACGTAGTTACCTATAGAAGTGGGTCAAATGCTAATCAGATAGATTTCTTTCTCATTAGGAAAGGTGATAGAACGATCTGTAAGGATTGCAAGATTATACCAGGCGAAAGTTTAGCGACTCAACATAGACTTTTAGTTTTGGACGTACAGGTGCCTAAATGATAAAAACAATGTCGACCGTATATGGAGCTAAGAATTAAGTGATGAAATCTAAAAAGGGAGAGAGTGACGACGTTTAGAGACAAAGTAATTGGAGTAACAAAATGGTCTGCTAATGAGGATTCAGAAACAATATAGAAAGAGATGTCTAATAATATTAAGAGTATAGGTAGGGAGGTTCTTGGAGTATCTAAGGGTAGGACACCAGTAAGCAAGGAATCATAATGATGAAACGAAGAAATACAAACTACTATCCGAATCAAAAGAGAGTGCTATAAGAAGTTAAAAAACGATCGTAGTAATGAGACTTATGAAAAATATAAAAATGTAAAAAAAGATATAAAAAAGATTATTCACGAATTAAAGAGTAAAGTGTACAATGAATTATATAAGAGGTTTGAGACTCGAGATGGGGAAAGAGAGATCTACAGAATTGCCAAGTTAAAGGAGAGAAAGGGAAAAGATTTAAATGAGATTAGATGTATTAAAAGTGAAACCAATAGTATACTAGTAAAGAACGAAGACATAAGAAAGCGGTGGATGGAATATTTTGAAAATTTGTTTAATGTTGAGAATACAATAGGTATAGGAAAAACCGAGATACCTGCAAAAGAGATTAATAGAGAATTTAAACGTAAAATTCATCTCCATGAAATAAAGGAGGCGCTAAAAAAAAATGAATCATAACAAAACTATTGGATTTGATGGCATTCTGATTGAGGTGTGAAAATGTTTAGGTGAATTTGGCATAATGATGTTAACGGATTTTTTAACAAAATTTGACAAACAAAGAAAATATCCCAAATATGGAGAGAGAGTACACTTGTTCCGCTGTACAAGAATAAGGAGGATATACAAGATTATTCCAACTACAGAGGGATTAAACTTATAAATCATACGATAAAACTATGAGAGAGAGTGATAAAGCATAAATTGAGAAAGGAGATAAGAGTGTCGCAGAACCAATTTGGATTTATGTCAGGGCAATCTACCACCGAAAAAATTTACTTGCTAACACAGTTGATGGAGATATTTATAGTACAGAAGAAAGACCTACATATGATATTTATTGATCTAGAAAAAACATATGATAGGGTCCCTAGAGACATTTTATATTGGGCACTGATGAAAAAAAGGGTTTCGCTAAAATACATTAATCTTATTAGAGATATGTATGAAGGAGCTGTAACCAATGTAAGAACTTGTGGGGTCTAAGCGATAGCTTCCCTATTAACATTGGACTTCGTCAAGATTTGGCATTGAGTCTCATACTATTCGCAATAGTGATAGATGAAATGATAAAAAATATCTAAAATGAAATACCATGATATATGCTTTTCGTAGATGATATTGTTTTGGTTGGTAAAACTAGAGAGGGTATCAATACTAAATTAAAGTTATGGAGGGTCACCTTGAAATCCAGAAAATTTAGATTAAGTAGATCCAAAACTGAATATATGATATGTAAATTTAGCGGCAACCATCAGGACAATGAAAAAACGATTAGATTAGAAGGAAGAGATATCCCAAAGAGTGAATGATTTAGATATCTTTGTTCCATCATTCAAAACGATGACAATATCGATGGATATGTGAACAATAGAATTCAAGCGGATTGGATGAAGTGGCGAAAAGTATCCGGAGTCCTCTGTGATCGCACGATACCATTATATTTAAAGGGAAAATTTTATGAAACCGTAGTAAGACCTGCGCTCTTGTATAGCACTGAATTTTGGACCATTAAAAACAATAAGAGCAAAAAATGGCTATTGCAGAGATGAAAATGTTTAGATGGATGACTGGCAAAACTAAAAAAGATAGAGTTAGAAATGATGAGATAAATAATAAGTTAGGACTTAATTCAATTGTAGATAAGATGAGAGAGTATCGCCTAAGGTGATTTGGGCATGTGCAAGGAAGATTTAAGGAAACACCTGTTAGGAAGACGGAGAACTTAAATATAGGAGAGTTAATAAAACGTAGAGGTAGCCCGTTGAAAACTTGGATGCAATGTATTCGTAAAAATATGATAAATATGGATTTAGTTGAGGTGATAGTTTTAGATAGGAATGAGTGGCGTAGAAAAATCCGCACAAATTAAATTATTTTATCATTTCATTATTATTATTTATTTTATTTTATTATTATTATTTTTTTCCTTTTCTTTTCCTCTCGATATTTGTCTCTCACATGATCGATCCCAAATTTTAGGATAGAAAATCTAGATTGTTGTTTTTGTTGTTTATATTAATATATTATATAAAAATCGAGTTTTCGAGTCGAATTCAAATAGTTTCATTATATAATCGAGTCAAGTTCAAGTCCTAATTATTACTACTTGTCGAGTTTGAGTTTGAATTTGAGTCGAGTTAAAAAAATTCAAGTCCGAGTTCGACCATAGGGAAACTCGAGATCAATTTGACTCAAATACACCCCTATTTCTTCCCTCTCTAATCCTCTCTTTCGGTCTATCTCTCCTCTCAATTATATCTCCTCTGTTCAAATAATATACTTTTCTAACACCATCTCTCATATTTCATGCCTATCTCGATCAATATCCCTCTGTTCTCATTCTGGTGTCAATCTACATTTTCTATCCCACTTCCTTTGCTCTACTCTTGGTCTCTCCACTATATCCTCCCATATCTCTCCTGGCTTCTCTTCTTCTCCTTTCTCTTCTCTAACAATCTTCTTCTATCTGACCTACTGTTGCTGTTGAGAAAGTAAAGGAACAAATTTTTTAAATAGAAAAATAAAGCTTCATTGGAAATCAAGCTATGACAAATGGCAATTTGAAATGCTTTATTGACATTAGGTCATAAACCGGCAATTTCTGCCTCAGGTTTTGTGACCCCATTTTAAAGAATATTTGAAATATGTTTTCAAATGAAGTTAATAGTTGATACTGAACGCATAAAATTTAGTCAATTGTCAGTATCAAGCCAAGAAATCAAATGCCCCTTGGTCATCAATAGAACTGAACTTTTTTTCTTTTTTTTGGTGCATGTAGCCATTTTACTTTGAGGGGATTATGGACCAAATGACACATCAAGCATGGCTTAAACCATTCAGAACCTCGAAGTTATTGGATACACCGACACACACTAAAAAAAGGATGCATGATTCACTTTACCATTTCTGGAAACCCTGTAAGTTGTTCAACTTTGGTTACAGACACCCCAGCATTTTTTAAAGCAGTTGCTGTTCCTCCAGTTGAAACAATTGCATATCTACAAGTAATGCATGTATCATCAGGGGGGCATAAATTTAGCTATATTCTAATGTATTGAATCCAATAAAACATCAACAACAACTTAATATAACTAAAGATTCTACATCCTTTTTTTAGTTCCCACCTTTAATATGCAGGTGTTGCATGACTCCTAGGCCAAGCACTTTTATATGTAATTTGTTTGTATATGTGATGTTATCACAAGATGAAAACATAGAGAAAAGGTTTCTCTCTGGTGCTTTGGGAGACGGCGGGTAACAGTCCAAATAGCACTTGGTCAACTAGCAGTTATATATAAAGAATACTGAAGTCTCTATTGAAAGGAAAATCAATCTTCCAATATTTACCCCAGGCTTTGAAGTCCACTGCCAAGCAAAGCCAAATCCTTCTTATCTGACACTGATATTAAAGCTTGTTTCTTTCCTGAAGATAGTAATATATATAGATTAGAAGCACATAATTGCAACCATGTTTATGCAAGGTGATAAAAGAGTATATGAAACAACATAAATAGACCTAGTGACATGTCTATAACAAACTCATTCCAAACAATTGATACTGCATGACGCGTGCAGTATAAGTTTCACACCCAGGAAAATACGGGAGATAATATTATTGAATTCAAGAATACATGGTCATCTTGCAGAAATCTGAACCCCTATGACAAATATCAAACCCTTGATGGACCATAAAGGCAAACCTCTTCCTCCCTTCTTACTCTGCCCATAAATAGCTTCACATCACTTGATGGAAGATTCATATGAATCAAATATTTATATTTGTTTTCCAGATTAATACCGCGGATACATATAATTGATAGTGTATCATGATAAGTCAAATCCAAGAAGCAGCCAAAAACCATGGGGAAGCTGGTCTCTAAAGAAGCCAGAAGACCAAGAATAATTGGAAGGCTTTAAAAACAAAATTACATTCTAAACATCATACAACCATAAATTAGAGAGTATAGCTACATAATACAAGAAAGGGTTTTAACCATGCAGGTCGTCAAGATGACTTGGCCAACAATAAATGTGGGTAGAAATACTATCAATTCACCTTAAAATTTTGCATCATATCAAACCATTGATATCTTCTAAAAGTTGGTATCAAGGATAATGCATGATGCCATTTGATAATACATCTGTAAGATGCAACCATATGTATATAACCAAAAAAAAAAAAAAAATAGAAGTGGCATTCTTAATTAAAAACTGTAATTTACTCTTGGCTCACGCATTAGAAAGGGACAGCTCATGGTTTCCACATAAACTAAGCAAGGATAACCGAAGGATTTTAAAAATTTTCAAACTAAGCAAGGATAACTGAAGGATTTTAAAAATTTTCTCTGTCACTCTTCTTTTCAAAAGTAATTTTAGGAATCTAGGATTATAAGTGGAAGGGCGATGGAACTAGATTACGACACATTACCATTACAGCTTAAAAATCAAAGATAGGATTGAAGTTTTAAAACTAAGTTGGTTCATTATGCTTAGACTGGATTTTAAAACTTGTAAATCTAGATAATTCTTTTTATTAAGGATAATTTGCAGTAAGAGAGAAACAAAAAAGTATTACCATAAGCAGAACTATGTTGAGACTCCTCATCAACTGATGACATGTTTCTGGGGGATGCCACGGCCTTAACGGAGAAACAATCTGAATGCAGTGATGAAGATGGCAAGCTAACAAACGAGATTGAACACTGAAATACACAAAAATATCCAATGAATTACAAATGAATCATTTAAAAAAGCCAAAGAGGTCCTGTAAAAAAGAGGGATTACAAAAGACAAACTTGCATTTCATTTCCTTACAGGTTGAGTAACAATTGTTTGAGGATTGTTAACTTGAAATATAGACAGGTCACGAACTGAACTTGGATGCAAAATGTTAGCAAAGGCTGTCGGAGTGACCGTCCTAGTGCATCCAAACATACTTCTTGAAACAACACACTCACTATTCTCTTGCTAAAAGCCAAATAACTGAAATAGACACAGGAAGAGTTCCTCCAGCAATTTTATGGAATCTAAAAAGAAACCCCAGATCAATAAAATCAGAAAAGCAAGTCCATTGCATTCAAGTGCATCAATATTTAATAACATCAACAAATTTTTCATCTTTTCAAATTTCCTGCAATTTGAACTTTCACTAATTGAAAGACAATCACTAAAGAAAAAATAAATGCAAAATATCTCGAAATCTCAAAAGTTGAAGAGGGTGGACCAAACTTTCCTCTGATTTAATCATATTAAGCATCACAATTCCAAAAATTCACTAGATTTCAAATAATTTTGCTCCACACAGACATTACACATAATGTATAAAGAATATTACAAAAAAGAAAACCTCCTCAAGCAAGCCCACAACAGAACACTGCAATTTCTATTCATGTTGAGACAATTGTGAACCCAGCGATTACAAGAGACAAAGAAACAAACAACTCATGTGCACTAATATAATTTAGCATAAAATGAGAACTACCCCAGAAAATAAAAGATTAAATACTTCAAAATTTAACTTCATGGAATCCACGGTCGAAGGATGTGAACACAACAAAGGCAAATGAACAAATTAGCAGAGAGACAGAGAGCGAAATGGCCCAAACCCTAATCAAATTAGAACACTTGGGGCTTAAATTTTGTCAAAAGACTGTACAGATTTTTCTTAATGGATTACCCAGACTTGGAACTCAAAATCAATCCGTAGACAATCCCCAAAAAATGATTCAACACAATAAAACAAATCCAATTGAACAAAGCCCCGGGGGGGAGGGGGGGGAGAGAGAGAGAGAGTACCAGTATCGAGGAAGAGGGTGTTGGAGCAGTGGCGCTAGAGATACACACTAGAAATAGGGGTTTAGAGGCTTTTCTATTTTCACCGCGATTGGTTAACTTGGTAAGAACGAGTGAATTGGAATTCAAGTGAATGATTCGACATTGCTCTCTGTTTTGGTGGGAATTATCAATTGGGAAATAGGGCATATTCTACGTCTATTTCTTAAATTATAGGGCTTAATTTTAAATTTCAATGTATTTGTATAGTTTTAACATTCATTTGTTACAGTCACATCCTTCAATTTTTTTAAGATGTAACAACTAAGGAAAATTTGAAAAGATATTGTCAAAATAGGGAAAATGATGATTTTTTTTTTAAAATTTTTGAAATTGGTTAACTTGGTATTGCAACATTATTCTAAATTCTTTGCATAGGCAGGAGGGAGTAATTTCTAATTTTAAGAATTAGATGTATAATTTTCTCTATTTACTTAATCGTTCGATTGAAAAACTTTATTATAAAATATTCAAAGCTATAATATATATTTTTTAATAATATATGACAATTTATTTTTAATTTTTTTCCTCATAATTTAGGATTTCTTTGTAATTTAGAGAGATTGCCCAGTGAAACACAAAAACTACAATGATCATTTATTTTATTTAAGAAAAATAGGTGAGAATTAAATATGTGGAGGAGCACCGAAAGAAATAAATATCAAAATAAATCAAAAAGGTACAATCAATAGACAAATGAACTTGGGTGCAATCAAGGAGGCAAGTGCAGATATTTGCAAATCGGGTATTTTTTTTTTGATATCCATGAAATTAACTAATTTCGCTCTCATACACAGGATCTTTATAAGAGGCAAGTGCAGAGCATAATTGATAAAGGGACGTGATCTAAGACCCAGTTAGAAGGGCGAGTCTTTGAAAGGCCCACGAAGAACAGCCACCGATCGATACTCTAATATTTTGTTGTGACCATCCGTTGAAAGGCCTTAGTCGTCCAGACTCACCGAACGTAAGGCCTTTATTTTCCCCTGTTCGGTAACCGATGGAAATTGAACCCAAACACCACTCTCTCTCTCTCTTTGGCATTTTGTCTCACTCTTTCGATAATTATTACTGGAGAAATTTAACTAAGGTCCCACCGGTTCCAAATTACCAAAAAAGGCATATTGGGTATTTGTGTAAGGTGGAAGAGGATGAGGACAATTAAGTAAATTGGGAATATGAGTTGTAAATAAAAAGAAGAGTTGGGACTCTAGAATGTACGAATGTCACATTTTAACTTTTTCTTCTACTTCTCTCTCTCTGCTCGTACACTACTTATTCCTCTCTTCTTGTTTCTATTTAAGATCAATCAAAATACCACAAAACTCATACTGTAAAGACTCCCAAATTTATAACCCAATCTCGAGGAGTCAGATCTTGTGAGAGATTTGAGATTTTCTAGTGAGAGAAAACTTAGAGTTTGATCGTAACTCGACTTGAAGTGAAATCGAGACTAAAATCTAGATAATATTTTTATTCTCTACTTGGGTTTATTTTTCTCTTTCATGACTTTGGAGTTTATGTTGCAATTTGAGGAAATAAATTTGACAGGTTTGAGTCACCGTAAGTGAGAGAAAGATTGAGTATTGAATGTTAGAGTTTTTGGGTTTACTTAAAAGGATTTACATTGATGATGGTGGGTATTTGGTTATGTCTCTTAGGAGTTGGTGAAAACCGAACGAAGTAAGACGTTCGTTGCAGAGACGTTCGGGAGTGACTATCGTCCATAGTACTGTAAGTAGTTGCATGCTTGCATTTAAATAAGATAATTATTTTTAATAGATTTTCTAAACGATTTTCAATATATTTTCTAAATGATTTTGAAACTTGATTTAGAATGTTTTAGTGTGAGTGGAATATCCCCAAAATTGTGTTTGAAATTTCTATGCATCCTGATGTTTTGATTGAATAAATGTGCCATGTTGATTTATTGATGTTAAACATATTATGATACTGGTTATTGATTTAATTGATTGCATATGGAATGGATTATTAAATTTTTATGAAATGGTGCACGGTGTGGTTACTGGGGGAAGAGTTTGAACCTCGAAAAATGGCTAGTCATTTCTTGTCACGGTGCGACTCGACGGGGCGACGTGGTGGGGTTATTCTTGATAGACAGGGTATGTGGCCGGTTGCGACGACACATTCATGGTCGAATAACGCGTCGCTTAAAGGGCATGAGACAGTTTGTTGCACTGCTAACGAAATGTTATGGCCAACGCCAAGGAGTGGGGTATTTATAAACTGAAAATTTTTAAAACATTTGGCGGTTCCACCTTAAGTCGTGGTAGACCTTAGTTGGAAATGATGATTTTGGCTGCCCTATGTTTGGAAATATGAAATGATTGGATGCTTATGTGATTGATTTATGATGATTAAAAAAAAATGATTTATTGTTAAATGATCTTGTGACCGGTATGATGGTTTGAAATGTATATGTTTGATATGTCCACCACACAAAATCTTATTTCCGTTCAACGTGTATATCACTCACTGGGTATTCCCATACTCACCCCTCTCTCTCTATTTTTACAGAGGAAAGTTAGTTATTTCGCGAAGTCATTTAGAGGCAGAATTTTTTGGGAAGACCTCGGTCATAGATTCTTTTGGTATACATATCAGTATTGTCTTTAAAGTATCAATAGATTGACCCATGGATGACATTTTGTATAAGACTCTATTTGAATATTTTTGAAACTTTGTATTCCGATTTCGAATGGATTTGGCTATGTATAAACTTTTATTGGAAGCCCTTAATTTCCTTTTTATGAAATTTTCTTGGAAACTATTGCTGATTTTATTTTTTATCCCTAGAGAGGGAATTGTGTTCTGATTGGTTGATGGTATTTGTTGGCCGGGATGACCTATGACCTTATTTGGTATTCTGAATGCCTTGGAGCACGAGATGAGGTTCACACGTGTTCAAGGTAGCGCGGCGGTTGTCGCGTGCTCGGATCTGCGGGTTGGGACGTGACAATTGTATTGGTATCAGAGCAAAGGTTTTGATCTTATAGAAGATTTTCAAATATTTATAAATGATTTTCAAGGTTTTTGTATATCCAAATGTTTTTGAGAAAATTTGAAAGCCTCCAATGGGTCTTAGGAAATTGATATACCTCTAACCATAGGTGCCTAGAGTTGTCCTAGTGTTGTGAGCTAAAATAGTTTATCTTTTGTAGACTATCATGCCTCCTCGTAGGAAGAATATTTGGAATGATTTGTGTTTCTATAAAATAAATTCTTGCAATGTTATAGAAATTATATAAGAAATGTGTCATAAGATTTGCCTGATGATTACTTGATGGTTCATATTAATAGATTTAAAAGAAACCTTTGGTGTTGAAGCCCACATATCTATTGATATGGGGTCCAACAATTCTTTTATTAGTGCAAGTTTTGTTAGGCATATCAATAGATCTATGACCTCACTTGAGAAAGAGCTGTTAGTAATTACATTTTGGGTAAATTGCTAGTTAAAAATATAGATTATGGAGACTGTGATGACCGGATAGGAGAAATGATTCTTAAAATGGGTTTGATTTAGTTAGAATATAAGAGAAATTGGAATCTGGTTTAAAAAGGTTTGGGGGTCAACTAATTGAGATATTTGTTGATGGTAAAATTTAAAATGGACATAAAGTTTGAAGGGATATTTGTAGTTTTGGGCTGAAAATGTAAGGTGGGAAAGTAGTTAGTTATATGAGAAGAAGTTATTGTTTGAGGTCTAAATTCATGAAAATAAATTTATTTGGAGAAGTATTATGTCAAAATAATTTTTGACAAATAAAGAGTCTCTTTGGATTGTTGGGAGAAATATAACAAATAAGGTGTAAATGAGTTTTATAGCAAGAAGAGAATGGACACGATTGCATAACATAGGTGATCTATTTTTAATAGTTTTAGATCAGTCTCCATTTGTGGAGATAAAAAAATACTTGCTGGATCACTCCTATGTTCCTGAAGTCTTTGAATTGAGTTGAGGGGAAAATATAAAATTTTGAAGTTTAATCGATGGCTATCCAAGGACGGCAATTTAAGAAGTTGAAGAATAAATGAATTATAAATGTTAAGATTCCGTGGAAGAGTAATCATGTAGGAGAAATGACTTGGGACTCTGAACCAGTTTGAGTAGATGTAACCCTTGGCTGGTTAGGAGTAATTTTATACTGAAATTTTAAGGATAAAATTTTTTTTTAGGGGATAGAAATTGTAACACCAGATAAGTCCGAATTTGTAAAAATGTATTTTAAATGTCATTATTTAAAAATTTCTACGTTTTGTAAAATTTTGAAAGAAAAATTAATCTTAAATAGAAGTGTGAATTTTTGTTCTTTGGGTTGTTCGGGAACTCCTCTAGATATTGGGTAAACAGATTTAAAATTTTTAAATTACCGATTATTAGAGTCCGGATCACCAGAGTCATCGGTTACTTGAGTATTAGGTGATCGGTGTATTGTTTAAGTGAAATACCTATCGGTGTACTGTTTAAGTGATGGTCTGTCGGTATTAAGTTTCCAAATTCCTATAGTCATCTATTGACGTTGGAACTCCTGTTGGTATTGTGAAAACCCATCGATATATTGTTGAGCTCAATGTCATATATCGTTCAGTCGTTTTGCCTTCCTGTACATATTGCCTTAAGAATTCAATTTTTTTTGTAATTACAATCTTTCCTTCGGTATTGACTGAACGGTATCCATTATATTTTCCTTCGGTATTTGCAAATCCATACCGAACAGTGCACTTCATGAAAATTTGACAATTTTCTCGATTGATCGAACGACCTTCAATTTTCGTAACATGACCAAACTGCACCGAACAACATTTGTCCCTATTCAGCATTTCCCTTCGGTACAAACATTTATTTCAATTTCTTTTGGTGTCATCGGCAAAATTTTGAATTTATTTTGTTTTTTTTTTCCATTTCCGTGGTAGTCTTGATCGTTTTTGATCAATTGGCTTTCAAATACCCATCGATAGAAACTCTTCGGTCCCTCCACCCAACCGAACATTGAACATTTGCATTGAATATTACCGGACAGGCAATTCAGCAAATTCCTTCGTTTCCCCCCCTTACTGAACAACAAGCATGGAATTCATCAAATTCTTTAAATTCCTTGTAGTCTTGATCGATTCTGATCAGTTGGCTTCCAAACACCCATCGATAGAAACTCTTCAGTCCCTCCACCCGACCGAACATTGAGCCTTTGCATTGAATATTACCGGACAGGCAATTCAGCAAATTCTTCGTTTCCCCCCCTTACCGAACAGCAAGCATGGAATTCATCAAATTCTTCAAATTCCTTGTCGTGAGTGCATTTGTTAAGGATTGAACCTCCAACCTCTCATCATCCGAAAAGTTAATGCTCCACCATGCCATTTGATACCTTTAATTATATATTGTATAATTTATTATATAACATATACCTTTTGGATATTATTTATTTATTTATAATTTATTTTTCTTAAATTTGAGACTCTATTCGGTGAAGCAAATAACCCATCGGTAAATAGTACATTCTCTTAAATTATGTTGGAACATTTATTTTTTCCTGTTCGGTAACCGATATAAATTGAACCCAAGCACCACACACTCTCTCTCTTTGGCATTTTGTCTCACTCTTTTGATAATTATTACTGGAGAAATTTAACTAAGCTCCCACCGGTTCCAAATTACAAAAAAGGGCATCTTTGGTATTTGTGTAAGGTGGAAGAGGATGAGGACAATTAAGTAAATTGGGAAGATGAGTTATAAATAAAAATAATAGTTGGGACTCTAGAATCTACGAATGTCACATTTTAACTTTTTCTTCTACTTCTCTCTCTCTGCTCGTACACTATTTCTTCCTCTCTTCTTGTTTCTATTTAAGATCAATCAAAATACCACAAAACCCACACTCTAAAGACTCCCAAACTTATAACCCAATCTCTAGGGAGTCAGATCTTATGAGAGATTTGAGGTTTTCTAGTGAGAGAAAACCTAGGGTTTGATCGTAACTCGGCTTGAAGCAAAATCGGAGACTAAAATTTAGATAATATTTTTATTCTCTACTTGGATTTATTTTTCTCTTTCATGACTTTGGAGTTTACGTTGCAATTTGAGGAAATAAATTTGACGGGTTTGAGTCACCGTAAGTGAGAGAAAGATTGGGTATTGAATATTAGAGTTTTTGGGTTTACTTGAAAGGATTTAAATTGATGATGGTGGGTATTTGGTTATGTCTCTTAGGAGTTGGTGAAAACCGAACAAAGCAAGACGTTCGTTGCAGAGACGTCCGGGAGTGACTGTCGTCCCTAGTATTGTGAGTGGTTGCATGCTTGCATTTAAATAAAATAAATGTTTTTAATAGATTTTCTAAACGATTTTCAATAGATTTTCTAAATGATTTTGAAACTTGATTTAGAATGTTTTAGTGTGAGTGGAATATCCCCAAAATTGTGTTTGAAATTCCTATGCATTCTGATGTTTTGATTGAATAAATATGCCATGTTGATTTATTGATGTTGAGCATATTATGATACTAGTTATTGATTTAATTGATTGCACATGGAATGAATTATTAAATTTTTATGAAATGGTACACGATGTGGTTACTGGGGGAAGATGTTGAACCCCGAAAAATAGCTAGTCATTTACTGTCATGGTGCGACTCGACGGGGTGACGTGGTGGGGTTATTCTTGATAGACAGTGTATGTGGCCGGTCGCGACGGCACATTCATGGTTGAATAACGCGTCGTTTAAAGGGCGTGGGACAGTTGGTTGCACCGCTAACGAAATGTTATGGCCAACTCCTAGGAATGAGGTATTTGTAAACTGAAAATTTTTAAAATGCTTGACGGTTCCACCTTAAGTCGTGATAGACCTTAGTTGGAAATGATGATTTTGACTGCCCTATGCTTGGAAATGTGAAATGATTATATGCATATGAGATTGATTTATGATGATTGAAAAAAAATTGATTTATTGTTAAATGATCTTGTGACCGGTATGATGGTTTGAAAAGTATATGTTTGATATGTCCACCACACAAAATCTTATTTCTGTTCAACGTGTATATCACTCACTGGGTATTCCCATACTCATCCATCTCTCTCTATTTTTACAGAGGAAAGTTAGTTATTTCGCGAAGTCATTTAGAGGCAGAATTTTTTGGGAAGACCTCTGTCAGAGATTCTTTTGGTATAAATCTCACTATTGTCTTTAAGATATCAATAGATTGACCCATTGGGGGCATTTGTATATGACTCTATTTTAATATTTTTGATACTCTGTATTTCGATTTGGAATGGATTTGGCTATGTATAAACTTTTATTGGAAGCCCTTAATTTTAATTTTATGAAATTTTCTTAGAAACTATTGCTGATTTTGTTTTCTATCCCTAGAGAGGAAATTGTGTTCTGATTGGTTGATGGTATTTGTTGGCTGGGATGACCAATGACTTTATTTGGTATTCTGAATGCCTTGCGATGCCTTGGAGCACGAGATGAGGTTCACACGTGTTCAAGGTAGCGCGGCGGTTGTCGCGTGCTCGGATTTGCGTGTCGGGGCGTGACAATTTTATTGGTATCAGAGCAAAGGTTTTGATCTTTTAGAAAATTTTTAAATATTATTAAATAATTTTAAAGGTTTTTGTATTTCTAAATGTTTTTGAGAAAATTTGAAAGCCTCTAATGGGTCCTAGGAATTTGACATACCTCTAACCATAGGTGCCTAGAGTTGTCCTAGTGTTGTGAGCTAAAATAGTTTATCTTTTGTAGACTATCATGCCTCCTCGTAGGAAGAATACTTGGAATGATTTGTGTTTCTATAAAATAAATTCTTGTAATGTTATAGAAATTGCATATGAAATGTGTGTCATAAGATTTGCCTGATGATTACTTGATGGTTCATATTAATAGATTTAAAAGAAATCTTTGGTGTTGAAGCCCACATATCTATTAACATGGGGTCCAACAATTCTTTTATTAGTGCAAGTTTTGTTTGGCACCATCCATAAACCTATGACCTCACTTGAGAAAGAGTTGTTAGTAATTATATTTTGGGTAAATTGCTAGTTAAAAATACAGATTATGGAGACTGTGATGACCGGATAGGAGAAATGATTCTTAAGATGGGTTTGATTTAGTTAGAATATAAGAGAAATTGGAATCTGGTTTAAAAAGGTTTGGGGGTTAACTAATTAAGATATTTGTTGATGGTTGAATTTAAAATGACATAAAGTTTGAAGGGATATTTGTAGTTTTGGGCTGAAAATGTAAGGTGGGAAAGTAGTTAGTTATATGAGAAGAAGTTATCGTTTGAGGTCTAAATTCATAAAAATAAATTTATTTGGAGAAGTATTATGTCAAAATAATTCCTGACAAATAAATAGTCTCTTTGGATTGTTGGGAGAAATATAACAAATAAGGTGTAAATGAGTTTTATAGCAAGATGAGAATGGACAAGATTGGATAACATAGGTGATCTATTTTCAATAGTTTTAGATCAGTCTCCATTTGTGGAGATAAAAGAAATACTTGCTGGACCACTCCTATGTTTCTGAAGTCTTTGAATTGAGTTGAGGGGAAAATATAAAATTTTGATGTTTAATTGATGGCTATCCAAGGACAACAATTTAAGAAGTTGAAGAATAAATGAATTACAAATGTTAAGATTCCGTGGAAGAGTAATCATGTAGGAGAAATGACTTGGGAGTCTGAACCAGTTTGAGTAGATGTAACCCCTGGCGGTTTAGGAGTAATTTTATACTAAAATTTTGAGGACAAAATTTTTTTTAGTGGGGTAGAAATTGTAACACCGGACAAATCCGAATTTGTAAAAATGTATTTTAAATGTCATTATTTGAAAATTTCTACGTTTTGTAAAATTTTGGAAGAAAAATTAATTTTAAATATAAGTGTGAATTTTTGTTCTTTGGGTTGTTCGAGAACTCCTCTAGATATTGGGTGGATAGATTTAAAATTTTTAAATTACTGATTATTAGAGTCCGGATCACCAGAGTCATCGGTTACTTGAGTATTAGGTGATCGGTGTATTGTTTAAGTGAAATACCTATCGGTGTATTGCTTAAATGATGGTCTGTCGGTATTAAGTTTCCAAATTCCTATAGTTATCTGTTGACGTTGGAACTCCTGTCAGTATTGTGAGAACCTATCGGTATATTGTTGGGCTCAATTTCATATATCGTTCGATCGTTTTGCCTTCCTGTACGTATTGCTTTAAGAATTCAATTTTTTTGTAATTACTATCTCTCCTTCGGTATTGACTGAACGGTATCCATTATATTTTGCTTCGGTATTTGCAAATCCATACCGAACATGTACTTCATGAAAATTTGACAATTTTCTCGATTGACCAAACGACCTTCAATTTTCGTAACATGACCAAACAGCACCGAACAACACTTGTCCCTATTCAGCATTTCCCTTCGGTACAAACATTTATTTTAATTTCTTTTGGTGTCATCGGCAGAATTTTGAATTTATTTTGTTTTTTTTTCCATTTCCGTCGGTAGTCTTGATCGACTTTGATCAGTTGGCTTCCAAATACCCATCGATAGAAACTCTTCGATCCCTCCACCTAGCCGAACATTGAGCATTTGCATTGAATATTACCGGACAGGCAATTCAGCAAATTTCTCCATTTCCCCCCTTACCGATTAGCAAGCATGGAATTCACCAAATTCTTCAAATTCCTTGTCGTGAGTGCATTTGTTGAGGATTGAACCTCCAACCTCTCATCATCCAAAAAGCTAATGCTCCACCGTGCCATTTGATACCTCCAAATATATATTGTATAATTTATTATATGACCTATACCTTTTGGATATTATTTATTTATTTATAATTTATTTATCTTAAATTTGAGACTCCATTCGGTGAAGCAAATAACCCATCGGTAAATAGTACATTCTCTTAAATTACGTTAGAATATTTATTTTCTCCTGTTCGGTAACCGATGGAAATTGAACCCAAGCACCACTCTCTCTCTCTCTTTGGCATTTTATCTCACTCTTTCGATAATTATTACTGAAGAAATTTAACTAAGCTCCCACCGGTTCCAAATTACCAAAAAGGGCATCTTGGATATTTGTATAAGGTGGAAGAGGACGAGAACAATTAAGTAAATTGAGAAGATGGGTTGTAAATAAAAAGAAGAGTTGGGACTCTAGAATCTACGAATGTCACATTTTAACTTTTTCTTCTACTTCTCTCTCTCTGCTCGTACACTACTTCTTCCTCTCTTCTTGTTTCTATTTAAGATCAATCAAAATACCACAAAACTCATATTCTAAAGACTCACAAACTTATAACCCAATCTCCAGGGAGTTAGATCTTGTGAGAGATTTGAGGTTTTCTAGTGAGAGAAAACCTAGGGTTTGATCGTAACTCGGCTTGAAGCGAAATCAGAGACTAAAATCTAGGTAATATTTTTATTCTCTATTTGGGTTTATTTTTTTCTTTCATGACTTTGGAGTTTACGTTGCAATTTGAGGAAACAAATTTGACAGGTTTGAGTCACCGTAAGTGAGAGAAAGATTGATAATTGAATGTTAGAGTTTTTGGGTTTACTTGAAAGGATTTACATTGATGATGGTGGGTATTTGGTTATGTCTCTTAGGAGTTGGTGAAAACCGAACGAAGCAAGACGTTCGTTGCAGAGACGTCCGGGAGTGACTGTCGTCCCTAGTACTGTGAGTGGTTGCATGCTTGCACTTAAATAAGATAAATGTTTTTAATAGATTTTCTAAACGATTTTTAATGGATTTTCTAAATGATTTTGAAACTTGATTTAGAATGTTTTAGTGTGAGTGGAATATCCCCAAAATTGTGTTTGAAATTCCTATGCATTCTGATATTTTGATTGAATAAATGTGTCATGTTGATTTATTGATGTTGAGCATATTATGATACTGGTTATTGATTTAATTGATGGCACATGGAATGGATTGTTAAATTTTTATGAAATGGTGCACGGTGTGGTTACTGGGGGAAGAGCCTGAACCCCGAAAAATGGCTAGTCATTTCCTGCCACGGTGCGACTCGACGGGGTGACGTGGTGGGGTTATTCTTAATAGACATGGTATGTGGCCGGTCGCGACGGCACATTCATGGTCAAATAACGCGTCGCTTAAAGGGCATGGGACAGTTGGTTGCACCGCCAACGAAATGTTATGGCCAACGCCTAGGAGTGAGGTATTTGTAAACTGAAAATTTTTAAAACGCTTGGCGGTTCCACCTTAGGTCGTGGTAGACCTTAGTTGGAAATGATGATTTTGGCTGCCCTATGTTTGGAAATATGAAATGATTGGATGCATATGAGATTGATTTATGATGATTGAAATAAAAATTGATTTATTGTTAAATGATCTTGTGACCGGTATGATGTTTGAAATGTATATGTTTGATATGTCCACCACACATAATCTTATTTCTGTTCAATGTGTATATCATTCATTGGGTATTCCCATACTCACCCCTCTCTCTCTATTTTTACAGACGAATGTTAGTTATTTCGCGAAGTCATTTAGTGGTAGAATTTTTTGGGAAAACCTTTGTCAGATATTCTTTTGGTATAGATCTCACTATTGTCTTTAAGGTATCAATAGATTGACCCATGGAGGGCATTTTGTATAAGACTCTATTTGAATATTTTTGAAACTTTGTATTCCGATTTCGAATGAATTTGGCTATGTATAAACTTTTATTGGAAGCCCTTAATTTCCTTTTTATGAAATTTTTTTGGAAACTATTGCTGATTTTGTTTTCTATCCCTAGAGAGAGAATTGTGTTTTGATTGGTTGATGGTATTTATTGACCGGGATGACCTATGACTTTATTTGGTATTCTGAATGCCTTGCGATGCCTTGGAGCACGGGATGAGATTTACACGTGTTCAAGGTAGCGCGGCGGTTGTCGCGTGCTCGGATCTGTGGGTCGGGGCGTGATAAAGTTACAATAGCACTATCCTCTTCAGTAGCAGAGTACGTTGTAGTAACTTCAAAAGCTTGTCAAGCAATTTGGCTTAGAAGAATTCTTGTAGATTTTCACCAAAAGCAAGAAGGTGTAATTGGGATTTTCTGTGATAACAAGGCAACAATTGCAATGACATAAAATCCAGCTTTCCATAGAAGGACAAAGCATATTGACATTCGCTTACATTTCATCCGAGACTTGGTTACAAATGGTGAAATTATGCTGAAGCAATGCAGCACACATAAAGAGGTAGCAGATATTCTTACAAAATCACTTCCAAGAGATAAGTTCGTCTACTTCAAGTCACGTCTCAGAGTTTCTGATTTTGAATTAAGGGGGAGTGTTGAAGAATGATTCTAAGTTTGTGGTCTTGTTTTTGAGTCAATAAGTCCTAGTATGTAGGAAGTTGGTTTATTATTATTTGTTATTTAATTTGTTGAATGGGTCAATTAAGTTTGTCATTTTCTTCTATTTAGTGGTTCACATGCCTACTTTTTCTCTATGTAATTGAGATCGTGGGGTAAAGTTAGCTTTTGTTTCTTTTATAAGCCTATATATAGGCACTTGTTGAAGCTAATATGTGTAGAGCATTCCCAATAAGTTATCTCTGTACTTTAATTTCCTTAATTCTTAAAGCAAACTTCATCCTCTTCCCAACATTGTTGTTGTTGTTGTTATATTATTGATATTTATTACTAATTTGAGTTATATAATAAGTTTTTATGATCGAAAAATTTTTATGTAGAAAATAGAGTACATTGATATACGAAGTCATATATAGGGAGTGAATAACACTTGAAACTCAAACCTCATGAAGGAGAATTTCAATCTTTCAAATGAGTAAACCCCATTTGCAAAGGAAATAGCACGGGACCAGTAACAGCTTTGTAGTTTAGAGCACATAATGGAAACATACCACCAATACCAATACTCTACTACTAATGGAAACATACCACCAATACCAATACTCTACTAAAATTTCTACAAATTTTAATACTTACATCCCAATCACATAAACAAGTAGGGGAGAAGAAGAAGAAGAAGAAGAAGAAGAAGAAGAGGGATATTTGTATGTACCCTCTTAATACAAGAAAGAGTGGTTGATCAGGTAAGGGGGATAATGGAGGATATAGTTTGTGCACAAGTAAGCAGAAGTAGGAAAATGGCAGCAACTGTAGCAGCACTCATCCAAGGCGTCTTGAAATAATCGCGTTTCAAGGATGCCTGCAATCTGCTCCAAGGCTTCCTACAGTGGGCATTCAAGTCATTGTGTAGTTGCCTGTAATGAAACTTTGAAGGGCTAGTCACTACAGTATGACCAACATTGTGAAATAGCCTTGAGACAGCTTCGTTGTCGCCTATCCAGTTCACTAGGATTCCATTTTCAACGAGTAAATTCACATCTTTGCGGGTTTTGACAAGGCCAGCAATGAGGGCTAGGTAGCTGCTGATGTAAAATTCATCGGAGTCACAATGGCATTGCTCATAGGCCACAATGTTTCTAATAAATGCTTCTGTTCCGCTCTCTACAAGAAAAGGTGGAATTCTCAATATCCTACCATTCTCAAAGCGGATGTCAAGGAAGCATTGGGTAGACAATCCCTTCTCAAACTTGGCTCCTGCCTCATCCAGCTCTGTTGCGCTAGGCACAGAATTGAATTTTACTCCATCACCTTCTTTAAGTGGCAACTTTGGTAGTAGAAAGGTCCCTTTTCCTTCTTTTTTTGGTAGTAGAAAGGTCCTTAACAAGTCTGTGAAATGCTTAATTTCAAAATTAGGTTCTTTCGACTGAACGTTATGGTATTCAAAGAAGAGGAAGGTTAGCTCACGTAGACTACGAGATAAGGGTTTTTGTGGCAGGTCATATATTCCTTGCAGGACAAAGAAGGGAAGCTGATTCTCAAGCAGTTTCAAGTCATTGCATAAGCCATTCAGGAGTACCGGCACACTTATCAAAAGATCCGATTTGTCTCTCTTCTTATCAGCAAATAATTTGAGGAACAACTCTATGATGAAGCAAGCATCAACTAGAAGCATTTTCACCAGATCATTGCTGCTAAGCTCAATGGTTTCGGCAAAGCTACTGCGTGCTTTTCCTTCCAACTTTCTCACGTCTTCGATGCAAGTATCTAGGCTCAACCCTGTCCGCTGAAGAAATGCGTGCAGGTAACGCAGTTTCTGCTTTTCAATGTCCTTAAATTTATGCGGGTCATGGTGAAAAGGGCCTATTGGCACTAGTCTTGGTTTGTAGGCATCCATGTTACTTCTGGCAAGGCTTTCAGGCACCCTATAAATACAGCGCTCGAAAGACACAGGGGAACTCAGGTTATTAATCTCATTTTTTATTTCAATTGCCAGATGATCACTCGGATTTTGAACTTGCTTTCCTCCATGCGGGTTATTAATCTCTTCATTTTTCTCCTGGCAAAAATACATTTTCATATCATATAACTTGATGAAAACAGAAGAATGTATCTTTTGTACTTGTGGTTTGTTTAAAGTTTCATCCAGAAAAAGGAAAATAAAATGACATTCATGGGCATATGATGACTATCATCAAGAGGGATGTATAGTACATTGGGGTCATGACCCCACTTAGATTTTAATTTTTTTTTAAATATATAAAATATATAAATTTTATCTCACTTAAATTTTACATTAACCCCATAAAAAATAAAAATTCATATCAATTCTTGTTTTATTTTTTCTTCTCTCTCTCGTTTAATAAATCAACTTTCCTGATCAAAGAAAACCTTCCCGTCACGTAACCCATTCTTTACACTCGAGTCCCAACATATAAACTCCACCTCTCTCTCTCATTCCAAAAAAAAAAAAAAAAAAAATCGAAACTAACTCCATCTTACTCCACTCTCTCTCCGAGTCCCAAAAAGTAGAAATTCCACCTTCTGTCCTTTTGGCTTGCCCACTTTCTTCCCGTTTTCAATTTCTCTGGTTTAAAAAAAAAAAAAAAAAAATCGAAGCAAAACTATTTCTACGGATTTTGGTCACTCTCCACCGGTTCTCCTTGTGTTTCAATATTGACAAATGGTGAATCTTTTTTTCATTATGTATAATAGTTTCACCTCACTAAATTTTCTTTCTGACTGCACCCTTAGCTATCATAAAACTAATTGATCAAGTACTAATTAAGATAACATATATTTTGAAATAAATCTTTGTAAAATTATATATTCAACCACCATTTTACCACTATATATCTTTTAAATCATCGAGATGGTGTGAGAGTTCAACTTCTCATTCACTTTTTCTTTTTACTGTTTCATCTCCACAATCACTTGGTAGAGCCTATCAGCATGCAATCTATTCTCCATAGTAAGCTTAAATTTGATTTACTAGAAAAAAAACATTATAAATAATTAAAAATCTATTGAGGGTATTATATCATCATAAGAGCTTGGGAGTTCTCTCTTCGCACCATAAAGGAGATTTTAATGTTATCTTAGAAAATGACTTCAAATTTTGTAGCAATACACCACTTCTTGTTTGATTTTGTTTGTACTAACAAAAATGAAACCTTGGGCGATTACAAGAAATGACAAAATTATATTACTTGTATAACATTGTCTGCAATGAAATATTGTATAAAAGTTTGGGAGGAAGAAAATATTTTGTATTTTTTTTCCTATAATTGAATACCCTTTTTAATTTTTATAGACATGCACATCTTTTCTTAAAGTTACAAATTTTACATTCTTTTTAAAGTCAGATTATTTGAAATTAGTCAATAAAAACTGTAAAAACAAATACTTTGAAACCAATGCTTGAAAGGAATTTACACAATCAAGATGAATAGCCTACTAAATCAAGGAATGGTGATTTACGAAATATAACAATATCATAATCCAAATAACATTAGCAATTCTTAAACCTTATTTCACATGATTGGATATGTAGGAGCACAAAATGAAAGAGGGGAAAATGTAGAGAGTAAGTCACCTCTGTTGGGACGTGAAATGGAGGCAAAGACATTTTTGGCTCCAGTTGATAAAAATCACATATTGACTCTAGTTGAGCTAATTCACCTTGTAGCTCCACCTCCTGTAGACCAAGCTCATTTTTTTCCTAAACCATATTTCACATGATTGGATACGTAGGAACACAAAATAAAAGAGCGGAAAATGTAGAGAGTAAGTCACCTCTGTTGGGACGTGAAATGCAGGTGAAGACATTTTTGGCTCCAGTTGAACAAAATCACATATTGGCTCTAGTTGAGCAAATTTACCTTGTAGCTCCACCTCCTGTAGACCAAGCTCAATTTTTTCCTAAACCATATTTCACATGATTGGATATGGAGGAGCACAAAATGAAAGAGGGGAAAATGTAGAGAGTAAGTCACCTCTGTTGGGACGTGAAATGCAGGTGAAGACATTTTTGGCTCCAGTTGAACAAAATCACATACTGGCTCTAGTTGAGCAAAATCACCTTGTAGCTCCACCTCCCGTAGACCAAGCTCAATTTTTTCTATAAATTCCATTTCTGCAAGTAAATAGGAGCATCTCTTGCCTTATCATCAAGTTTCTTTGGTGGCCTTGCCACATAAAGAAGACATAACCGTTTCTCATATATTGCCCACTTTGCGTAGTACGTAAGACATATGTTTTAAGCTAAGCTTTGAGTATACCATACACCCCATTCTTCTCCATCAAATTGACCCTAAAGTTTTAGCGATTGCATTGATTTGCGATGATTAGATTGTTGTTTTAGTATGGTACGGGCCATCAAATTGTACATACAATATGCAATACAAAATAAATACTCTCCTTCCTAATTTATTTTTGGGCTAGAAAAGTTGTGTTCACGTGAGCACTGTTGAGAAAACTTGGGTTATTTATACCAAAATAACCTATTTACCTAGAGAACTATTATTACACTGGGGGATAGAGTGTGAAAGTTATACTAAAAACAAGAACAAACTAATAAGATTATTAGAGAGCACAATTTTCATTTTGGATTACTAGGCTCAACCCATTCTTTTTGGCTCAATTTGTACAGAGAAATTTGTGCCTCGGTAGTTTTTGACTGGATTCAAAACTCCAAGTTCCAGTTTGGAAGAGATGGGAAGGGAATTGACAGCCATCTTGCTATAAATTAGTGATATAATGTCAAAAAAATAGGTAAAAAAATAAAAAAATAAAAAAAAAGGTAATATAAACAATATGGGGGAAGAAAGAGGAAGTATAAATTACCTGCAACTATAGCCTGAAAACCAAGATGGTATGGTGAGAGTTGATGCCCGCAAGATCCTTGCAGAGTAAGAGCTCCTTTGCTCCCCAATTGAAAGGCTGGAAATACCTCAACCGGCTGTTTGCCTTGTCTTTGGATTAAATAAAAGTAGATTTTTGGAGGACTTCTTTGCATTAATTTATTATGTGGACGGTGAATATTTACGTAGTTGGTTAAGCGGTTGGGAATTGATTTTTATTTATTTATTTTAAAGTAAGGTCTCTGAATCCAGCCGTTTGATGAACATAAAACAGCTGTTTGACTTTCCAGGCTTGCAGATAATAAAACCTCAGCCTCTATTGTCACCTTCACAACTTAATTACGAGACGGTGGGTCGGTAGAAGGACGTTGGGTTGTTAGGGGTGTGGCCCTGCAATTGATGGCCTTGACCAGAGAAGCATCAATAATAGAAATTTGTCCTCTTTTCTCGTTCTTTTTTTTTTTTTTCTCAAGTAACATATCCCCGAGCTAGCTTCAAGAGATTTCCTTAAAATATATATATATATTCTCAACGATGAGTTTTGAATCGAAAATAAAATAAATTTGCTTAACATATTTCCCTAAGTAAATTTACAACTCGTTTAAATAGAAAAATTTGAAGAGAAAAAAAAGAATTAAAAAAAAAATTATAATTTTTCTATTTTTTTAGAAAAATTTAGATACGAGAGAAAAAAAAAATTTAGAAAGATTTGAGATCACTTCTAATTTAAAATTTTTTCTCTTCCAAAAATAGAAAGAAATAAAGAATAGAGAAAATGTTAGAGTTAAATCTCTTTATATTTCAAAAATACCCTTTAAAAACTAAAAGTAAAATTTTTAATTTTTCAATGAGTTTCATTTCTTTTTTTTTTTTCATAAAACTTCTAAATAAAATATAAAAAGAAATTATAACATTTTTCTTTTTTTTTTATCCTAATTAATCTTTTTTTTTTATTCTCTAAAACTTTCAAATATATTGTTAGTGATTTAGTGATTTATAAATTTCCTTAATATATTTCCTGAAGTAAATTAAGTTAGGAAATCTCCCCAAGATGAGTTTTAGTGATTTATAAATTTGGTAGGCTTTTTTTTCTATAAATATATAGATTCTCTGCGATGAGTTTGGAATCGAAGACGATGAAGCGGAGTGTTTTTTTTTTTTTTTTTTTTTGGCACGATGAACGAGAGAGAACTTGTTGGAAAAGTCAGGGGCACGACTCGTAACAGTGACAAGGGTATTGACTGGATTTCAGCCCAATACATTTCTGTCCTTCGTTTGGTTAGGGCCCAGTTTATAGTTTATGGGTTACAGTATAGCCCAGTAGATTTGAATTTGGCGTGAAGAAATTTTTGAAATGTGGAATATAAGTTGAAAAAAAAATTATTGCTTCATAGACATTTTGGAGGTTATTGATTGTGTACAAGTATGCAAGAGAAGTAATGTCGCAGCAGTGGTGGCAGCAGTCATCCAAGGTGTCTTGAAATAGTCATGTTTTAGGGTTGCCTTGTAACTGTTCCATGGCTTCTTGCAATATGCATTCAGCTCCTCACTGAGTCCAGATTAATTGAACATGGAAGTACCAGTCACTATATTTGCACAAACACTATGCAATAGATTTGTCACAGCCACCTGACCAGTTCACAATAATTCCACTCCGAACTAGCAAATCCACATCTTTCGGAGTTTTTGTAAGACCTGTGATGAAGGTAATGTAATCGCTAAGGTAATACTCACCTTTAGGATAATGATATTGGTCATAGGCCACGAGGTCTCTAGCCAAACTTTTCAATCCGTCGTCTATTTCAAGTTGTGGGATTTTTAATTTCTTGTTATTCATGAAGTGAATATTGAGCCGGCATTGGCTTGAATCCTTCTCAAACATTGCTCCGTTTGCATCTAGTTCTGTTGCCCTTGACAAAGACTTGAAGTTTTTGATACTTTTTCGCTGAAATTGATTATGAATTTTTTTTAGTAAGTCCATAAAATGGTTGATCTCAAAACTGGGCTTGGTTTGTTTGTTTTGCTTATTATACCCCATGAAGTACGCAAAAGAAACATCAAGCATAGTTGGAAAGCTAGAAGGAGAAATGGAGTGAAAAAGGTTATAAATTTCATTCAAAACAGAAAATAGTACTTGGTTGTCTTGCGATATCAAGCCATGGTCTGAGGAACAACTCTATGCTGAAGCAAGCATCAACTAAAAGCAGTTTTGCAAAATCATCTCTTCAAAGCTTTTGGTTCCAAAACTATCTTCACTTCTCTTCTTTAGCTACTGTAATTGCTATAATTTGTTCATTTCTGCTACTCAACTATTTCTCATGCATCAATATCCCTTCCCCTCAAGAAGATCATTGTCCTCAAGGATTAAAGGCAGGATATTTTAAGTTGAAATCATACCAATTGACCCAGTTAGCATCTTCAAGGAAACTATCACTCCACTGAACTAAAACTTGTGTAATAGCAGCATTACCCTTCTTTACTACTCTTCTGTCCAAGATTGCCACTGGCTCCAATATTAATTGACCTTGATCATTGACTTCTTTAGGTAATTGAGGAATGACAGGTGTATTCCCAACCCTCTTTTTGAGTAGAGATACATGAAAGATTGAGTGAATCTTGGCATCATTAGGGAGCTGCAACTTATAAGTCACCTTACCTACTTTAGCTTGAATTAAGAAGGGACCAAAATATCACGGGGATAACTTTTGACAATGATGAGTTCTTAGAGAATGTTGCCGGTAAGGTTGAAGCTTAACATAGATCCAATCTCCCACTGCAAACTCCCTGTCAGTCCTCCTTTTGTCTGCCAATTGCTTCATTCGATTTTGAGTATGGGTGAGATGATGTTTAAGATTATGAATAAGACATTCTCTCGTGGTCAAATTCCTGTCCACTGCTTCTACATTGGAGAACCCCGGAAGATATGAATGATGAATGGGAGGAACCTGTCCATACAACACTTGAAAGGGAGTCATTTTGGTTGCTGTATGATAGTTAATATTGTTCCAGAACTCTGCTAAAGGTAACCTTTCATCCATTCCCTTGGTTTATCACCAACCATGCACCTCAAGTACTGCTCCAAACACCTGTTCACCACTTCAGACTACCCATCAGTTTGAGGGTGATATGCAGAAGAATAAAATGCTTGAATTACTGTCATTGCAGAATAGGGATGTGACAATGGAATAAAATGGGCATATTTGCTGAATCTGTCCACCACCACCATAATAACAGATTTCCCATAAGAGTTGGGAAGACCCTCTATAAAATCCATTATTATGTCAGTCCACACTGAGTTGGGGATAGGTAAAGGCTGCAAAAGACCAGGGTAAGCAGTATTATCAGCCTTAAACCTTTGGCAAACATCACATTCTGCAATAAATTTGGCTACTTCCAAATGCATGTGCTTCCAATAGAATGATTGTTTCAGCTTCCTGTAAGAGACTTCCACTCCAGAATGTCCCTCAACTGCACTAGAGTGCCAGTATTGGATCAATTTGAGATGTAATTCTTTTACATTGTGCACCACTAATTTTCCTTTCCTTGTCAATATTCCATTATTCCAAAAATAGTGTTTGACAGCTTCTCCTGCTTGCAGCTATGAAATTATTTTTTGAATATTGCTATCTTTTTGCCAACTTTGTTGAATTTCAGACATGAGAATTGTGCTAATCTCTGATATTGCTTTGAGTTCAGCACATTCATCCTCTTCAGAGCTTCTGATTAATTCAGATTCTGTAGGTCTCCTTGATAAAGCATCAGCAATTACATTATCAGCTCCCCTCCTATAGACCACTGAAAAATCATAACCCATGAGTTTAATCAACCATTTCTGCTATGTAGGCGTTGAAATCCTTTGCTCCAAGATATATTTCAGACTTTGATGGTCTGTTCTTATCACAAAATGAACTCCAATCAAGTAGTGTCTCCATTTTTGCACATCTAACACCACAGCTAACAGTTCTTGTTCATAGACAGGAAGAGCCTTATGTTTAGATGCTAGAACCTTACTGAAAAAGGCTACAGGTTGGTTGTCTTGCAGTAATACAGCCCCCACTCCATTATTGGATGCATCTGTCTCTATCACAAATTCCTTTTTAAAATTAGATAGTGTCAGCAATTGAGAATTGCTCAAGGCTTCCTTCAGTTTTTTGAAGGCAATAATTGATTCCTCAGACCACTTAAATCCCTATTTCTTCAGCATGTTAGTGAGTGGTTTAGCTATAATACCATAGTGTCTTATGAATTTCCGATAGTAACCAGTCAGTCCCAGAAAACCTCTGAGTTCTTTGATAGAATTGGGTTGTGGCCATTCTTTTATAACCTTCAGTTTTTCAGGTTCTGCTCTAACTCCCAATTGATCAATTATGTGTCCTAAATATTGGATTTGATCAACTGCAAAGGAACATTTACTCTGCTTGGCCTTGAGTTGATGTTGTCTCAAAAGATCAAGGACTAGTTTCAAATGTTGCAGGTGTTCATGCCAATTTTTACTGTACACAAGAATATCATCAAAGAACACTAACACAAATTGCCTCAAGTATGGTCTGAACACATCATTCATAAGCTTTTGGAAGGTTGATGAAGCATTGGTTAGCCCAAAGGGCATGACCAAGAATTCATAATGTCCATCATGAGTCCTAAATGCAGTCTTCTCTATGTCTGCAGCATTCATTCTGACTTGGTGATACCCTGATCTTAGGTCCAGCTTTGAAAAGACTCGAGAGCCAAACAATTCATCTAATAGTTCTTTAATTAAAGGAATGGGAAACTTATCTCTTATAGTAACATCATTTATTTTTCTAGAATCTACACACATTCTCCAAAACCCATCATTTATCTTTACTAACACCGCAGGAGAAGAATAAGGGTTGTTGCTTGATCTAATGGTACCATTCAAGAGCATTTCCTTGATTAATTTCTCTAATTCAGTTATTTAAAAATGGGAATACCTATATGGTCTCACATTAACAGGATTTGTTCCCTCCTTTAAAACAATTTTATGATCACACTTTCTTGTGGGAGGTAAGTTCATCACCTCTTCAAATACTTCTGAGTATTCACTAAGAAGTTGTTGTAATAGGAGTTGGAACTGAGTTCCAAAATGATCTAGTTTTTTAGAAATTACCTCTGTCGAGGATAGTTGCGGAGAAAAATCAATTTTTGAAGTCTACTCTTTCCTTACTTGATTAAGCTAGATCAAACATAAGCTGGCTGATGGGGTAGGAGTTGAGGACTTCAGTATTTTCTGCATTTTTTACCCTTTCACAACCTTCAACTCCGTTGCGCCTCTCAGCACTATCTTCTTTCCCTGGTAAGTGAATTATATTCTAAGAATTCCAAAATTCCATGTGATATCCCCCAAGATTGACAGCCATTGAACCCCCAACACTACATCACACCCCTTAATGGGTAATACCATGATCTGTGTGCTAAATTCCTGTCCCCACATAACCCATCTAAATTCTGTACACATGGTAGAGGTCTGAAGCTTTCCTCCATCAGCTAAGACTACTGACATCATTCCTACCTCCTGTGTTTTCAACTCATATCTAGTTACTATGTCGGGATGGATGAAATTATGTGAGCTTCCTCCATCTAACAGAATGCAAAAACTGTTCTTTCCCAAATGGTCATGCACTCTCATAGTATGGAAATTGGAAAGTACCAAACCAGACATGGCATATACTGAGATATGTGCATTGGCAGCCGTCTCTCCTGCTTTATTATCAGCTTCTTCTGATCCTTCATCTTCATTTTCTTCTTCTGGCCACATCTATACCCTATATAGTTGTTTCCCTTGACACTTGTGCCCTAGTTCATATTTCTCATTGCACCAGAAACAGAGGCCTTTCTTTCTTTTTTCTTCTAATTCAGATAAAGTAAGGGTTCTTTATGGTTTCTTAGGGACCCCTTGTTGATGGAGCTTGGGCAAGGGTAGGAGTGCAGCGTCATTTTTTGTAGGAGTTCTATTAAGTCCTGTCGTGTGTATTGACCTTCCTGGAACCCCCTTCCAATTTCTCCAAGCCACTGAGGACTTTTTCTCTTCCATTTCGGCCAAACTAACAGCATGATGTAAGGTTTTGGGCATGAATATTTTGACTGCAATCTGAATCTCTTCTTTCAACCCACTCAGAAAGCAACTTACTGCATACATTTCAGGTAACTCTACTCTATTAAGGAGTTCCTCAAATGTTTCATGATAATCTTCAACAGTTCCTCTTTGCTTGAGACTCATTAGATCTCCCATAGGATCATCGTACATGGCGTTTCCAAATCTGGCAACAATATTCCTCACATACTCTTCCCAATTAGGTAACTCTCGAGTGAACCTTGACTCCATAAACACCTGGTGCCATTGAAGGGCCCTGTCTTCTAAGTGCATAGCTATTAGTTTAACCTTTGTCTTAGGAGGTGTTTCATTCACTTCAAAGAATTGCTCACATTTGTATAACCAGCCTCTGAAATCATCTCCATGAAACCTTGGGAATTCCAACCTAGAAAGCCTGGTAGTTGCTGCGTTACCAGTTCGACCTGTTTCAAGATTGGGACCTTGTCCTAATTGTCTAGGAGAATGATTATTACTTCTTGAATGGCTTTCCAAAACCATAGATCTGAGAGCATCCATTTCCCTGTCAAGAGCTTCTTTATACTTATTAAGTAAAGCCTTCATCGTGTCTTCTAATTTCCTGTTTAAGTCTTGAGATCGAGTCCCTTCTGCCATTGTGATCCAAGCCTGTGCTTTGATACCAATTGATGCAGAGGAAGAAGAACTCACTTACTAACCTGAAGTAGGATTGGTATGAAATGAAAGAAACCAATCGAACTCAAATTAAGAACACTTCCATTGAGAGGAATCGAGTGTGTATTATTGAACAATGTAAGTTTTCCGAGAATTACAAAGAGAGAGAGAAGAAGAAGGTGATGAATCAACCAAAAACTAACTTCTTTCTTTCCTGTTTCTAATCTTTATTCACTTGCTTCCCTAACTAACTTTACAACTAACACTAACAGCTAACTGTCGACCTCTTGCCATCTCAGCACATCCTACCAGTTCAGCATCTTCCCAACCAACTTGCTATCCAATTCAGCTTCTTTGTCACTTGTTTGAACTTCATTTCCTTCGCTTCCTCTTTTAGCTACTGTAATATGATCTTCACTTCCTTTTTCTGCTACAGCTATCTTCACTTCTCTTCTTTAGCTACTGTAATTGCTGTAATTTGTTCATTTTTGCTACTCAACTATTTCTCATGCATCAGTCTAGTTGGGGTTTTACTCTCAGTTTAAGTCAATTTTCTGAAACATTTTATCAAACGCTTGGAAGGCACAATCCTTTATATTAATGTGTAAACACATCTTTTTTCGGTTTCTTGCAATTGAACCAACACAAGTCTGTCCACTCTTACCATGAGAAAAACAAACTTAAAACAAATTCTTTTTGGTTTTTGATTTTTGGTTTTCCTGTTTTAGCAATAAAATTTAATTTTTTGTCTCTTTAAAAATAATCAAATTAATTTTCTCTCTCTAAATACTTAAATTATTTTAAAATTTATCTATCTAAACATATTAATTACAAATTTTCTCTCTCTATCAAAATTAAATTCAAATTTTCTCTCAGTAAAACTAAAAAAAAAAATAATTTTCACTCTATAAGAAAACATTTTAATTTACTTTTCTCTTCAAAACATATTTATTTTAGATTTTTTTCTTGTTAAAAAAAATCAAAATTAGTTTTTGTCTCCCTAAAGTTAGGCATATTAATTTTTAAACACTAAGAAGTAAACTATTTTAAATTTTGTCTCTCTAAACATAATAATTTTAACTTTTCTCCCTTTAAAACTGAATACAAGAGTTCTCCTTCTCTCGAAAATAAATTTATTTCATAATTTTACTTCTTTAGTTTCAAATTTTTTCTATCTAAAAAAATGAAAATTTATTTTTTCTCTAAATCTAAGCACATTTAATTATCTCTATTTAAAAAATTAATTATTTTAAATTTTATTTCTCTAAACATTGGTTTTTAATTTTCTCTCTAAAAATAACAGACTATCTCAAACCTTATATCTAAATTTTAAATTTCCCCAATTTGTATTCGTTGATGAGGATGAATATCCAAAACCCAACTTAATTTTTGTTAGAGGTAAAAATTTAAATTATTCTGAAAACCATTTAATTCTATGACTGTGGTAACATCTGAGGCATTCAAACTTCTTGACAATAATATTTTTGGCTTTTGAAACGTTTTTCATATCTGAAACGTTTCAATAAAAATAATTTAATATTTATATAAAAATTCTTATAATTTTATATTTACATATTTTTCATATTTAATAAATTATTTGTTTATTTCATTATAGTTTTTATTTTTTATGTTTTAATAAATATATTTGATTATTTTATATTTTTATTTTATAGTATTGCTATTTTATTATTTTTATAAAATAATTAATATTTATATAAAAATCGTTATATTTTTATATTTATGCATTTTTACAGTTTTTTTCATTTCTACAAAATGTCATTGCTGTGCAATCTTGGTGGTAACAAGGCAAAAATTATTAACTTTATCACTTAAAAATGCTTTTAGACTAGATTTGAGCTCAAATATCCTTATAACAATACTTTTATCTCTAGTGAACATGAAATTGAATACGCTGCAATAACATCTGAAGCTTGCAATAACCAAACCACATGGGACATTTAGTGCAACTTGCAGCTGCATCTAGTGCGGTTTTCAAAAAACAACAGATCCAATCTACCGGTACACCATTCTGAATTGAGCCGATGTCGGTGAACTCCGGCGTCCTACAATGAGCGACCAGTACAATACAAATGCAAGCAAAATAAAACTGGCCACCCCCACAATATGGTGTCTTTGCGCAAGTTTTGAATTAGGGTTACTACTTCATTGTTACTCCTCAACCGGTTTTCGATGATTCTTTTTTATGCAAGCAACCAGACATCTTTGGAGGATTTGATAAGGCAAGCCAAGAAATTCACCTAATCTATTAGGTAACTGTTGTTTTGGTGGTAGCATTGCTCAAAGGCTGTAAGATTTTGGAACAATGATTCTGTTCCATCAACTGAATCATCAATCAACCAAGGTTCTATCATCACTAAATTGGTTTTGAAAAGATTTTCTAATTACGAGTTTCCTTAACATCAAATTCTCTCACTTTTCTCTTTAAGAATATTCAAATACTTCTAAATTGAACTCAGTTTGTAATAATCAACTATTATGAAAAATTATATATATATATATATATATATATATATATATATATATTTAATATTTCTTATAATAATCACATGCAATATCAATATTCAATCCAATGTCCACAGAATGACAAATAAAAAAAGGATGTGTCCCTCTAATCAACTAAGTTCTTTTATAATCTTAATAAGTAAATTTTTAAATTGTCATAGAATAATAATTATGCCATCAAGTATTTAATCTTGAAGTGTAGAAATATTTGAATGAATTCTGTATTGATAAGATTTATAAACTCCCCTCAACTTAGCAATAGGATATGATGGTATTTCCATTGAAATGTGGAAATGTTTGGATAAATTTGATATAGTAATATTAATGGATTTTTTTTAACAAAATCTAGTAAACCAAGAGAATACTTTAAGTATGGAGGGAGAGCACATTTATACTATTATATAAGAATAAAGGAGACACACATGATTGCTCTAACTAGAAGGGAATTAAACTTATGAACCATACCATGAAACTATAGGAGAGAGTGATAGAATATAGATTGAAACTAAAGATAAGTGTATTTTAAAATCAATTTAAATTTATGTCAAGAAAATCCACCATAAAACCAATCTATTTGTTAAGACATTTGATAAATACAAATATAACATAAAAGAAAGATTTATATATAGTATTCATCGATTTAGAAAAGGTATATGATAGGCCTTTTAAAGACGTTTTGTGGTGGGCGCTGATAATAAATGAATCTCCTTAAAATACATTAATTTCATTAGAGATATGTATGATGGATGTATAACTAATGTAAGAAATTGCAGGGGTCAGAATGATAGCTTTCTTATTAACATTAGGTTCCATTAAGATTCAGTACTAAATTTCATTCTTTTTGTAATAGTGATAGACGAAATTACAAAAAAAATTAAAATGAAATATCATGATGTATGCTTTTTGCAGATGATAAAGTTTTGGTTGATGAAACTAGAGAAAGTATTAGTGTTAAATTAGAGTTATAGAATGTCACACTAGAATCTAGAAGATTTAAATTGAATAGGTCGAAAACTAAGTATATGAAATATAGGTTTAACAACAGTCAGTAGAATGAGGAAAAAATGATTAGTTTAGATGGATAAGATATATTAAAAAATGAATATTTTAGATATTTTAGTTCTATTATTCAAAATGATGACAATATAAATGGAGATATGAATTATACGATTCAAGCGGATTGAATAAAATGGAGAAATATATCTAAAATTCTTTGCAATCGCACGATACCACTATATTTAAAAGGAAAGTTCTAAAAAAATCTTGATAAGACCTGCACTATTATATGGTACTACGTGTTTGGTTATTAAATAACAACAAAAATAAAAAAAAAATGCTTGTAACAAAAATGAAAATATTTAGATGGATGTATAGTAAAATTAGAAGAAATAGGATTAGAAATAAAGAGATTCGTAATAAATTGAAAGTTAATTCAATTATGGATAAGATACAGGAGTGTCATTTGAGATAGTTTAGATATGTATAAAGAAGATACAAAAATACACTCGTTATGAGGACCGATAATTTAAATATAGAAAATTTAGTAAAACGAAAAGATAAATTTTTAAAAATTTGGATGCAATTTATTCTTAAAAACATGATAATGAGGAGATGTCTTTGGATAAGAATGAATGGTATAGAAGAATTCGCAAAAATTAAACTAATCTCTTTTTTTTCTTAATCTTTTTCATATTTATTTTTTAAATGATCAATCTTAATTATTGGTATTAAAATTAAAATTGATTTTTTTTTTCAAGATAAGATACTTGCTTTTCCGTGCAGATTCTATGAATCTTATAAATTTACATTCCGACTGAACTCCAGATAATTTGATATTAATACTATTTAAGTAAAATATTATATTCAAATTTTATATATAAAAAAATTAATTTTATCTCTTAAAAATTAAATTAAATTAAAATTAAATTTAATCAAAATCAATATAAATATCAAACGCCAATAATTTATTAAAAAGGTTTACATTTTGTCGTTAACATAAACCACACGTATTCTCTTCCATATCACTGCCTATTTCAACTTCACACATTGAGATGTAATAGTTTATTTATTTATTTATTTTTTATCTATTTGCACTTGGCCAAGGAAGAAAAATCAGAACAGAACTTAGATCCAAAATTTTTATTAAGAGGTAAAAAATTTCCAATTGTTTGGTTACCTTAGAATTTTGAATTCAAATTTAATTGAATTTAATATCAAATTAATTGGAGAAAAATATTACCAAAATGATTAAATGTGATAAGAATTGAAGGAAATTAAATTGAGGATGTATTTGGCTGGAGTTTGGTGTCTCATTCAAATCTCCACATAATTAATTTGTTTTTTCGTTTTGAATAATTAATTGGATCCCCGTAACCTCCAACAATTATTTAGGGTGATAAATCGTAGGGTTTTAATGACTCTTTGATGGTTGAGAGCCTATATAAACCTCTCTAATGCATTGGGTCCCTAAGTCCGAATTACTAGATTCCACACCATCTATTAAGTGAAATTGAGGGTTTAGAAAGTTTGTGCATACCCTAAGGATCGTATTGATACTTTTAGATTCGCCGGAAGTGAAGAACAAGAGTATGGTTGGAGGTAACCATAAATCCTCAATTTTTGCTTCCGCTAATTTTGATTCTAATTTATGAATTGAAGCATGCATTAGGTTTGACATGCACTCTTTCATTTGGTATCAGAATCAATTTTACCTTTGTCTGCATGTTTTCCGACGAATTTCAAAATTTTCAAAAAATTAGGGTTTTTGGATTTTTGAATATTTGGGTCAAAAATCTTAATATTTTCAAGAAATTGATTCCAAAATTGAAATCTTTGTATCATTATGGTTAAAACCATATTTTCAAAATAATTTTTGGAGCATCTTTGAATTTTTCGGTAGTTTTTCGGCATCCGGATCCACCAGAATCAACAAATTGGGTCGGGACCCTTTTCCAACTTTCGGGTGAAAAAGATAATTACTGTACATCAAGAGAAAAGAATAAATAAATATTTCGTTGAAAATGCAACACCACCCGGACCTTGGCCTGGTGGTATGGGCCTGGTGGTTAGGTTACCCAGCATCCAGTTGCGCCTGAATTCGAATTTGATCATATACATTTTTTACCATTTTTTTTTAAAGATAGCATTTTTGCCATGATTTTTGGAAATTCCATTATGGTCTCAGAATTTCATAAATAGTTACAGTAAGATCCTCTCATTTTTGGAAACTTTGAAATGTAACAGTTTGATCCCTGAAACCTTAAATGTTAATTTTTGGGTCGAAAAATTTTCAGAAATTTTTTTTTTAATTTTTCTTAATCAGTTCATAAAATTTATTTGAGTTTAATTTTGTACATTAAGAGGTGGTACAAAATTAATGAAACGCATTTACTATTTTGATTGCATTTTTAATATTAAAATTTTTATGCACTTTGGCATAACAAAATTGAGTTACATTATTATCCTAGTGATCAATATGATTTTTAAAATTAATTAAGATTTAGCCACAACAACCATAATTAAATAGAAAATTATATATGAAGGCATGATCATAGTAGAAAAAGGATAAATTTGCCATGAAATTGTTTTTATGTAATGAATTTTATCTCACAAGAATTTTTGTTGCATGAAAATAATAAAATTGGAGATAAAATATCAAAATAGCTATATTCAATAGTAGTCTACTTGGTTAAATTCTCTTTTCTATGTAATACTATAAGTGCAGTTGATTTAGTGCATGTTTAGGTTGGTTCTGTCAAAAAGACGGGGATAAATCTAAAGTTGGCTGGTTCTTAAACGGTCTCATGTGACCCACCACCTACCTGGGAACCTACCTGGTACACTAGAGAGATCGTCTTATAGGGCAAAGCAAAGAAAAATAAGGTAATCAAGAAAAAACTAACTATTGGTCGTTTCCTAATTAGCTCACAGGTATTAGAAAATGAGTTATTTTTTTATAAATCTTATCATAAGGTCAAACAAATTTAATAGAATTAAAAATTTAACCTACAGACAATTTCTATGTCATAGATTTATTTTTATATGTTTGTAATGGTAGACATATATATTAAATGCCTCACATATAGTTAGTAAGCATGTTTATTTATTTTGCAGTATTCCAAACCGTATATTTTAATTCCGATTTTCCCGATTTAAACGGAGAGAATTATAAGGAATGAAGGGAAATGGTGCTTCTCCATTTAGGCTGCTTAGACATTGACTATGCTATCCGAAAAGACGAGTCACCTCCGATGATCAATACTAGCTCCGAGGCTGATAAGGCTCTTTATGAACGCTGAAAGCGATCTAATCACCTAAGTACCATGTTCATAAAGAGTAAGATCTCGGCTGGTATCCTTGGCTCGGTCAACCAGCATACCAATGTCCGTGTTCTTCTTAAGGCTATAGACGAGCAATTTGCGGTATTGGAGAAATCTTTTGGCTAGTACCCTCATTATGCAATTCTCTTCTACGAGACTCACTACTTCCACGGTGTGCGCAAGCACATCATGCGGATGCGGGACATTGCGGCTCAACTAAAGAACCTGGAGGTTGAGATGTCCGAGTCCTTCCTCGTGCACTTTATTTTGAACTCTTTCCCTCAACTCTACGGTCCTTTTAAGATCTCCTACAACACATATAAGGAGAAATGGTCTATCAATGAATTGATGGTCATGTGTGTGCAGGAGGAAGGAAGGTTGTTGATAGAGATGAAACATGGTTCTGAAAGTGCACTTGTGGCTATACAAGGAAAGAAAAATGACAAATTCAAGTCAAATCAAAAGAGCACAAAACCAAAAACAGACATTAAGAAGGAGTTCAAATGTTTCTTCTATAAAAGAAGGGACACATGAAACAGGATTGTGCTAAGTACAAACGGTGGCTTAAAACTAAAGGTACAGAAATCTCATTAGTTTGTTATGAATTATGCATGACTGAGGTTTCTCATGACACATGATAGATTGATTCTGATTGTACCATCTACATTACAAATGTGTTGCAGGGGTTGCAAAACCTAAGGAAGCTGGTGGGTCATGAATAACTCATCTATTTGGACAATAAGATGAGCTCACGAGTAAAGGGCATTGGTGATTGCGAGCTCACTCTAGCAAGCGGTTATATCTTGAAATTGAATAGAGTATTTTATGTACCTAAATTTTCTAGAAAGTTAATTTCCGTTTCAAAATTTGTACAATTCAGTTATTCTTTCCAATTTAGTAATAAAATGATATTATTTTATTGTTCAAATGTCGTTGGTTATGGTCAATTATTGGATGGATTATATAGTATTGCTTTACAAGATAATGTTTGCATGAATGTAACACAAACAGGCATTAAAAGAAGTGTCATTGAGGAAAACTCTTCAATGTTATGGCACCGGAGATTAGGACACATCTCCATAAAGACAATAGAAAAGTTGATAAAGGACGAGGTACTTGACACCCTAAATTTTAGTGACTTTGAGACTTGTGTAGATTGCATTAAGGGAAAGCAGACTAACAAGACTCAAAAGGGTGCCAGGAAAAGCTCAGAATTGCTTGAGATCACACATACGGATATTTGTACCCTAGGTACAGACTCGTATGGTCATAGTTATTTCATCTCCTTTATAGATGACTATTCACGATACATGTATCTCTATATCTTTAGCCATAAGAACGAGACGTTGGATGCCTTTAAAATTTTTCAAGCAGAAGTAGAAAAATAATACGATAAGCGTGAAGTCAGATAGAGGACGAAAATACTATGGAAGGTATACTGAGGATGGACAAGCATCAGGTCCATTTGCAAGATTCCTTCAGGAAAATGGGATCGTTGCCCAATACACTATACCTGGTTCACCTGACCAGAATGAGGTAGCTGAAAGAAGGAACATGACCTTACTTGATATGGTTAGGAGCATGATAGTTAGCTCCAAATTACCTAACTTCTTGTGGACTAAAACTCTCAAGACAGCAGTGTACATCTTGAATAGGGTTCCAACTAAGGCTGTAGCCAAAACTCCCTTTGAGTTATTTAAGGGTTGGAAACCTAGTTTGAAACATGTACGCATTTGGGGTTGTCTTGCGGAGATAAGGGTTTACAATTCACGAGAAAAGAAACTGGATCCAAGAACCGTGAGTGGATACTTTGTCAGTTATGCCGAAAAAGTCTAAAGGATACCGGTTTTATTGTCCATCATACCATACTAGGTTTGTGGAATCTAAAAATACTAAATTTCTAGAGAATAACTTGGTCAGTAGGAGGGATTACTTTCAGGACTTAACTCCTAAAAGTGACCCATCAAGTATCCCGTCAAATTCTAGTACCAAGTTAGTTGTCATCCAAAGTGACCCTCAAATCCCTATAGACACAAATCAGAGTAGGGATGACAATCTAAAAATTTCACAAATAGTTGACCAAGATCAAGTTGCTTAACCTTCTCCTGTGGAGAATGTAGAACCAATATTAAGAAGATCTACTCGAGAAAGAAGGTCAGCTATACCTGATGATTTTGTGGTATACCTTCAAGAGTCTGACTATAACGTCGAAACCATAGAGGATCCAGAAACGTTTTCACAAACCATGAGTTTTAAGGACTCGAACTTATGGCTGAATGCTATGGAAGATAAGATGGACTCCATGAGGAGTAATAGAGTTTGGGATCTTGTAGAGTTGCCAGATAGGGTAAAACCCGTCGGATGTAAATGGGTCTTCAAGACTAAAACTGACTCATTAGGCAACATCAAGAAATACAAGGCTAGACTCGTTGCTAAAGGATTCACCTAGAAGGAAGGAATCGACTACTCGGAGACATTTTCTCCGGTGTCTAAGAAAGATTCCCTCCGCATCATTCTGACACTTATTGCACATTTTGACCTAGAGTTGTAACAAATGAATGTGAAAACTGCTTTTCTTAATGGGGAATTAGAGGAAGAGATTTACATGCGTCAACCTGAAGGATTCTCCTTTGGTGATAGTGAGCACTTGGTGTGCAAACTCAAGAAATCCATATATGGGCTGAAACAAACTTCTCGCCAGTAGTATTTGAAATTCCACATGTGATCACTTCATTCAGTTTTGAAGAGAACATTGTGGATCAATACATATACCTCAAGGTCAATGGGAGCAAGTTTTGTTTTCTTGTTCTGTATGTGGATGATATACTACTTGCCACCAATGATAAGGGAATGCTGTATGAGGTGAAACCGTTTCTCTCTAAAAACTTTGAGATAAAGAATTTAGGTGATGAATCTTATATCATCGGCATTAAGATACATCGAGATAGATCCAATAAGGCTCTAGGATTATCTCAAGAAACCTACATCAACAAAGTCCTTAAGAGATACAGAATGGAAAACTGTTCACCAAATATAGCTCTGATAGTCAAAGGGGATAGGTTTAATTTGGACCAATGTCCTAAGACTGATTTGGAAAGAGAATAAATGGCTAACATCCCGTATGCTTCCGTTGTTGGAAGTCTCATCTATGCACATGTTTGTACAAGACCTGATATAGCGCATGCTGTGGGGATGTTAGGTAGATATCAAAGTAACCCGGGTTTGGAACATTAGAAGGCTGCAAAGAAGGTGTTGAGGTATCTACAAGGCACCAAGAAGTATATACTTACATATAAAAAACCGACAGTCTTGAAGTAGTCGGGTACTCGGATTTGGATTTTACCAGCTATGTTGATTCCCGAAAATCAACGTCGGGTTACATCTTCATGATGGCCGATGGAGCTGTATCGTGGAGGAGTGCTAAGCAGATATTGACTGCGACCTCCACTACGGAAGCTGAGTTCGTGGGGTGTTTTGAGACTGTGTCACACGCGACGTGGCTCAAGAGTTTCATCTCCGGGTTTAGGGTTTTAGATTTTGTACCTAAGTCATTATGTGTTTTTTGTGATAATTCAGCTACTGTATTTTTAGCTAAGAACAATAAGAGTGGTAGTCGAAGTAAACAAATTGACAAAAAGTAATTAACCATTAGGGAAAAAGTGTTGGAAAATAAAATTGTAATCCAATACATTAACACTGATTATATGTTGTCTGATCCCTTGACCAAAGGCATACCACCAAATAGGTTCAGGGATCATGTTGTACATATTGGCTTATTGTCTTATTTAAATGAAACTCAGAATTGAATTTTCTCAATAAAGTTGTGTACATGTTATTATTTTGAGATAAATTCATCAGGTTTAGATCCGAATAAACGTAGGGTTTGTTCATAAAGTAAATGTCACCATAAAGTTAGAAAATAGAATATATTGTGGTATGCGAGAGATAATACTCATTTTTAGAGAACTTATCGTCGTAACTCGTGTACTTTATTTTCACAAGGGATTGACTTGATTATGATTTTAAGTCAATTTGCTTGGCCAAGTGGGAGAATGTTAGAATTTTGAATTCAAATTCAATTGAATTCAATGAATTCAATATCAAATTAATTGGGGAAAAATATAACCGAAAGGATTAAATGTGATAAGGATGGAAGAAATTTGAATTGGGGATGCATTTGGTCGGATTTTTATGTCCCATTCAAACCTTGTTTTTCCGTTTTGAATAATAAATTGGATTTCCATAACCTCCAACAATTATTTAGGGTGATAAATTTTAGAGTTTTAATGGTTCTTTGATAGTTTAGAGCCTATATAAACCCCTCTAATGTATTGGGTCGCTAAGTCTGAATTTATAGACTCTACACCATCTATTGAGTGAAATTAAAGATTTAGAAGGTTTGTGCATACCCCAAAGATCGTGTTGGTGCTTTTAGATTCGTCGGAAGTGAAGAACAAGAGTATGATGGGAAGTAACCTTAAATTCTCAATTTTTACTTCCACTAATTTTAACTCTAATTTATGAATTGAAACATACATTAATTTTGACATACACTCTTCCATTTGATTCTAAACATGATAAAAGTTAACAATTTGTCACTCAAAAAGCTTTTAAACCGGACATCATGATCTCGAATGTTGTTATCACAGTTAACTTCATCCAATCAAGAACTTCGAAATAAAACCATCTGAAGCCTGCAATAACCAAATAACCATGCAAATTAATCCCAGTCTGCATCTAGGAGGCCATGAGATTTTGGAACAGTGATCCTGTTTCATCTTCTATCTTCAGAGATGGGATTTCCAATTCCTAATAAAGAATGAGATTCTGAATAAGCATCCCGGCGCCTATCCTTTTGATAAATTGATGTTTTATGCCTATTTTCCCCCTCAACTTGCACATAATTTCACATATTATCTCATATTTATAGCGGAATATGATAATCATAATTTTACATAATTGGATTCAAATGATTATTAATTTATTAAAACATGTTGTAATATTTAAGATTATCTATCTTTTTTTCTTATAGCATACTGAAATATAGAGTTTTAGTCCGACCCAAGTTGTAGTTGATCCCCGGAACGCTCATTTTGTGTTTTTATTTAGTAAAGAACTATAGATCATTGAGATCATCAGCAAAGTCAAGGGCTAGCCCTTGAAATTCTATGAAAACTTTTAATAGCTACACTCATCACTAATATTTCAATAAATATTATTACAATTCTAGAAACATCACTAAAAGTATTAGATATATTACTGATCCCTTTAATATTTCAATAAATACTCTCACTTTCTGTGTCTCACTCGCGCGCGCATATACACACACAATCTCTCTCTCTCACTCGACCCCCCTCCTCCCTCGAATAATGATATAACGTACTTGGCTTACAGCTATGGGACCGACATAGGTTGTCTTAGTCGAAAAAATAAAAAAGAGAGCTGAGTTTTCTTAAATATGATCATGAGTTTGATTTTTTATGAACACGAAAAAAATTATATTGGGAGAGTCCCTCTGAATGAGAATCCGATAACGATTCGATCTAGATTAATCAGAACGAAATTTCATATATTAGACGGTAGACCAAGTCGGGGGCGCAAAAAAAAAAGCTTACAATTATGGTCAGCGACCGAGTTTTCTGAATCAGACTTTAAAAAACTCAGGCTTAACATGTTTAAAATTTTATAGACCTGAATTTGGCTCCAACTCGAACAAATTCGAAGAATTGCGCTTGAGCTCAACCTAAAAAATTAAGAGGGTCTCGAATTAAACTCAATCTCGGATTATAAATTTTATTTTTTCATATTTTTAATCCATGTTATAACATATAAACACCAAATAAAAATATAAATCATCTAAAATAAAATATAAAATAAATACTATCATATTAAATTAAAAACTATACACTATTATAAAATTAACAATAATAACATCACGAAAGATTAAAAAATTATATCAAAAATAATATATTAAAGTCATCATCAAAATCATTATATTTGATTTTAAATGGATCGAAACTATAAAGGGTCAAATTTATTGGTGTTTAGACTTAATTTATAATTAAAACAGAGCTAAATAATATGATAGAACTCAACCTAACTCTAAAACGAGATGAGTTCGATTTTTCAAAATAGGCCGAGCTTTAGCCTACTCGACCCAATTGCTAATCCTACTTACAATAATTTATTCGATCATGAAAAATCATAATCACTCGCATATATGGACCTCCAATGTCACCTTCACAACATAATTAAAAAGGCTTGGTGGTCCATATAAGGATGCTAGGGTGAAAAGGGAAGTCGCCCTCCAATTGATGGCCTTGACTGGATATACCTAGCGTCTGAATAATTGAAATTTGGCCTCGCCACCCCCCCAACCCCCAAGTAAGATATATATATATATATAAAGAGAGGAAAAAAAAAAAAATCCTCCGCTCCTACCATGGAACATTTTGTTAAAAAAACCATTTTTTTTGGAAACATTTTGTCAAACGTTTGGAAGGCACTGCTCTTTATGTTAAAGTGTAAACACATCTTGTCTCGGCTTCTAGCTATTGAACCAACGCAATTCTGTCCGCTCCTACCATGAGAAAAACATACTTAAAGCAAATTCTTTTTAGCTTTTCGTTTTTGATTTTCCTTTTTTAGCAATAAAATTTAATTTTTTTCTCTTTAAAACTAATTAAATTTATTTTATCTCTCTAAATACTAAAATTATTTTAAAATTTATCGATCTAAACATATTAATTGTAAATTTTCTCTCTCCACAAAAATTAAATTCAAATTTTGTCTTAGTAAAATTAAAAGTAATAATTTTCTCTATCTAGGATAACATTTTAATTTACTTTTCTGTCTCAAAATGTATTTATTTTAGATTTTCTCTAATTAAAAAAAAAATTAAAATTATTTTTTGTTTCTCTAAATTTAGAATATTAGTTTTCAATCTTTAAAAAAATTAAGTTATTTTAAATTTTGTCTCTCTAAACATAATAATTTTAAATTTTCTCTCTTAAAACTGAACATATATGTTCTCCCTCTAAAAAATAAATTTAGTTCATATTTTTACTCTTTAAACACATTATTTTTAAATTTTCTCCATCTAAAGAAAATAAAATTTATTTTTTCTCTAAATCTAAACATATTTAATTTTCTCTATTTAAAAAATTAATTATTTTAAATTTTGTTTTTCTAAATATATTGGTTTTTAATTTTCTCTCTCTAAAAAAGCAAAATTTAATTTCTTTCTCTAAAATTAAGTATATTAATTTTTTCTCTCTAAATTTGAGGTCTTATCTCTTTAACATTTTAAATGTTCTTTCTCTAAAAAATCTAAATCCAAAATTTTCTCTTTAAAAATCAATTTAATTCATAATTTCTCTCTCTAAACACATTTATTGTAATTTTTTTTTTTTACTAAAAACACAAATTCAGTTTTTCGCGCGATTAATCACAAATTCAATTTCCCTCTCTTAAACACAATAATGCTGGTGTACACGAATAAAACATTACCAGAAAACACAGTTTCAGCGACGGATTTTTTCGTCACTGATACTCAAATTTCCGTCGCTGAAAGTTAACTCGCTAATTTTAGCGAAGGATCAGCGACGGATTTTTTAGCGACGGAATTTTTCTATCTCTAATTACCAACGGATTAGCTATGGATTTTTTAGCGAAAGAAAATTCTGTCGTTAAATCCGTCACTAATTTTATTTTAGAATTTTCAAATTACCGACGGATTTTTAGCGTCGCTAATCCGTTAGTGAAATTATTAAGACCAAACCCAAATGTCGGAAGCTGGACGTCTGACCCATCCGCCCGCGCGTGAATGTACTGAAAATGTTCTGAAAATATGCTATCCCCAGGTTTGAACCTGGGTGTGAAAGAGAGAACTTAAGAGTTTTAACCACCATACCACCATTACATTTGTGTTATTAGTTTATTTGTTTTCTATTTCTATACTTTATTTGTAACTCTTAATATTAAAAATACAATACTCTTATTTAATAAAAATATAAAATTTTATTTAATAAAAATATAAAATTATATTTAATAAACAAAAAATTATATCTAATAAAATACAAAATTATATTTAATAAAAATACAAAATTATATTTAATAAAAATAAAAATTATATTTAATAAAAATATAAAATTATATTTAATAAAAATAAAAATTATATTTAATAAAAACACATAATTATATTCAATAAAAATATAAAATTATATTTAATAAAAACAAAAAATTATATTTAATAAAAATAAAAAATTATATTTAATAAAAACAAAAAATTATATTTAATAAAAAAATAAAATTATATTTAATAAAAATACAAAATTATATTTAATAAAAAAATAAAATTATATTTAATAAAAATAAAAATTATATTTAATAAAAACAAAATTTATATTTAATAAAAATACAAAATTAGATTTAATAAAATCAAAAATTTATATTTAATAAAAATACAAAATTATATTTAATAAAAATAAAAAGTTATATTTAATAAAAAATAAAATTATATTTAATAAAAATACAAAATTATATTTAATAAAAATAGAAATTATATTTAATAAAAAATAAAAATATATTTAATAAAAATATAAAATTATATTTAATAAAAATAAAATGTTATATTTAATAAAAATAAAATTATATTTAATAAAAATACAAAATTATATTTAATAAAATTAGAAATTATATTTAATAAAAATACAAAATTATATTTAATAAAAATACAAAATTATATTTAATAAAAACAAAAAATTATATTTAATAAAAATACAAAATTATATTTAATAAAAATAAAAAGTTATATTTAATAAAAAATAAAATTATATTTAATAAAAATACAAAATTATATTTAATAAAAATAGAAATTATATTTAATAAAAAATAAAAATATATTTAATAAAAATACAAAATTATATTTAATAAAAATAAAAAGTTATATTTAATAAAAAATAAAATTATATTTAATAAAAATACAAAATTATATTTAAAAAAAATAGAAATTATATTTAATAAAAAATACAAAATATATTTAATAAAAATACAAAATTATATTTAATGAAAATACAAAATTATATTTAATAAAAATACAAAATTATATTTAATAAAAACCAAAAATTATATTCAATAAAAAAAAAATTCGGACCTATTAGCGACGGATTTTTTCTGTCGCTAATCCGTCTCTAATAGTTTCGAATTTTTTTTTTCAGCGACGGATTAGCGATGGAATTTTTTCCGACGGAATTTTTTCTTTGCTAATTCGGTCGTTAATAGGTCCGAATTTTTTTTTTTTTTTTGTTTCAGCGACGGATTAGCGACGGAATTTTTTCCGACGGAATTTTCCGTCGCTAATTTTTTTGTCGCTGTTCCGTCATAATTTTATTATTAATTAGTGACGGATAACTATCGGTCGCTAATTTTCATCGTTAAAACCATGTTTTCTGATAGTGAAACCATTACGCTGTGATAATTCACAAATCAAGCACTCCATAAAATTATATTAGATAAAGACATGGGAAGTTTTATATTTGAAATTTTCTATTCTAAGAAATTTTACTCGAAATAATGATGTTAGGATAATAAATACGAGGTTGAAAAGGCTTTCTATATATTACGTATCGTCAAGACAATTTTAATTACTTGTAACAAATAATGAAACTCTACGAGTCAAAACATAAAGAAATGATCCAATTGATATAGGAAACATGACAAACAGAGGGAGGGAGGTTTTTGGCCTATGCCAATAAGAACAGGCTCAGATCCTGTCTTTGTAATATTTCTTTATAATTTTAATGGTGGTTTTGGCTGAAATTTTGATTTGGTAGTCTTACTGGAGAAAGAAGAGTACAACACTCAAACTTAAGTCCTTATGAAGAGGTTTTGAGGTCAAACATCTATTACATTAACTTAATTCAGAACATTAAAACGAATTTGTAACAATAACATTCAAAGCCTGTAGTAATCAAACTAGGCAGATATCTGCAAATGCAGTACGCAACTAGAAGTAGATCTTATGGGTCTCATGATGGTGAAACAATTACATGTTCCAGCAATACTCAATCAACTCATTACAAAGACTAGCAAAATAAAACTTGCCACCCCACACTACGGTCTCTTTGCGCAAGTTTTGAATTAGGCTTACCACTTCCATGGGACTTCCCAACTGATTTTCGATGATTCCCTTTCTTGCAAGTAGTTTCACATCTCCAGATGACTTGATGAGGCAAGCCAACAGATGCACATAATCAGTAATGTAGCTGCTGTTTTGATAGTAGTATTGCTCAAAGGCTATGAGATTTCGGAATAATGTTTCTGTTCCATCTTCTAACATGAGAGATGCCATCTCCAACACTCTGTTTCTGAATTTAATATTGAATAAGCAATTGCCGGTGCCTTTTCTAAAGCTGACACCAGCCCCCCAGAGCTCTAATGCGCTGGGAGGAAACTCAAAATTTTCAGGTTGCTTGGAACTTCTTCTAGTAGCTGAGGCAATGTAGCTGTATCTCAACATGTCAACAAAATGCTTGACTTCAGAATTCAGAGTCAATTCCAAGAAGGCATTGATGTTTTCACTTCCCTCAAAGAATTTATAGCTGAGCTTGAGAAAAGAGTCTGCAATATTTTCATTCGAGCCAAAGGCCAGGTTGAACAACTCCTCTAGAATGAAAAATGGGAGTTGATTCTCTACCAACCTCAGGTCACGACTTACATCATCAATCAACCAAGGTTTCCTGCAAATAGGATCAATCTCATCTACTGAATCATAGCGAGATAACAAGAACAACTCAATGATGAAGGCACTGTCAACAAGAATCATCTGAACAAAGTTTTCATTGCTCATATCAATGCTTTCTGCATAACTATCACGTATTCTTTCTATCCTCGACTTTATAGCTCTAATGCAATCTTCCAAGCTCACCTTGGCCTCGACCAGCTTGAGAAATTTTTCTAAATACCTTAACTTGTGTGCTTCCATAGTTTGTAAGTTTTGTTTCCCATGGTGAAACGGCCCGATTGAGACAATTCTTGGTACATAGGCTTCTTCATTTGTCCTTCGAAGTTTGTAAGGAACTCTGTGGATGCAACCAGTGCAGGGTAATGGAGGTATGTTCTGCAACTTCTCTCTTACGGAAATTAGTATCAAATTTTGTGAGTCTTGAATTTCAGCTGATACATATTGGCTCATACTGTCAATGGCAAGTACTCTTTTATCTGGAAACAATCAACACATGACTGAGTAATCAGACAATAATTTTCATCCTAAATGACTACATATTATAGTCTACATTTTATTCATTTGTCATCCCTACTCTCTCTTAAAAACCTTCCCTTTGTGCTCAATGCATGCCTTTCTATGTTTTTGGTAGGTGATTTAGGTTGAGTATGATATTTGGCTGGTTTCACCAAATTAAGTCAAGGCCTTTGCTCATTGCTCAAACTTGGCCTGTCATATCGTGATGACTGGATTCGAATCTCCAACTTAGGCTAGAGATCATGATTTGATATTGTTATGTGCCAAAATCTCATGAACCCAAGCCAGTAATAAAAAACCCAATTGGTACTAAAAACCAAAACAAACTAATAAGATTATTAGAAAGCACAATTTTCATTATGGATTCCTTGGCTCAACCCATTCTTTCTAGCTCAATTTGCACACAGCAGTTTGTGCCTTAGCAGTTTTTGACTGGATTCAAAACTCCAAGTTCCAGTTTGGAAGAGATGGGAAGGGAATTAACAACCATCTTGCTATGAATTTGTGATATAATGTCAAAAAATAGGTATAACCCCCCCCAAAAAAAAAGTATAACATTCAGGAAAAATGTTCAAAATGGTTTTCCGGGTTTCTCTCAAACAACTATGCAATATAAAATTCTAACTTCCATTTAAACAAGAAGCAAGTGATTTGGAGCATATACGGTGGAAATTTAGCTACAAGGTGTTGTATTAGATCACATGAGTGTTATTTTGAAGTCCTACATCAAATAATAACGTAAACAATACGGGGGAAGAAAGAGGAAGTATAAATTACCTGCAAATATAGCCTGAAAAGCAATCTGGTATGGCGATGGTTGATGCCCGCAAGCTCCTTGCAGAGTATGAGCTCCTCTGCTTCCCAATTGAAAGGGTGGAAATACTTCAACCAGCTGCTTGCCTAGTCTTTCCTAATGAAGGAATTAGTCAACGCAAAGCTTGTAGATGATAAAAGCTCAGCTTGCAAATATCGACCTCCGGAGTCACTTTGTCGACATAATTACAAGACAGTGGGTCCAAAGGACATTGGGTTGGTGACGATATGGCCCAACAACGGCTAGTGTGGACTAGAGAAGCCTAGCATCAATAATAGAAATTTGTCCTTTTTCTAGTGTTTGACTAGATTTAAACCTCTCTACCAAAAAAAAATAAAAAAATAAAAAAGACTAGATTTAAACCTTCAAGTCCGTAGTTGGAAGAGATTGGATGGGAATGGAGAGCCATTTGTCAACAAATTAAATGGTAGACCAGAACATAACCACCAGTTATCAATTACACATGATGAATTATAATGCCAAAAAATCATGTCAAAGTCATGAAAATGCATAAATTCAAAAAAAAAAAAAAAGTTTAAAATGGTTTTCGGCGATCTTTATAAATTCGAAGTGGGGGCAACCACCAAATTGTTGATGGGAAGAGATGAAGTTGAAGGAGAAACGTTTACCGGAGGATTACCAGAATCAACTTTATGATCAAGTGTGGCTAAGTATACAAAGAATTATGATGCCAAAAATTGTGACCGTGAGCACAAGTTATGTGCACAGAAAGGCGTCAGAGAAAGAGATTGATTAAGTGTATGCTGATACTTCGTTCCTCAAAGCAGTAACTAGAGTTTTGATGACTCCTAAAGCCGAAGAAAAGAGTGATTGGCAGCATCCCACGATATTTTATACTCAAGTTCAATACGGAAAGAAAATGTGCAAGCTTATCATTGATGGAGAGAGCAGCATGAATGTTGTTTCAGAGGGTATCATTAAAAGGTTTCAACTACCAGTGGAAAAGTATCCACAACCACACAAAATTGCATGGATGAATGATACCACCGTTCTGGTAACTCAAAGATGCTCACTTTCTTCTACAACTGGGTCTTACTAGGATTCCATTTGGTGTGATGTCATTCGGATGACACACACTCCTTGGAAGGCCTTAGCATTATGATCGTGGTGTATATCATCGTGGCAAGCCTAACACTTAAAGCAACAAATATATTCTTGACAAGGCCAACAAACATCATTATACTAAAAACAACATACTTAAAGGTATTGACAATATCAAAATGCTGAAAAATAAACTGCAGGACGATCATCGATAAGAATAAAATTTTTCTATCATCACTTCTGCAGGGAGAGAATAGAAAATATTGTTAGTGCAAAACAGTATTGTCAATAACAACAAACAGTGGAAAAGCAACAAATTCGTCTTCATAGCACTATTATGCTTATTTGCAGCATACATTGTGCTGCAGAAAGGGTTTTTCACCTGTTTATATGCCATTTTACTAAGCTAATAAGGCCCCAAAAAAGTGCAATTACTTATTGAATCCCCCACAATCTTTAACCTTGCTATAATCACTGCCGCCCCCGTAGATTCTAACCACAATGATTCTTCAAATCTTATCTCTTCCTCCGAAACTAAACCCAGCTGAGAAATCATTATTTTCATAACTAGAATGACTTTGAGACATTTCACCAAACAGGATATGAGCACAACCTAGAAGGTGCTATGAACCAGATGTTCCCGCTTTTCAGTAACCAAAATCAGAACGCAGAAAATATATGTCAGACATTTAGCCATTTCACCAACAAGCAAAATGTGAGAGAAAATTCGTCCTTTTTGAAGTAATTAAAGAGAAGAACACTATTCGAACCCTTTGAGCAGTCCTTAGGACTGCAGGACGATGATGCAAGCTCAATCCCTCAAAACAAAATTTCACGGGCTAATGTCATTAACGGATGCCAGACACAAATTAATTTCTGTTACGGATGAACATGTTTCCCTTTCTATCAATTAACGGAGGCCCTTTGAACTTTTTTTCAATTAGTGATTTTTTTTTTTAAATGTTCTTCCCTGCTAAAATACCATTTTAGCTCATTTTTCTCCCTTCTCTCTCTTCATTTCCACCGGCGGCCAAGAATCTCTCTCTCTTCTCTCTCGTCTCAATCAGCCCTTTTTCCTTTTTCCTTTTTTTTTCTCCCTCCATTTTTCTTTTACGATATTAATCGAATCCCGAAATACAAATACAAGATTAGAGAATTTTTATTGGATTATTACATTGATGACATTTTTTCTCCCTCTATCATACCAATGAACGAGGAAGAAAGCAAGAAAAAAGTAACAAGACAAAGGAAAAAAAATTCAATTTCTTAAAACTGTATTCCAAGATAATAATTTCAAGTCATAAATAACCCAAAAAAAATTATATCATGCATATCCAATTAAACCTTTAGAATCAAAAATAGTTTTCGGAAGTGTCAAAAATATAATTTTTTATTTTTTAATAACATAATTAGGATTTATTTATTTTTTAATTACATAAAAGAATTTTTAAGTGCAAGCTACAACTTTTGATAGGTTTTTTGGTTGTTTGACTTTTTCAGGTGTCTGTTAAGATTCAAAAGCTGTGAAACCATTCAAAGTAGCAGCTTTTTACTTTTCAAAAATTGTTTTTGAGTTTTTCAAAAAATTATTTTACTATTTTTATATTCATTATAATAAAACAGATTTAAATATTTAAAAGTTTAATTTTACTATTTTTACTCTCTAATTTTTTATAAGATATAATTTAAATTATTGTTCTCATATGTATTTAAATAAATTGATTGTCTTTTATTTTTAACTAGTTAAAAATTTGTCTTTTTTATAAAGTTATAGATATTTATATGATTTGTATTATTTTTATACTATGATTTGAATGGATTATTTTTAAAAATTATTGACATTATATTTTTAAGTTTTATATTTAAGTCATAATTTGAAAACATATTTTAAAAAATAAAATAAATTGAATTAACATTATTATTTTATATCTAAATAGTAATTGATCTAAGTTAAATAATCAAATATTAACATCAATTACTAACATCTATGTAATCATGAGTTATGAATCGTCAGCTATCAACCATCGATTATCAATTATTAATTAAATTTTATTAGTTAATTCAAATATAGACTTATCCTGTAGCCATCCCTTCTCTAATTAGCATTTTATAATATCTATAATTTCACATTCTTATTTTATTTCTCTCCTCGCATTTCTCCCCTCTTTTTTGTTTTTATCTTAAATCCAATTAAAGTAATTTAAGCATTTTTATTTTCATATCCAATAATATCATTTAAATATAATATACAAAATGACATCGCTTTTTAACTCTTTATTTATAAATAAGTTAAGTAAAACCTAAAAAGGGTTAAATCAAAGTCATGCACAATATTATTTTATTGCAATAGATACAAAAAATTCTAATTCCTAATTAAAAACTAAATTTATCTCAATTTTCTTTATTTTTTTTTCCATCTTTAGAAAAAAAATGGAAAGATGAAATACAAAGTACAAGTCGTAAGCGTAACGCCACATAAATATGATAACGGTGCGCATTACGCACCATGTATCTCAGAGAGAAAAACCTGAGCAGGCAGATCACAAGCCTCCCTCTCGAGAAGTTCATCACTTTCGTCCTTTCTAGAGAGCTCATCAAAATTGAGAAAGTCTCTCTCCAAGACCAGACCACAACCCTACTTGTGCCCTAAGCAACAGAATCTTCTCTCATTCCTCCCTCCCTCCCTCTCTCTCTCTCTCTCTCTCTCTCGCTCTCTCTCTTCCCCCAACAATGGCGTACGTAGATCACTCGTTCTCGATAACAGATGACGACTTAATGTTCGAAACCTCCTACACCGTCCAAAATCGGCCTCCGATCAAGGAAATCGCACTCGCTATCTCACTCTGCGTATTCGGAGCTTTCAGCATAGTTTTAGGTATCATCATGGCCTATAACAGAATCGGAGGCGATCGAGCTCACGGTAATTAAATTAACCCGGGGTTTCTCTCGCTCTCTCTCCCCCCTCTCCCTTCTTCAATTCATTTGGGGTTTTTGGTTCTTGTCTTTGATTGCTTCTGTTTTGCGATTTTCAGGCACTTTCTTTGCGATTTTGGGAGGAATTTTGTTCATTCCTGGGTTTTACTACACTAGGATAGCGTACTATGCTTATAAAGGATACAAGGGTTTCTCTTTTTCTAATATACCGCCTGTTTAGTTGGTGAAGCCCTTGATCGGATTTACATGGATCTCATTTTCTCTGTTTCCATGTGTATATACAAATCTTTGGCTGTTTTTGTTTTTGTGTTCTTTTTATAGCGATTACTGTTTTCTCTTTTTCTTTTTCTTTTTTTTTTTTTGTATTGAATAATGTGCAAGAGGATACTGAGTTTGAATTAGAATGAGATCCTTGTTGGGGTTTCTCCTTTTGGCTTAATGAAGTGTTCTCTTATTGTACCAATACTATTATGTGTTATAAATTTTGGAATGTCGATTATACAACATATCTAATTAATTTATCTGTTTTATGTTTATGGATTTCTTCTTTTTTTTTTTTGCGGGAGGTTGTGTTTGCTGTGGTTGGTCAAACATATAGGGTTATATCATTTGATTAGTGTCAAGATTTTGAGTAAATAAGCATGGGGGTCAACTTGGTTAGCTTTGTTTTAGTAAATGATGTGAAAATTCCAAATGCAATAGTATGGTTCCCACGTGAGATGCTACTGTTAGACTATGTTTTTGGCAGTGAGTGACCATTAATGCATGACATGTTTGGTTTAGTTCCAGAACCAAAGAGAAGCATGATTGGCTTAGATGGAAGATAGTTGGGCAAGAGAGAGAGTTTTATTTTTCAGGGGTTTGCCACTAGTTGACCAGAATTCAATGTAATACTATATCTGAAACCCGTTGCTTGTTATTCAGTTATATTTTAAAGGTAAACCTTTTGACACTAGTTTGTTTGTTTGTTTGTATGTGTGTGTTTTGTGTTTTTGTATTTTTGTGTTTTGGTGTTTTGTTGTTTGATTGTTTTAGTGTTTTTTGAGATGACTGCAACTTTCTTGTATTTCAACATAGTAATTTTCTGCACTACTTTATGCAGAGTTACACAGGATGGATTAAAAGGTTATATTGATATGCGTAATTGGTATACAGTCTGGTGAAAGTTCATAAAATATTAATTTTCAATTATGGACCAGGAGGGCCTAGTGCAATGGTGGAGTCTCTCCATTGTGTCTTGGAGGTCCAGGGTTCGAATTAGCCTTCTTGCAAAACAAAGCAAAGCAAGGGGAAGGCTACCTAGGTATTCCCAGACCCAGACCCTACAATATGGGAGTTTCGGCACTACGTATGCCCTTTTTTTTTTTATGGACCAGATGAATTTAAAAAAGAATGTTTCATTTATAAGTGCATGCTGGATAGTTGCTGGCGTTAAAATTTCACCTATTGATTAGTTCACTTGGGGGAGGGGGAGGATCAGACTTTAGAAGGAGCCTACGATTGCCTTTGGCTTTAGCCTAGATTTGGTTGCAGCAGACTCTGATTTAGGTTGTCAAAGGCTTGCCCACAGTTGGGACGTCAAGATGGTTGCTATTTTTGATGTTAAAGCAAGTACATTTTGAGGATAATTTGTGAATGATTTAATGAAATATGTAAACAATTTTCTAGATTTGATATTTATCAAGATGAATTCCTGCAAATTTGTCCAATGAATAAAATTAAGGCTTGGAGTGTTTTTCCAAATTGTGTGGTTTGGTAGAATAGATTGTTAATACTTTATGGATTGCAGATATGCCTTCATGGGTATGCTATGTCTCTAGTAAATATAAGTGCTGTCTTAGATCCTGACTATATTACTATTGTTTCATGAGTTTCCTAATATCCCCTTATCAGGTCAAGGTCATCATGTGATTCCATCAGGCCTACAAATATGAGGTTAGAAAGAGAACTTCATAGTTTTGATGACATTATGAAGCTTAATTGTAAATGAGGTGGTTGCAATGATATTCTTGATTGCACTTCCTTATTATGTCGTTCCTGTTGGGTGATGCTATGACTGGATTGCTAGAATGCTTGTATGCAAAAAAAGGAAATCTTGGTCAGTAGATTACGCATGGCTCAGGAACAATTCCCTTTCTGAATTTATTTCTAGTTGCTTGAAGTTGGGTTGAGAAATTTTGTCTGTCGATGTAGACATTTGTTTATCATCTGCTATAGAGAACTATATTCAAAAAATCATGTCAGCTGAGCTCCACAGGGGTGGTATCACGTTCAAGGTTGGGGTCAATCACTGCCTGATTAATGACAATTCCTAATGGAGTGAGATACTATGCACAGAGTTGTCGGATGGATGGAACCTGTTTCTTGACATCTTAATGGTCTCTAGGTATTCTTTTCATCAGAACACCAGCTGATCTTTTGTCCTTTATCGCATCCGCCTCAAGATCTTGTGCAACTTGTCTAAAAATTGGCTGGAAAATGGGACCTTTTGTTTTGGTAAACCTATTTAACACGCCAGCACGGAGTAGCTAGTTGAATTGCATTAGTCTTTGTAATGGTACTAAAAGTGTGCTGCAGGATTCCCAGGTCCAGAGTGACTGGAAGCAGCCCTAAGGCAGTATGAATTTCCAGAGTGGAAGCTGAATTTCATAGATCACCTTTTGGGCAATGCAGTGGCTTGTTGAATAATGCGCATTGGTTAGACAGTGGACAAACTTAAAATTAAACACTTGAGCCAGCAGTTTTAATGATGTTTCTTGATGAATAAAACAGAAACTTGAGGATTTGTGCATTTCGGCCTGTTCTCGTGATCTCCTTTTGCTTCTTAAGAGTCACCTGAGGTCATTGAACATCTCAAGGTTACTTTTTACTGTTCCACTGTTGGTCTTTGAGTGCGGGGATCATTGTGAAAGTCATCCATATGGTGCAGCCAGACTCATGAGGAAACTTTGACCTTCGGCCTGGTTGAAAGTTATTGGCAAAGCCTAATTGTGCTGTTCTTTTGATTGCGGTTTTCACATCAGTTTTTAATGTATTCCATCTTTTCTTTCTAGCATGAATGATCTTTCTAGGAGCTGCACAATTTTCATGGGCAGTTTTTCTCTTTGCTAGATGATGACTCCAAGCTATCTAATTTGTTCTCCAAGCTACCATCAACCAGGTACATTTTTTAGAAGTTACGGACGTTATTTAGCTTTCAGAAGTTACGAACGTTAGTTAGCTTTCATCTCTGTATTTTGTGAAGTTTCTCTGGAGGATGTTGGGGTGGGGGGGAGAAAGAACCACTCCTCTTAGCCATGATAATAAGGCTAATATTTTAGATCCTTGCCTGCAAATTCAACCATCAAGGTGTATCACAGCCTTGAGCTGTTTGGTGTGATTTGGCCTATGAAAACTGTGCTTGTGAAAAGGGAAAGAAAATAAAACCAGAGAAAACAAAATAGGATGGTAATATATCAGAGCATTATGATAAAGGGAATAGGAGAATGCCCCAATAATAAGAACAGTAAAAATGTGCATGTCGCAACAATTCCAGCCTATGTTCTATTGCTAAATACAATTATCATGTCCGCTTCGGACTCTATATGAATGTGGTTTAATTTTTGCTGCCAGGTGAGATTGAGACATTGACTTCTTTGTAGTAGCTGAAGCTTTCCACTAAAATAAGTACTAGAAGCTAATAAGGGACAAGTTTTTGTTGAGCCTGCTGGACTTTTGGTTTTGTTAAAGCCTCTTGTTCCATATCTCAATGGGAAGAGAACTTCCTGCTTTTTCTAGTGTCATTTTCAAAATTTGAAAACGAGTCAAATTTTTTGACTCTCATAGTCCAAGATACTGTTTTATTGTATATAATTATTATGTATTATTAAAGTGATAACAAAAATAAGATGTGAGGAGGAAGACTGCAATTGTATATTTACTTTAGTTAGAATTTTGATTTGTGCACTAACTGATCATGCATTCTGATTTTCCAGGATTCTTACGGTACTATGGAACCTAAGCTTTTGAATTGACTGAAGTAAAAATGTGAACCTCCTTGAGAGGTCTTCTTGCCTGATCCCCAAGTTGTTTGATTTCTGCTCTCAGAATTTGTGAAATTGATCCCGGAATTACCATACTCATTTACAGGATTTCTTTTAACATATGGTTCTTCATTCATGGAGGGTGAGTATAGACGATACTTGTTGAATGGTATATGCAGTAATCTGATCTTTACAGATATTGATGAAAAGACTCGAGACCTCCTTGCTCTTACTTACCCAATTGTCGACAAGCCCTTTCTGAACAAGTAAATCCGCATCTTTGTCAGTAGTTAGGAGTCTGAGGAAAACCATGTAATTACCAATGTACAGTTCACTTATACTGGCCTTAAGGTTTTGTATTAGTATCAACAGAAAGGAGCGGCATCTTAAATATTTTGCCTTTCTTAAGGTAGATGGGAACCTCAAAATTGGTTCCTGCCTCGTCAAGCTTTGTTGCACTAGGCGAATATATGAGCATGTTACCTGTAACTACTTTAAAAAGTTGGGTTGTGGGATTTTGGAAGCATAAATGTTCTTAGCCAATTAGTGAAATGCAAGATTTATAAAAGTGGGTTCTTTATTCTGCTTGTTCTCAAAGCAGAAACAATCACAAGGGGCTCAAGCATTGAGGCACAGCTTCCATATTTATCATGAGTCGATGCTTAGGACGTGTATATTTTTAGGGTTCCAACACCCTCAATGCTCCAAGACGCTCCACGCACAATTCAGCTTGTTGAAGAAATTTAGTTAGATACCATAGATCCATGGTATTTAAGCTTTCCCATGGTGAAGGGCCAAAGAATACCGGCTTTGGTTCGTACTATTGAGCATTTTTTTCAGCAGTGAACTTGGGAATCCTATAAATACAAAATTCTGGGGATAGTGGAGACTTCGTTTCTTCTATCAATTTTAGACTTTGCATGGTGAAGAGGCTTCATCTTCCCCTGAAATGTGAGTGGCGGAGTCCTATTTATCTATGAGTAAAAATCCATGAGTTTACAGCTCATGATAAATTGTTGAAATAAGATTTTTCATTCCAGTAATACCCAAATTATGAAACTCCGCAGATACATACATGTGGGAATTTAACATTCAAAGAATAGAAGTATTTGTTGCTTAATAATACTAGATGCCAAATATTTGAAGCATTTTCGTTACTTCATGCTAGAGGGACTTCGAAATTCCTAGTAGCCAACAAACAGTCTTTTTAATAAGTCTCAGTTTTGAAATTTAGGAATATAAAAGGTAATGTTGTTGATGTGGATAAACCCTAAGCCTCTTACTGATCGGAGAGTTTCTTTACGGAAAACCGCTTCCAAAGCAAAAGTGGCTTTTCGGGGACAAGTGTGAGAAGAGGGAGGGAGGGAAAAAAAAATATAAAAGATAATATTACGAAAGTTCTTTCTTAAATTAAATTTGATAATATTTGAATTAAATTAGTTAGAGTATAGTTTTAAATACCAATCGATTATATAAAAAGAAAAAAAAAAAACCAAAGCCTAGTATGGACGGAGATATAGCCCTGTAAATTTCCTTGTATTTCTGGTTGAGTTTCAGGTTCAATTTTAGAAGTAACATCTTCTTAGGTCAAAAACAATAGGAAATACAAAATAAGGTTAGCTACAAGTTGCCCATTATAGACGCCAAGTGGGTGTCATTTCTTCTTTTCCCTTTCAATCAATTTAAGGATAACAACCACACAAGGGCACAACCGTTCGGTAGAAAACTACACAAATCAATTAACAAATAAATACATAAATGTTCATGTCCTCGAAATGAAATTAACAAAAGTTCAAGGTTTAAATGCTATAATTTTGTAATTACATAATACCCCTTAATTTCGTTTCAATATCAATTCTAAAAGCTAAAAAAAAAAAGGTTCACCCGATATATAAAATGTTTCTCAACTTAGTGCGGAGATAGGGGAGGGTGTGTGTATATGTACGAGCTTTCCTCTTGCATTTTTTAAAGAAACTGTTTCCACATTTCATACCTATGATCTCAAGGCTAGTAAAAGAATAATTCCACCGTTATATCAAAATTCATCATCGTAGTCCTAGAAGCTACCGATCATTAAAAAAAATGAATTATTCATTAAAATGTTGTGAAATTATTAAAACATGAACCCAATTTTACATGGTGAAAATACTAAGAGGTACCTTTTTTTTAAAAAAAATAAATAAATTGAGTGCTATTTTATGCTTTTAGCCCTTTGAATCAACACTGAAAAATGAAACTTGCATGCCAAGCAAGAAAAAATGAAAGTATGACTAAGGCAGGCTATACTAAGGCAGGCTAATAAACCTACCAATGATATGAAGACATTTGGTAACGGTCAATTTCATGCATTTGGAAATTTGATTACATTTTATCCACAAAACAAAATAAATGAGTCTGAGAAAGTGGTTGGAAATTTAACCTTTTTCTTATACTCGCTCTCACAATAAGATTGAGCAGAGTGAGGGTTCCATTTGACTCATCCAAAATGGCATGGCCTGGTTTCAAGTTACTTAGAATGAGGGAGAAAGGGGAGGAATTGCACAACCACAAATAGCATTCAACCATGAGCTAGTAAGTCTTTCTTGTTCAATCCTTCAATGCTTGATCTATTATCAGGAATTTTTAATATTATTACCTTTCTGCAACAAATTTAGGTTTCCTTATTAGGGAAATTAATCTTACAAAACTCTCTCTCTCTCTCTCTATATCTTGGAAACCTCAAGCATTAGTTGTTGGCTGTGTATCAATAAACCCGTCAGTGAGATCCTACAAAGCTTTGGCTTATTATTTTTTTTACGACTCCCCTTTTGTATTTCAATACGGGGATGCACAGTTTGCATTTTCTAGAGTTGTGTGTTTTTTTTTTTTTTTTGGTTCATCCTTTTAATTGCGGAAAAGGATTAATTCAAAAATCCTGGGTGAAATTTCAGATAAATTAAATATACTAAATAGAGTTTTTTTTTTTTTTTTGACTCAGTTCTTTGGTCAAGGGAATTTCAGATATTTATATAATTTTTACACCATATAATGAAAAATAGGGTCTAATATAACAAAAAATTATTTTATTGACTAATAAATGTACCTTTTATTAAAAAATGCTTTTCTTAAGAGTTTAGTTTCTAGAAAAACATTCTCCTCCTGGAGTAGAATACTGTAGTTTACTTATTCTTTTAATAACATCAAATCCTCCCCCCCAACCAAAAAAAAAAAAAAAAGAAACCCACCTTTTATTTTTTATTTTTTGGGTGACATTGACAAGGAAAATGACTCCCTCAATTATTTACCTTGAATTTGTGTTGTTGTTTTGCATGTTGACTGGTAAACTTCATTACATTACAAGGTCCTGACCTGACTTCCAAGTATCTTCCTCCTTTGGAGTTCAGAAATTCCGATGAATATTCTTTGGTCAAGAAAATGATTGCATGAATTTGATCAAATTTTGTGGATAATATTTAGAGAGAGAATACTAGAATTACACTTTGAAAAGATAAGATGCCATCATTATTGTCCATACTTCTTCTTTTCAATATTTATCTTTTTTAAAACACTTTCTCATCTTTGCTGCCCTATAAAAAGTGAGATTAGTTTTTTATAAATGAATTAAATTGTGAAATTTATTTGTAAATAAAATTATATACTTGGAATCAAAAATAAATATTTAGAATTAAATTGAATTCCAATATTCAAAATAATAAAAAAAATATAAAATTCTTTCTGTATTGATTGTTATTTACTTGATTATCCTTAAATTTTTCTCTCTTTAGAGTTAATTGGAATAAAGTAGTAATTAAAAAGTAAAGTTAGGTGAACCCTATAAACTCTTGTAGAATTCCTTTACAAATTCAGTGTTTTGCTCTTATTAAATTTATACGGAGTTCATTTTGATCCAAATAAAGCCTTATTAAATTTATTTTGGTGAATTCAATTAATTTCTTTTAGTGTATCATGTGGGCAATACTGCTTGTATATATCTTATTACAGAAAGAATCATTTTATTATACCATTTAGGTGAATATTTATGTTATAACCATTCAAATGAAAAGATAAATCTGATGATAACATAATTGATGTATATATCATTTTCTTATATCACCTCTCTCTCTCTCTACCTTTATTATTATCATCTTTTTTTCCCCTTCTTGATCTCAATCGATCAATCTTTCTTCCTCTTTTTCAATCAATTTCAATTATCATTTGCTCTTTCTTCGTAATTTGATCTTTCTCTTCTCAAGTTTTGACCAATCTCTTTTCCTTTTTTTCTTTCTCTTTTACATTAATTATCGATCTTTCCTTTTATCTTTGCGTGAGAAAAGAAAATAGAGGAAGTGACTGAAATTAATTGAAATTGAGAAGAGAAGAGGGAGAGAGATAATTTTGTTAGGGTAGTCCCATAAATTTACCAAGGAATAAATATAATTTCATCCAAACTACCTAGCATGGTTTTAAAATTTTTTCCCTATCAGCCCTGTTTTTGGTTCTACCACCATTATGTAATCTTTAAGAAATGCGTGCATAATTTGTCATTACCCTTTTTATATTTAATTGAATTAACATCCCCAAAAGGACAGCCTAGTGAGAAAAGTCCCTTCCTTTGACTCTATGATTTGAGATTCGATTTCTTTTATAATAAAAAATATATATATTTAATTGAATTAGCATTCACTTTAAAAGGTTAAACTTATAGATAGAGCTATTATTAATTATTTTATATTTTAATAATCCAAAATAACATATAGTTTATGCATAAATATCTGTAATATTTATTTATTGCCTTTTATAAGAACAATATTGCGCGCGGTTTTTGACTTCCAACAAAGATGACTTGTTGACAATGCTGCTTCAATTGCCAGAAAGAGAACTTCTCCAAAGAAATGGCAATTACTTAGCATTGATGCAACTTATGGGGTCAGTTGGAATCGAAAACCAGGCTTTGTTTCCCGTGGAAGAGCCAGAAAGTCTGCTAACAACTTCCATTAGACGAAAACTGGAGGAAGTCCCACCACTACCCTTTGAGCGTTGCATTTTCAGAGTTCCTGAAAGGCTTAGAAAAATCAATGAAGCCGCTTTTATGCCTCGTGTTGTCTCTATTGGTCCTTTTCATCGTAACAAAGCAAGTTTGCAAGCAATGGAGGAGCAAAAACTGAGGTATCTGAAAATTTTTCTTAAGCAAACAGAGGAGAAATTATGTCTTGAGGATTATGTGAAGGCAATACGAGGCTGGCTACAAGGAGCTCGCAATAGTTACGGTGAGGCCATTGATCTAAACGATGAAGAATTCCTCCAGATGATTCTAGTTGATGGATCCTTCATTATTATGCTTTTTCTTTTGAATTCTTTCCCTAAATGGAGGGAGAGGAATGACCCTATATATCACAAGCCTTGGGTGGTCAATGATGTGGTTCGCGACTTGAAGCTACTAGAAAACCAGCTTCCATTTTTTGTTCTTGAGGGTTTATTTAACCTCGCCTTTGGCTCCAGCATAACTTTTCTTGAGCTGACATACAAGTTTTTCGGTAGAGAAGACTTGGATATGGTTTCGATCTCGAGCATGGCCACATCGAATTCTGGGGTAAAGCACTTTGTTGATGCACTGCGATATTGTTACTTGCCCTTGACTCCGAGACCCCAAGCATTTTGTAGATTAGTAGAATTTACATGTGGCGCATCAGAACTTCACGAAGCTGGGGTCAAGTTTCGAAAGGCCAAGAGCCCATGTCTATTTGACATTCATTTCCATCACGGGGTGCTAGATATACCATGCTTTAGGGTGCATGACAGCACAGAAACCTTATTTCGAAATCTTATTGCTTTCGAGCAATGTTACTATCGTGATGATAGCTACATTGTGGACTATGTAAGTTTCCTGGATTGCCTTATTAACACCCCTAAAGACGTGGAGCTTCTAGTCCAAAATGGCATCATTGATGACTGGCTAGGTGACTCTTCTGAAGTTGCATTTATATTGAACACCTTGTGCAAGGAGACCGTGTTTGGGAACAGTGGATTCTATTTTACTCAACTTTGTGCTGACCTAAATGCCTATTGTCGCACACCATGGCATAAGTGGAAGGCAGCCCTCAAACATGACTACTTCAAGACTCCATGGAGTACTGCAGCCACTCTTGCTACAGTGGGCATACTTCTCCTCACTCTCATACAAACTATCACCTCTGTCCTTCAACTACTGAAATGAATAATCATGTATACTTCAGAGACATAGCTTTGCTAAGAATACCACTATAGCCGTTATTTGTTTTGCTTTTGCTAAAGATATAGTTGTTAATATTTTCATTCACCCTGAATGTGTTTAATCATTTTATTCCCCTTATCCAAAACCTTTATTAGAAAAATTTTCATATTTATATATTATATCTAGAAAATTGAGTTAATTGACGTGCAACCTAACATTCCACCTCCTTAAATAATTAATGAACCTATTTATTTAATTTTTTGTTCTATACTAATTCACTACAAAAAAATCACAAATTTGCAACATAATTTGCGACAAATTCGTAAGAAAAATTCGTCGCAAAACAAATTTACGACGAATTTTGCGACAAATTTTTTTTCGTCCCTAATAAGTCGTCGCAAATTTTTGGAACGAAAAACTAATTTTTTGTCGCAGAAATTTCCCACAAAAATTTTTTTGTCGCAAAATTCGTCGCAAATTTGCTACGAATTTAGCCAAAAAAAATTTTCTAGATTTGATTTCAAAATAGTTTTAGATCCCCGATTTGCGGCAAAATATTTTTTCGCCAAATTTGCCGCTTGACAAACTCATTTTCGTCGCAAATCTGGGACGAAAACTATTTTCGCGAATATGACTAAAAAATGATTCGTCGCAAATTTGCGACGAAAATTTTTTTGTCAAGGAAATCACGCGAAAATTTTTTCGTCAGAATTTGATTAATCATTTTTTCGTTGCAAAATTCGTAGCTAACGGCAAATATGTTTTTTCCGACAATTAAAAATTTTATTGATATATTTGGATCATTTTTTCCTATATAACTTGTTTTTATACCTGCTCATCTAACCTAATCAACAATTAATCATTCAAATCGTTTTTAATATCAAATTTCAGTCATCTATACTCATAAATATAGCTAACTATTCAATAAAATCAATAAATTAAAAATTCAACAAGAAATCATAATAATAATATCAAAAATAAAATCAACATCAAGTCTAAATGTTAAAATATCAATAACCATACATAACCAAGAAAATAAATATAACGAGTATCAAAATGTAAGTCAAATAACAATACACAATCTCAAGTATGACCTCCACCACCATCATCCTCATCATCATCATCATCGTCACCGAAGAAATCATCACCTTCATCACCATCTCGAGCATTATCAGAAGGAGAAATAGAAGGGAGAATCTGACTTGGAGCGTAGGCTAGGTGAAGATGCTGCATGATTAACATTTGCTGCGTGCGGAACTCGTTCATTTCTTGCGTGTGCTTTGCTTGAAGTTCATTTAAATGCTGATCCCTTTGCCGCAATAAGTCCTTCAAATGGCTCACCTCTTGAGTTAACTGATTTATTTCTACCCTGACTGCTGGTGGGGTGGAAGAAGACGAACCAGGGAATTGGTAAGTTTTGCTCAAAGAACCTAATCCAACTACTTTACCCCCTTTTGCTCCACCAGTCAACTCGAGCCATGTATTTATGTTATCAACAGATGGCTCAGATCCACCAGCATCATCACTAGCACTCGAGCTTCTGCGTGACATCTCATCATATCTCTCCTGTATTGTCATGAAAAAAATTAAAATAAATTTCCAATAACAATACAATACAAGCACATATAATCTTGATTAGATATATATATATATAAGGAAAATAAAAGAATTAGTAACATAAATCATGAGACTATATAGAATATCAATTATGAACATTCATATTAATATTGAATAAGTTAAAAGTTATGGGAAAAAAAAATCTCTATCAAGTAATTCATTAGAAATCAAAAAATCAACTTAACAATAAAAATAAACTTGAGAAAGACTAATCTAATAAATTTATCTTCCTACATTATTATGATATATTCAAGATAATATGATCAAATCAACATTAAAAATATTCATTAAATAATTGAAAATTTTGAAATTACAAACCTTAATTGCTTTAGCTCTCTCCCCGCTCCAAGTCTTGTCCTTTTTCTGAAATGTGCGCGTGAAAGTTTGTATGAATGAAGGCTCGGTCCCCGTTTCTTTGGCCTAAAATAAAAAAACACCGTTAGAAATAATGAAATAGTTTAAATTAGATTACAAAATTAGTGTTTGTATAAAATTACCAATCTATTTCTATGTTCACCGATATTGATCGAGCCTCCCGCATACGTCGCAGACGATTTCCATGAATTATAAGCTCGATTCTTTTTGTTCTGCTCACTTCTTCTTTTGCTCTCCTCCGATTCCCAAAAATTGACAATCATGCCCCAATTTTGCTCGGTGATGCAATTTGGCTTTTTTCCGTGTCTCTTCGCATGATTTAAAACGTGTCGAATGTGATCACCACATTTTTTCTTGAAAATTCTTTTTACTTCCAACTCTTCAGTCTCGTCCCACGTGAATACTCGCTGCAATGAAAAAAAACCAATTGATTATAAAACTATTAACTTAATTTTATATATAAACTGATTAGGATAATTTACCTTGAACTCACTCCACCATAACTCTTTTATTTCTTCCGGAGTGCTTGTGTAAGTCATCGAAGCCCCTCCCCAATGGTTATTCACGATTCTATTAAGCTCGTGAATAACATGTACAGAATTTGTAAATCTATCATAAATTTTCAAACAAACAATGTTAAATAAACAAGATAGTTAAAAGAATAATTTGTTTTATAAATAAAAGAAATAATACATCTGAAATTTTAAAATTTTGTACTTACGAATCTCCGTAAGGGGCTATCAACTCTCGATTGTCTTCCCGTTCTGCATACGAGTGTTCCACCGAAGGGACTGAAGAAGGTACATTACTAGCCATTTGTTGTGAATGCGAAGGACCTGCAACAGAAGGGGGAGGCGAAGGTATATTACCGGCGAGGGAATGGGATTGCGAAGGTACTGAAGCGGACTGCGATGGTGAAGATCTTCCATCAGAATTTCGTCTATGGCCACCACGTCGAAACTGTCGACCATAATATATTATTAACAAAAATAAAAAATAAAAATTGCATGTTTATCAGATGTATAATAAAAAACATGAATAAACTTACCATATTTAATTTGACAAATTAAATGTGACGAAAAAGACACCAATATGTCAACAAATCTTCTGTAATGACCTATAGAAAAAAGATAATGCATTAACAAATCAAATATATAAATTTAAGAATGAGACAGTAAATAGTTAACAAATTGAGTAACGAAATTTACAAATTAAAAATAAACTAACTTACGCACTAAAAAAAAAGTTTATCATATATCAAGATAAATATCTGATTTTTATTATATTAAGAGAACAAAACTTACCCGTCATCAAAAATCAAAATCCTCATTCTCATTCTCATCCTCATCCTCATCATGTGTATCAAAATTAGACTCTTCAACATCATTATCTTCAACATCCTCATCCTCATCATCCCAATCCTCATCAACCTCATCATCTGTCTCAAAATTAGATTCTTCATCGTCTTCTTCATGAATTTCACTTGCATCCACATCTATCACTACTCCACTGGGATCTCGTAACGTTGGAATATTATATTCCTCGGTCTGAAATGTATTGGCAACTTCCTCTTGTTGATATGCTATGTCTTCCCAATGCTCCTCAATTTTTTTCCGTGCTTTCGTTTTACAAACAGCCCACCAATCAATTTTGTCACGTTTCAAACTAGGATATGAAGCATAAAATACTTGAATCGCTTGTTGTGCCAACACAAATGGTTCATATCTCTTATACAATTTCTTATGATTTATTTCAACCAAATTAAACTGTGGATGCACTTTTATCCCTTTTACGGGGGTCAAACCAACGACACATAAATAAAACAATCCGTAATTCTGGACCAGGGTACTCTACCTCTACGATTTCATCCAACAAACCATAAAAATCATTTTGACCTCCACCATCATTGGATGACTGAACACAAACCCCACTATTCATTGTCGTTTTTCCCATTCCATATTCTTCAGTATGAAAATTATACCCGTTTATGAAATATGCTAGTCAAGTTCGTACCATTGATTTTGGACCCCATGATAGATGGATTAACAATTCTTGATCAACTTGAGATTGATTATCATGGACCTAAAGTCAAATAAATATGTTAATATGTTTTAAAGTAAATATTTAAATAATTTATAGTGTACTTACATATTTTTTGAACCATGGTGCAAATTCTTCATCGCAGAAACGATCAAACTCATGTGTCGAAAGTTCAGAATATACGTTTTGAAAAATCCTACCATCAAAGAAAATCAATTTTAACAAAAACAATTTACGACAAAAGAAATACATAAAATAGGAAATATATACTAACTCGAAATATGACGTCACTTCTGGACAGTTCAGTAAAATATATGTGTGGGCTGCCCGCCATTCTTGACCAGTTAAGTATCTACGCTTACATGGTCCACTTGGTCGACCAAGGTAGTTAAATATTGAGAATGACTTCAAATTGGGATCAACAGGACCCTCATCATTTCTTCCCGCTCTCTGCCTCTTGCACTGAACGTGAGGCTCAAAATAATATGAAGCAAACGTTGTTACTTCCTCCACAATGTATGCATTGACAATAGAGGCTTCAACACGTGCCTTATTTTTCACTTTCTTCTTCAAATGATATAGGAATCTAATTGTAATAAAACAAAATGTATTAGAAAATTATATATAACGAAATTAGTAATTTTATATGCATTAATAACAAAATATAAAAGATGAAAAACTCACCTTTCAAATGGATACATCCATCGAAATTGGACAGGACCTCCAACTTTCGCTTCATATGGCAAGTGAACCAAAAGATGTTCCATGGAATCAAAAAATGACGGTGGAAATATCCTTTCTAAATTACACAAAATGATTGGAATCTCTCTTTCTAACTTCTCCATCTGTGAATGTCTCAACACTGTCGAGCAAATATCATGAAAGAAAATGCTTAACTCCGTAATGGCACCCCAAACATAATTTGGTAATAGTTCCTTAAAAGCAATAGGAATTAGTCTTTCCATAAATATATGACAATCATGACTTTTTAAACCAATCAACTTACATTCCTTCAAATCGACACATCTTCCAAGATTTGAGACATAACCATCAGGAAACCTCAATGATTTCAACCATTCACAAACAATCCGTCTCTGATCCTTACTCAATGTATAAACTGCCTTCAGTTTTGGTCCCCTACTACTTTCATCGACATCAAGAGTGGATCGTTTACAAATGAGTTGCATATCTTTTCTTGCATTCAAGTTGTCTTTCATTTTTCCAGTGATATCCATCACTGTATTTATCAGATTATCAAAGACATTCTTCTCGATATGCATTACATCGAGATTATGATGAACCAAATGACTCTTCCAATATGATAAATCCCAAAATATACTCCGTTTAGTCCATTTATGCGAATGACCATAGCCATATGTTGTACCATGTGGCTCTTCTATAACAGATGGAAAGTTAAGGACTCTATGCCAAATTTGTTCATCAGTTAATCTCAATGGAGGAGGTGTTCTTTCAATTCTATTCTTAGTGAATTCTTCTTTATTTCTTCTGAATTTATGAGTTAACGGTAAAAATTGTCTATGACAATCAAAATAACTCGCTTTCTTCCCATGTTTCAATCTAAATGACTTTGATCTCTCCATACATATTGGACATCCTAAAATCCCGAGCCAGATCCATCCCGATAACATACCATAAGCCGGAAAGTCATTTATGGTCCAAAGAAGAGCAGCTTTCATTACAAACATCTGATTAGTATGAACATCATATGTAGGAACACCTTCATCCCATAGTTGTTTCAACTCCGCAATCAATGGTTGCATGTAAACATCTATTAACTTCTTCGGATTTTGCGGGCCAGGCACGACCAATGTTAAAAACATATACGGTGTCTTCATACACATACCGGGTGGAAGATTATACGGAGTTAAGATAACTGGCCTACAAGAATATGTTCTTCCTGTTTTGCCTATTGGAGCAAATCCATCAGCTCTGAGACCTATCCTAATATTTCGAGTCTCTCTGGCAAACTCAGGATATGTTCTGTCAAAATATTTCCACGCCTCTGCATCTGAAGGATGACACATTAACCCATCTTCTGTTTCATGATTTGCATGCCAAGTCATGTATTCAGCAGTAGTCTCGGATGCATAAAGCCTTTGTAACCTAGGAGTTAAAGGCAAATAAAACATTTGCCTGTATGATTTACGTCGCTGATTACGACCCGACCTCCTAGTACTCTTATATCTACATTGATTACAGAATTTACAAAAATCTGCATCTTTATCATCTCCCCAATATAGCATACAAGCATCTCTGCAAACATCAATTCTTTCCACCAGAAGACTTAATTCTTTTACCAACTTTTTCATATTATAGAAATTATTGAGCATAATGTGATCACGCGGCAATACTTCTGCAATAACTTGAAAAAAATCATTAAAATAATCCTCATACACATTATACTCTGTCTTGACATTAAACAGCCTTACGATTAGAGATAGCTTAGTGCGGCTGTCACAACCAGCCATAAAGGTTCATCTGTAGCTCTTAACACTTCCTGAAATTGGAGAGATGATTCATTATTCACATTTTCATCAACACCTGGTACTTCTACCTCCTCCAATGGTGATGCATAACTAGTATACTCATGTTCAAATGTTGGAGCAAAGCTAGAACTTGCAGCGCTTGGTTCGGGAACAAAATTTGGACCCGCTGCATCAATTACCATCCTCTGATATGGATTCAATTGATCATAATAACTCTGATTCTCACTAACTGAAAATTGTCTGTTTCGTCCATACTCCTCATCAGAAATGAACGGTTCACCATGACATGTCCAATTATAGTAATTCGGGATAAAACCAAATCTACAAAGATGCTCCCTAACTTTGTCACACTGAAAAAATTTACCATTACGACACCTTCTACACGGACACCTTAGCTTATTCCCATCCATAAAATCAACATGACTACAAGCAAAATCTAAAAATTGTTCCAACCCAAAAATAAACTCATCAGTTAAACCCCGACGATCAGATAAGTTTTTTTTATACATCCAACTTCTTTCGTTCTGTATTTTTCCTGTCTCCAAATTTAAAATTTTTAAAATATTAATAACTACTAAATCATCAATAATAAAATCATCATTATTCACAACTAAGTTGATATAACAATAAATAATAACGTTGATCGCATAAAAATTTAACATTAATCTCACAGTATAAATTAAATATTATAAAAGTAACATTAAATTTAACACAACTTAACATCATTAATAATAACCTTAATTTAACAGAAATTGAATATAATAATAAATAATATTATTAACTTAATTAATATCAAACAAATTAACTAAATTATTACAATAACATTAAATATTATCATATAATCAAATAAAATATATATTATTAAACATTTAACAATATTGATTATTTAACTAATCGAAATAAGATTTACTATAAATTACATATTATTGTTAACATAATGTTTCACCAAAACAATGATCAATACTTTTGATTCCAATTTTATATAAAATAATAAAATTAACAAATCCAAACATATCATTAGATCAACCACTAAATACAAAATAAAAAAAAAAACTAATATAGAAATAAAAACAACACAAACATACAAATTTACATAATTTCATTTTCCAACTATTACAATACAAATTAAAACTTTTCTCACCACCAAATAATAATTCACCGATGGGCTCAGATATCAACAGCAGCAACAGCTTCCAATCCAAATATTCGATAATCGCAAATCTTGACACATCAAAAACAATTATAAATAATTAATATATTATTAAAACAATACAATAAAAACATTTTATAAATAAAATTTGTCAAAATTTTTTTTTTTTAATAATTTTGCATAAAAGGGGCTACAATGGGCCGGGACGGGCCGGGCCCAATGGGCCGGGCCCAATGGGCCTACCCAGGGCCGTGCAATGGCCCAGCCCATGGGACACGCAAGCAAGGGCCAGCGGCCCCTGCGCGAGGCTGGGCAGCGCAGGGGCCGCGCCCCTCTTCGAGGGCGGCGCAACGGGCGGCGGCCTGCGCGCGCGGCGCCCGCAGGGCGGCTGCCGCCGGATCTGCCTTTGTGCGGATCCGGTGGCTTGGCCGCCGGATCTGCGGCCCCTACCGGCCGAGAGAGAGAGAGAGAGAGAGAGAGAGAGAGAGAGAGAGAATGAGGGAGAGAGATTACCGATCACAGATCCGCCATCCCTTCGCAGAACCACTGAGGGAGAGAGCGAGAGACAGAATGAGAGTGAGAGTGAGAGTGAGAGAGAGCGAGAGACAGAGTGACAGTGAGAGTGCGAGAGACAGAGTGAGAATGAGTGAGAGAGAGCGAGAGACAGAGTGAGAGAGAGCGAGAGACCAAGTGAGAGCGAGAGACAGAGTGAGAGCGAGAGACAAGTGAGAGAGTGAGTCGCTGTTTCAGCGACGAAAAAAAATTTTCATCGCTGATTCAGCGACGAAACATTTTTTCGTCGCTGGTCCAGCGACGAAACATTTTTTTTCATTGTCCCAGACGAAACATTTTTTCGTTGTTCCCCCAGACAAAAAGAATTGTCGGCCGAATCAGGGACTCACTCTCACTTGTCTCTCGCTCTCTCACTGTCACTGATGTAGCGACGAAATTGTTTTTCGTCGCTGAATCAGCGACAAAAATGTGTTTCGTCGCTGTTTCAGCGACGAAAAAAATATTCGTCGCAAATTTTGTGACGAATTGCAGAATTCGTCGCAAATTTAGGGACGAAAAATTAATTCGTCCCAAATTCAGGGACGAATTAACAAATTCGTAGCAAATTCAGGGACGAAAAATTTATTCGTCACTAATTCAGGGACTAAAAAGAAATTCGTCGCAAATTTAGGGACGAATAATTTATTTGTCGCAAATTTAGGGACGAATGTTTATTTTGTTGCAAAATTTGGGACGAATTATAAATTCGTTGCAAATTTAGCGACGAATTTTAGAATTCGTTGGAAATTTAGCAACGAATTTATTGTTTCGTCGCAAATTTGCAACGAATTTTATATCAAAAAATTTTCGTCACAAATTTGCGACGAAATTTGTAACGAAAATATTTTTTGTTGCGAAATTTGCGACGAATACTTTTTTGTTTCTAAATTTGTGGCTAATTAGCGACGAAATTTATTTTTGTCGCTAAATTTGTGACAGATTTGCGACGAATATTTTTCGTTGCAAAATTTCGTAGCTGAATTGTTGTTTTTTTGTAGTGATTGATATCTGAAACCATATTCTGACTAATTTGGTTTGAATTACTATCAGACCCTCTTTTAAGAGGGAGATCTCTCAATATAATTCTTTCTATTTATTAAATTCGAACAAGAGTCTTTTTATAACTAATAAACCTAATGGACTTGAATTTTAATGCAAGTCTAATGAATTGAAATTGACTTTTGATGCTACTTTGAAACTATATTAAAAAAATAATTTTATTTCTTATTTAAAAGTTAATCATTAAAATAAAAAGTTTTATATTTATATATCATATTTAAAAGATTGATTTAGTTGATATGAATTTTAACTTTTTCCTTTTGTTATAAAATTTTTAATTCAAATCTATAATTTTACTATTCAAGTATATAAAATAGAATTCTAATTTTACTAATATACAAAAATATAAATTTTACAAATATTACAATCTAATGTGGTTATGATTTTTTTTTTTTTTAAAAAAAGAAAGTAAGCTCGCGAGCGCGAGAGCGCAGCAGCAGGCCCGAAAAAGCCCAGAAAGGGTCCAATTTGACTTCTGCCAACCAGCCAAGCCTATTTCCCTGTAAAGCCCACTTGATTAACTGAAAATACAAAGGAAAGAGAGAGGAAAAAGAGGCCTGTTTGACCCAGTCGTCCGCTGAGTATCTTCATCGCAGCATTTAGTTTTCTCTCACTGACTTGTCCAACTCAGAAGCTAAACATTTCCCGAGTGGAGTCTCAGTCGGAAAAGTGGGGTGGGTAGTGCTTCACCAAATCTTCTTCGTCATCTCTCCAGCTACACCATCAGGTCCATTCTCTCTCCTCCCTTTTCAGTCTCTCCTTTTCCTTTCCTTCCCTTCCCAATTCCTTTTTCTTGACACACATTAATTATACACTTTATTTTTTCTTTTTGGATATTCCTTTGGCGGCTTAAATATATTTTCTGAAATATCATTTCTGGGTCAATTTTGGAACCAACTCTTGTGTCTGCCTGAGTTTCTCCAGCTCCAGTAACACCTGCTAAAAATAATAATTTATTTTGGCATTTGACTGTGGCCCTTTTTTGTTACTAAACAATAAACACAGCCTGCCATTTGTCATTTTTTTTTCCTTCTCAATTATTGCTTTCAATTTGTTGTACTCGCTCCATTTTTTTTTGTTCGCACATTCAGACCTGTGAGATGGAAAGAGAGAGATCAGAACTTTAGAATTCGGATTTTTTCCCCCCTCAAAATTAGAGAATACCCATTTGATATCTCAACAATTTGAGAAATGGGTAGTGATCAGAATTCTATTGCAATTGACATCAAGCCCGATCCATGGTTCGAATTGTCAACAACCATCAAAGCAAAACTTGACAAATTACCTCAAAAATCATCCGATTGTTGCATCTATAGGGTACCAGAGAAGCTCCGAAAGACACATGAAGCTGCCTACACTCCAAGAATTGTCTCAATTGGTCCTCTACATCGCGGACAGCCTCACTTGCTAGCCATGGAAGAGCACAAGTTGAGGTACTTGAGTTGCTTCTTGGAGCGAACTAACACCGGCTTAGCATCTTATATTGATCTAGTCAAGACATGGGAGCAAAGAGCGAGATCGTGTTATGAGGACAATAATTTTGATCTTACTGAAGTTGAATTTGCGGAAATGCTTTTGCTGGATGGAATTTTCATTATAGAGCTCTTGTTGAAGAGCTACTTCCCTAAGATGAACGATGAAGATGAGATATTTAGTAGGCAATGGATGGCTGTAGATGTGTTGCACGACATGATCTTGCTCGAAAATCAGGTTCCATTTTTTGTCCTAGAGGGGTTGTTCCACACCATTGAGGGAAATTTTGGGATTTTAGACCTTATTTTCAAGTATTTCAAGCCTGTGGTACCTACCAATGAGGACACTATGTATATGTTGAAAATGAGTTACAGGGAAAGACAATACAATCAGATGAAGATTAGGCACTTGGTTGATCTCTTACGGGCGTTATGCATAACCCCACATCATGAAATGCCTATGTCGAGAGGAAGAGGAAAGATCAAGTACACTCCAACGGTGACAGATCTTCAAGCAGCTGGTTTTCGGTTTAAGGCTGCAAAATGTGTTTCCCTGGTTAAAATAGACTACTGGAGGTCAGAACTAAAGATGTCGCCAATAGTAGTACACGAATGGACAGAGTGCTTCTTCAGGAATCTCATTGCTTTTGAGCATTGCCATAAAGAAGACAAGCGAATAAGCAGTTATATCATCTTCATGGATAGCATAATCGACACTGCCAAGGACGTGGAAGTGCTTGAAAAATGTGAAATCATTCAGAATCAGCTTGGAGAATATGAAGATGTGGCTAATCTATTCAATACCCTGCACAAAGAGACTATAACTGATGATAATGAGTTCTTGTATGATGGAATTTGTGTCGATTTAGGCAAGCATTACAAGTTCAATGTGGTCCGGTGGAGAGCAACTTGTCACAAGTGGAAGAAAATTTTGGATCACGATTATTTTGGCAATCCTTGGTCTGTCATTTCTGTGATTGCTGCAGCTATTCTTCTTGTTCTCACATTCATACAAGCCGTTTGTTCTATTTTGTCTCTGTAATATCCATTTCTTTCTGCTGATACACTAGAATTTTATTTTGTAACACATATTTTGTTCTTGCTAAATCACTAATGGCAAGTGCAAAACTGATTGTACCCTATATCTGTATCATTGTATATGATAGCATATCATAATCTACAAAATTTTGGTTAATCTTATTATTCACTTGAACATCAGCATTAATGGATATGTATTTGGCAACTTTTATTTAGGCATGTCTCCTTTTGAAGAGCTAATTTCTGACATGGTCTACGACTAGTACTATAAAGTGTATTCTGGTTTCTAGGGGTTTCACTAAGCGATCAAGCATGTTCAAAAACCCATGAAAAACACCTGAGGGCACATTCTCAGCCGTCCTTTGAGGATTAACACCCCATAATAACAAAAGTTTATACTTTCATTCTCTTTTGAATCGTATGTTGATATTATCTTGTGATCCAAAATGCCACATTTTCTTGTATGCATATATGTGTGCGCGCGGGGTATAAGTGAATCATACGTTGCATTCACATTTTCTTTAGTGCTCTCTATATTTTTATCATTCAAAGGTCATAACTATGTGTGTATGTGTGTGTGTGACTTGATGATATAATTTAAAGACTTTGATTGTATTAGGTTTATACCTTCATGTCTAGTAAATTAAAATATTAAGAAGTAATATCATTAATACACATTAATAAATTCTTTTTGGAGCGGCAGATTAATATATTGTTGTTTATTCAACGATTGTAGTATAGTATAATGAAAAATATGTTGCTTGACTGCTTCACTATTTAAATGGAAGTAATGCTATTAATAATATATTTCATGTTGAATCCCATTTGCGCGAGCTGCATATTGACTCCTTTTTATCATAGAAAGTGGCAGACTTCAAGTTGTTTATGATATTCTCACTGAATCCTATTGCTTAAATCTTAACCATGGCAGAAATAGAGGTAAATACTCCTCTCCAGAGTATCTTAAAATTTAGTGTTTTTTTTGTTTTTTTTTTTTTTAATTTTAAATCTCAATTTCTTCTTTCCATGTAAAGAGGGAAGACAGTGATATTAGCACATGTATTGGCGAGATAAGTTGAGATAATGTAGCCCATATAAAAAAATTTCTTAATGGGTAAGCCGACTCCGGGCATGATAAATAAAGATAAAAATTTTCAAATTAATAACCAAATTTTTAAAATAAAAAATTGAATTATTTCTTAATATGATATAAGAGTTATCTCAAAACTCAAATTTGTACCTTTGTGTTAGTCGAAATTTGTTCGGAAATATTAAATCTCATATGAACTAAGTTAATTTTTTTGGGTATAGTATATAGAAATTACGTTAGGAATTAAATTTTAAAGTAAAAGTCAAATTCTCTCATAATATGAGAACAATTTAAAATATAAGTCATCGATAATGAGTTTAGTTATAAATATAGAAATAAAAAATTTTAAATATTAAATATTTTTATGTCATAAAATAAACAAAGAGAATGGTAGAGAAAATCACACAATTTTAGATAAAAAAAAAAAATCCCAAATCGAGGTAAAAAATCACCGGTAAAGGAGGAATTCTATATATCAGGGGGGGAAAAGGTGCAATGAGGAATTTTCAAATGGTTACAAATTGAATACAACCAACAAATCCTAATATACAATATCTATGCACAATAAGAAAACTCTTATTCATGTTTAGCCTAAACCCTTTGCTATCACCACATATTTTAAAAAATTCTTATAATATATAAATATATATATATATATTTTCACATATGTTACATCGCAAACCTGTTGAGTTTGATCAAACAAAATTCACGTCACCATGCTATAATATTTAGAAATTAAATTAATAACTAATTTATTTTTTGCATAATATTTTTAAATAAACCGACTACGAAGTGTTATCGTACCCAGGGATAGAACCAGAAAATTCTCTTCAGAGGGGCCATAAAATAATAATTAATAAAAATTATAAAATAAAAATTTATTAAAAAATTTGTATAATTCTAATTAAAAATATCAAAAAATTAAATAAAGTAAATAATTTATAAAAATTATGCATTACGCTTCTTCGTTGATTCAAATTTATCTATAATTGATTCTAAACTAAAAATATTGATAATTTTTTAATATAAATAACTAAATTATCTGCAAATATGAATATGGCAATATATTTGATATTATATGGGTTTTTGGTCAAAATTCATTGTTACTGTGATTATATTCCTAATTATAAAGAAAAAGGATAAATTAAAAAAATAATAATAAGTAACCACTTCGTATGTAAGTACATTATAATTTTCCAATAAAATCTCAAACATTTTTATTTAAATAATAAATAAAAGAAACTTATAGTAATTAACAAAATTAAGTGTGAATTTTTATTATTAATACCTTGGAACATAATTTGATTTTATTGAAAAGAAAAGGGGTCGGTAAGGAAAAAATGGTATTGATTTAAAAAAATTAACTGATTTCCCATATTTTTTAATAAAAAACAATTTTTTTTTTATTCCACGTAGAGAGAGTGAGAGAGAGAGAGAGAGAGAGAGAGAGAGAGAGAAGGGGAGAGAGAGGAGTCTAGCAACAATTTGATCTATATATATTTATTAGCAACATTTAACAAATTCTATTAAAAACGCCAATCATATCGTCTAAAATCTTAAAAAAATGTGACTTTTCGAAATGACCATCAGATATTATGATTCATTTATTAATTTTCAAAATGATCATTATATAATATGGTTCTTTAAACGAGAAAATAAAGAAAATTAAAAACTACTAGATAAAAAAAAGTTAAGAGAAAATTTGAATAAAAAAATCATATATTTTATTAAATTAGAGTAGGAGAGCCCAGCCGGCATTGCTCTCTCTCTCCCTTGTGATAGACTCGACTTCGAGTCTCCTTATGTACCAAAAAAAATAGTGGGAGAGCCCACAAAACTCAAATATCAAATATATTATTGTTTTACAATTTTAAAATATAAAATCTTTATTGTTTTAGACATTTGAAGGGTTACAACTTTTCTTTGAAGGTCATAAAGCTAAAAAATTAAAATTTTATACTTAATAAAAACAATTTTCAAAAGTCTTAGGGACCCTAAAAATTATAATTTCATGCTTGATAAAAAAAAATTTCAAAAGTCTTGGGGGATAGTGGACTTCAATTCTTGTATCAATTTTGGACTTGGCATGGTGAAGAGGCTACATCTCCCGCCCACCCGCTGGCCCGGGGGGGTGGGGTTGGAATTTAACATACACGTGGTTAAGATTTTTCTAGCCATGGTATTTACAGCTCGTGATAAATTGTTGAAATAAGATTTTTCATTCCAGGAATACCCAAATTTTGGAACTCAGTAGATACATAGATGTGGGAATTTAACATTCAAAGAATAAAAGTATATGTTGTGTAATAATACTAGTGCAATTTTACCAATAAAAGTATATGTTGTATAATAATACTATATACTAAATGACGAGACATAACCCGAATGCCCACTATCTTAAAGCCCAAGGTCTCTTAAGCCCATAACTTAATGAGAATTTCATATCAAAACATGTCAATGATAAGGTATCTATCTTCCTGAACGATGGACACGACCCACTCTTCTGTGGCTGATTAGTTGATCTTCCTTGGTAGTTTGATCAGCTCACGGCTCTAATCGGTATCCAGTACTTGGCAAACTTTGGACGATACCTCTCGCGGTAGTACATGACTGATAGCCTCGATTGGACACTAGCCGGTCTCATCTATTTAATGTCTCTCGTTGGTTTACCTCATCGGTTGAAGAAAACATTTATTCTTGCTAAGGTTTACTTTCCTATTTAACCGTGCAACAGGCTTCGCAAATCGGTTAGGAATCTCTAAGATATGATCGATAAGGAAGAGAAGCCTCTTGATATATTGGACTTTTCCCAAATGATAAGAATCCAAAATCTTTTGGGAACTAGAGTTATAATATCCCAGATATAAATGGCTTACGAAACACATGCCTATAAAGACACCATGCATAGGGTACCCAGGTACGCTTTCTTAGATCGGTACACTTAGCACACGAAGTTACACAGTACTCTCATTCTCAGTCCTTCCCTCTGCTCAATCTATTTCTATTCTTTTTAAAAACCGCTCTTTCTGACTTGAGTATCGGAATCTCCCCCGTTGGAGTACCCTCTGGTAGTCTTTTGTAGGTTTCATCTTATCGGTTGGAGCGGAGTTAGAACTTCCACTCAGGTCAAGAAGAAGGGTATATGTGGAACCAAAACCCATATTCAACAGATTGGCGCTATCCATGGGAAGATTAGAGCAGCCCTACTAAGCATCTCAAATTATTAATAATCATACCTCCAAAAATAAGGACTAGAACCGCCTCTAAGGCAACATTCGTCGCGGATGGGCATGCGGCCACTCCAACAGATGCTGTTTAGTTGGCAGCACCAACCCGTCCCATCAACGCTCCAGTTGTGTAGTCTTAACTCCATCAAACGGGGGAGGCCTTTCCACCTGCACCACAGGACCACCCGGTCCCGCCTTCTATACCAATGTTCCCGGAGATTGTCAATCGTACTCAACTGGAAAGACTTGAGTCCCAGATACAGTGTGTGAGAGAGCAACTAGAAGGATTCAGTCGTTCTCTTAGACCAAATGGACAATCCTCTTAAAGAGGATTAGAACATGACCCCCCATGGAGAGGTATGATAGTACAATCGATCCTCGTGATTATGCTGCCCACTTTGTAATGATAATGGTTTTAAGAAACATGACAGACGCGGCCATGTGCAAGTATTTTCCTACTACCCTCAAAGATAACACGTAGTAGGAGAGCCAAAGGAAATCCACTTCCTTACTATCATTGCGGCAGAGGGATAACAAGTCCCTAAGAGACTTTCTGGATAAATTCAAAGCCGAAATGATGAAGGTGTCGGCTTTGAACCATTCCACAGCATTAGTCATTCTACTTATGAGACTATGTCCCTCAAGCATGAAAACCTCTATAACCATGAACCTCCTTCTACTATTCAGGAGTTCTACGCTGAAGCATTTGACAGACGTCGCAATCAATCATCCCGAGGGGAATGTAGCCGGTTACCTCACCAACCCTTGTCAGAGAGAAAACAGAAGGGACCTCAGCCTACATGAAAGTTTAAAACCTATACGTCTCTGAATGAGACCCCCAGCCAAATTCTATTGCAGATTAGAAACAAGCTCTACATTAGGTGGCTTCCTCTCTCTAAGGAAGACGATGCCATAAAGGACAAAATTAAGTACTGTCACTTTCATCGAGATTATGGTCACACGATAGATGAATGTAGGAAACTCAAAAATGAAATTTAATTCTTAGTCCAAATCGGAAAACTGCAAAGATTCATCAACATGGAAGGGAGAGATTTTCCCTTTCCTAATCGGCAAGCCTCGCTATGAGAAAACGAACCAAATGAATAACTAATTGGTAGATCAGCACGCAACCGAATAGATGGGGTGATCCTCCAAATCTATACTGAGCACCCTCTCCAAAAGCCCTATTTCTCACTAGCGTCTTCCCGACTTCGGATCCATACTTTCAAGGTAGCTAATGGAAGGACAAAGCTGAATGTATGATTGCATTAATCTTTTACATGGCTAAGGCATCCCCCATTGTCCCTCAAGAAACACTCACGACTCATGTTGACAAGCCGCTTAAGAGGAAAAAAAAAAACCAATCATTGGTTTCACTGATGGAGTTGACCCAATCGTCATGACCCCCTCATTGTCACCACCAAAATCAGCCAGTACAAGGTAAGAATGATCTTCATTGATCAGGGGGCCGGATGTAACCTCCTCTACTAGAATGTCTTCCAACACATGGGTTTTGATCAGACATATTTTCAGCCCCACATAGAGCCGGTCAAAGGACTCTCTGGTGAATAGTTATACTCTAAAAGTATTATTCCACTCCCAATCACTTTCGGGACACCACCAAACCATACAATAACAGTTACTATATTCAATATAGTCAAGCTTTCTTCGCTCTATAATACAATCATAGGTAGGCTAGGTCTAAATGCAATGGAAGCTCTCTGGTGAATAGTTATACTCTGAAAGTATTATTCCACTCCCAATCACTTTCGGGACACCACCAAACCATACAATAACAGTTACTATATTCAATATAGTCAAGCTTTCTTCGCTCTATAATACAATCTTAGGTAGGCTAGGTCTAAATGCAATGGAAGCTCTACCGAGCACTAAATATATGAAGGTCAAATTCAGGATCTCCCATGATATCGGAATGCTATCCTGTGATCAGGAACCACCGATGCCTCCCCCAAGTAATTTTAAATCTCTCATTATAATAGTGACCTTCGGGTATGCTTCAGTTGCTTTATCTTAGGTTCTCATTACACCAGTTTCTATCTTATTGCAATGATATTCCCATATTCCGTATCAGTAGCTAGCAGGTGTCTATTGGTTGATTTCCTTACGAATATAGCATGTCGTCAATAAGGAATGCTATTCCTAAACGGGTAGGCACGACCCATTCTATCGGTTGGTTCCCTAACGAATGTAGAGTGCCATCAATAAGTGAAGCTACTCCCAGACAGATAGGTATGGCTCATCCTATCGGTTGGTTCCCTAATGAATGTAGTATGCCATCAATAAGGGATGCTACTTCCAAACGAGTAGGTGCGGCTCATCCTATTAGTTGATTCTCTAATGAGCGTAGCGTGCTATCAATAAGAGATGTTACTCCCAGATGGGTAGGCACGGTCCATCCTGTTGTTTGGACTCCCACAAATGAATATGACATGCCCCTTAGTTGGGTCTCTCAAATGGGTCCTATCGATCAAACAAATGAAAGTATGCAGACAAAACCCACTTCTCTCAAGTCTTATCTAACAAAGGGCACCTTTTATGATTATTCACATCAGACAAAATGTGGTAGCATAAGAAATTCTTCGTTAAAAAAAAATGAAGAAGAAGAAGAAGAAACTTCACCAACAAGGTAGAGTTACATAGAATCATGGGGAATGGAGGGAACCATAAGAACTTCTCTAGGAGAAAACTCTACAGCCACTTAGGGTGCATCCGATCTCATGACCTCCTAAGGAGCAATGATAAGATGAACAGGGACTGGTTCCTGGCCTGATGCCTCTTGATTGGCAGCCTCTTCACTAGATGGTAATACCTCCCTCAAACCTACTAGGCGAAGGTTTCCCTCGGCATACCGTAGCTTTTTAGATAACCTACGTTGGGCGCATCAACAGGTCTCGGTAGCCTTAGCAAAATTTTCTCCTATTTTAGTTACCCCTTGTTCAGAGGCCACAAGTGACTCCTCTCACATTTTCAACAGATCTTCAGTAGCTTGCAAATGTACTTCCTAAAACTTTGCCTTTACCTCCGGTTCTTTGCAACATTTTAACGAGGAGCTTAAGTCAAGCCAAAGGTGTTTAATCTCCTCGTCCGTGTTGGCGAGAGTAGTGCTGGACATTTTCTCCGCCTCTATGTCCCTCCTCCCCTGTTCAAGGGCATCCTACAATGCCAAGACTTGATCACCTAACTGATCGGCATGCTTTTCTAAGTGTCCAACCATTTGTTTCCCTTGCTATTTCTAGAACTCAATTAGAGCCATCATTTGCACAGAATGGACTACTCAATCAATCAGTGGAACATGAGAACACAGAATAAGTCAAATTCAAAAAGCGAACCATACCGTTAAGCTGAGAGATTGAATAGATTCGTCAACTTGCTCGACAGACATTCTGTGCAACTCCAGCTTTGAGAGATGAAAATCAAATCGATCAACTATCCAATTTGCCTCAATTATGTCTATGTAGCTGTTTCGATTGTCCTTTGCATAGATTGCAACAATGCCCCATTCCTTTGAACCTTTTCGACCATCAAAGGATCAAATGGGAATAGAGCGAGGTAAAGCAGTCCTATCAATAGTCTTGCACTTTCCTTTACGAAAGGGCCACAAGGGAAAGGCAAATGATGACCCCGACATCTCCTCTACAGACACGACAACATGATTTGGTTCTACCGATGGCCTCGCCTCTGATACCACCACATCAGTACCCCCAAGCTCTCCTATCCCAAGTACTTCTTCTATCAGAGAATCTCCCCAGGTCCATCAGCCATTACTATCGATAGAAAAATGAGGCCCCCAGATCCCAAACTATCGGCTTCACCTAATCTAGAAGCCACTGGCTCTGAATACCTCGATAAAGTGGGGGACTCATGCCCCCCGACCTCATCAGTCTCCTCTTCCTCGGTCGAAGGATCCAACAGTTGTACCTTCCATTCCTTGGTATAGAAGGCATAACATCTAGCACCCTGTGCCTCAGATACCATCTCGGTTCCCCCTTGAAGGCTTCTTAGTATTCGGCCTCACTTGCTTATTGATAGAAATTTCTTACAGAACAGCATCCCCTAGGGAGGACAGGACATCAACCAGATTTTTCTTTCTCTCCACTAGAAAGGGTCTGTCGATTTTTCTCTTCTCCTCAAGTAACAAACCAGCCAGAGATGACGTTTAGTTATCCAGTAGAGACTCAACCAAATGCTTCTCTGTATAGTTGTGTAGTAGATACTAACTGAACGCATAAACTTGGAATGATGAAAAGGAACTTAAGATTTTGATCCTATCAATGGTTCCCCGTCAGCTCTAGGTAACTCCAGCATAAAATCCCTATTCAGGAACTCTATAAAGAAGTATTTGTACATCCAACTCTTGTCAACTATCTCCTTATAATATAATTGCAAATTAGTTCGGGTCAAGTCTGTAGCCTAAACCAACCTCAGGCAGAGCCCCTCTCTCGCATCTATTCAATGTGAAAGTCGTTGTCGGAATTTCAAAATCAAAGTGGAGATGACAGAAACCTAACAAAGAAATCACTACAACAACCAAATGCTAGGCGTTAGGGAGAAGTATTGTTAGATACAAATTCCAACAAAGTAGTACCTCTCTGATCGAACTAGTATATGGAACCTTCAACCCATATTTTACAGCTTGCTTATACATTGGGACACGACCCTCTGGTGCGCTGTCAGCCCTATCTTCATCAGTGGCCGACATGAGGGCATAATCATTTCCCAATAACATATTGGTCTGACCTTCGCGAAGTTCATCTTGTGTCATCATGCTCCTGATGTCATTGATACTTGGGTAAGTTCGTTATAAGGAACTCTTAACCATTCTTTCGGATTAGATCTTTCTCACAAAAGATTAACTCACAGATCCTCTGAGGAAGGCGAGACCATAAAATGGGGAAAACACAGTAATGCCTATGCCATTCGGACGCCATGTCTTAGAAGGCATGGTTGAGATGATTCGTGAGAATCAAAACACCACGTGCCGCATTAAATGGATCATACTTATGTCTTTTTGAATTCTCATTCGGTATTTACTACTTACGGAGCCCTTCTTACAGAACAACATAGTGAGTTGCTGGCAAATGATGAGACATAGTTCAAAGGCCCACTAATTTAGAGTCTGAAGTCTCTTAAGCCCATAACTTAATGAGAATTTCATATCGAAGCATGTCAACAATAAGGGATCTATCACTCTAAAGGGTGGACATGGCTTGCTCTTCTGTAGCTAGTCAACTTATCTTCCTCGGTAGCCTGATCAGCTTGTGGGTTTAATCGGCATCCGGTACTTGGTAAACTTTGGACAATACCTTTCACGGAGGCGCATGATTGATAGCCTCGATTGGATTCTAGCCGGGGTCTCATTGGTTCAATATCTCTCGTTGGTTTACCTCATCGGTCAAAGATGACATTTATTATTGCTAAGGTTTACTTTCCTATTTAACCATGCAATAGGCTTCACAAATCGGGAGGGAAATCTCTAAGATCTGATTGATAAGGAAGAGAATCCCCTTGACATATTGGACTTTCCCCAAACGATAACGATCTCAAATCTTGTAGGAATATTTAAATATAGTCTTGAGGTCACGGGACATTCTTATAAAGAAACAAGGGTTGTAACATCTTGATTACACACGGCTCACGAAACACAAGCCTATAAAGGCACCATGCACACGGTCACCTAGATACGCTCTCTCAAATCCGTACACTTAGCACATGAAGTTACGCATCGTTCTCATTCTCAGCCCTTCCCTCTGATTAATCTATTTTTATTTCTTTCGAAAACTACTCTTTTCGATTTGAGCGTAGGGGTTTCCTTCGTCGGAGTACATTCTGACAGTTTTTTACAGGTTTCATCTCATCGATTGGAGCAGTAGTCAGAACTTCCACTCAGGTCAAGAAGGCCAATATCTCTATAGTCAAAACTCACCTCCAAAACTAGATATTTGAAACATTTTGGTTACTTCATATTAGAGGTACTTTGAAATTGCCAAAGCTTAGTATGGACGGAGATATGGCCCAGTAAACTTCCTTGTATCTCTGGTTGAGTTTTGGGTTCAATTTTAGGAAATGACACGTTAGGTCAAAAACAATAAAGGAAATACAAAATAAGGTTATCTTTATGTTGCCCATCCTAGACACCAAGCAGGTTTCCTTTTCTTCTTTTATTTTTTTAAAGAATTTAAGGATAACAACTGCCCAAGGGCACAACTGTTTCGTAGAAACCTACACAAATCAATTAACAAATAAATAAAGGTTCGAGTCCTTAAAAGTTCAAGGTTTAAATGCTATAATTTTGTAATTTAATAAAAGCCCTTGGTTTTGATTTCGATATTAGTTCTTGAGGGTACCGATCACTATAAAAAATAATAAATAAATTGTTCATTAAATGTTGTAAAATTATTAGAACATGTACCCAATTCGACACGATGAAAATACTAATTAAGAGGTAAATTAAAAATGCAAAATAAATTAGATTCGAATCATTGCTGAAAAATGGAACTTGCATTCCAAGCGAGAAAAATGAAAGTATGATTAAGACAGATTTTTTTTTTAATTGATATCCGAATTACTTAACTGATTTAGTTTGAGACTCTAGAATCTAATTTAGAGATTAATTATTTCAATATTTATTTTTATAATTTTAATATTTAAATTTAAAATTTTAATTAAAAAAATTATTAATTTATCATTAAATTCACAGAATATTGATATATATACTAATAAACCAACCAACAATGTTTGAAGATATTTGGTAAGGGTCAATTTCATGTATTTGGAAATTTGATTACATCATCCACGAAACAACATTAATAAGTCTGAGAAAGTGGTTGGAAATTTAGCCTTTTTCTTGTACTCACTCTCACTATAAGATTGAGCAGAGTGAGGGTTCCATTCAACTCATCCAAAATGGCATGGGGTGGTTCCAATTTACATAGAATGAAGGAGAAAGAGGAGGAACTGTCCCATCACAAGTATCATTCAACCATGAAATAGCAAGCCTTTCTTGTTCAATCCTTCAATGCTTGATCCTATTATCATGAATATTTAATATTATTACCTTCCTGCAACAAATTTAGGTTTCCTTATTGGGAAAATTAAACTTACAAAACACTCTCTCTGTCTCTCTCAAGGTTGAAAGCCTCAATCATTAGTTTTTGGCTGTGTATCAATAATCCCATTAGTAATATCTTACAGAGCTTTCGCTAATTAATTTTTTACAACTCCCTTTTTGTATTTCAATAAAGGATGCACACTATGTATTTTCTATTATTATCGTAAAAAATAATAATAATAATTATATAATAATCATGTAATATGAAATATTATATAACAATGTAGAATGATTCGTATCGCTAATCTTACTTTAGTGGGATAAAAATTTAATTATTGTTATTGCTGTATACTAGATAGAAAAATAAGGTCTAATATAATAAAAACATTATTTTATTGATAAGAAATGTTTCTTTTATTGAAAATATTTTTCTTAGATTTTATTTTCTGGAAAAACATTCTCCTCCTGGAGTTTACTTATTTCTTAATAACTTCAAATCCCCACCCCCCCCCCAAATAATGTATCCAAGTCTTCTCTCTCTCTCTCTCTCCTACATTAATTCTCAATCTCTCTCTTTTTATCTTTGTGTGAGAAGAGAGACCCGAGAAAGCGACGGAAATCAATTGAAAATGAGAAGAGAAGAGGGAAAGAGAGCTTTTCGCTAGGGTAGTCCCATAATTTTACCTAGGGATAATTGTAATTTCACCCAAACTAGCTGGCATGGTTTTAATTTTTCTTGTTAATTTTTAATTTCTTTTAATTTTTTATTTTTGTATCAGTCACGTTTTTGGTTGTACCCCCATTTTGTAATCTTTAAGAAAAGCGTGTATACTTTGTCATTATCCATTTTATATTTTATTGAATTACCCTTCACTTTAAAGGGTTAAACTTATGGAGAGTGCTATTATTAATTGTTTTATATTTTAACTCTTCTTCTTGAGACTTTTTTACTCTAATATCATCTTGTATTTGTAAACTACCATCCAATCTAAAAATTTAACCGAGGAAAATATTATTAATTACTTTACATTTTAATAGTGTGAAAACAATATCTTTACAAAAATATAAGGGAAATATTGTATACATATACGTCAATCCTCCTCTTCTCCCCATACTATGTTAGGGAGCACTTGTACACCGAATGATCTTTTTTTATATATATTTTAATAATCCAAAATAACATATAGTTTACACGCAGATATTTGTAATATTTATTTATTACCTTTTATAAGAAAACTATAGCACGCGTGTTTTTGACCTACCAACAAAGATGACTTGTTGACAATGCCGCTTCCATTGCCAGAAAGAGAACTTCTGCAAAGAAATGGCAATTATTTAGCATTGATGCAACTTATGGGGTCAGTAGGAATGGAAAACCATGCTTTGTTTCCTGTGGAAGAGTCACAAAATCAGCTAACAGCTTCCATTAGACGAAAATTGGAGGGAGTCCCACCACTCCCCTTTGAGCGTTGCATTTTCAGAGTTCCTGAAAGGCTTAGAAAAATAAATGAAGCTGCTTTTATGCCCCGCGTGGTCTCTATTTGTCCTTTTTATCGTAACAAAGCAAGTCTGCAAGCAATAGAGGAGCAAAAACTAAGGTATCTAAAAAATTTTCTTAAGCGAACGGAGGAGAAATTTTGCTCTGAGGATTATCTGAGGGCAATACGAGGCTGGCTACAAGGAGCTCGCAAAAGTTATGGTGAGGCCATTGATCTTAACGACGAAAAATTCGTTGAGATGATTCTAGTTGATGGATCCTTCATTATTGGCTTTTTCTTTTGAATGCTTTCCCTAAATGGAGGGAGAGGAATGACCCTATATATCACAAGCCTTGGATGGCCACTGATGTGGTTCGCGACTTGAAGCTACTAGAAAACCAGCTTCCTTTTTTTGTTCTTGACGGTTTATTTAACCTTGCCTTTGGCTCCAACATATCTTTTCTTGAACTGACGTACAAGTTTTTCGGTAAAGAAGACTTGGATATGGTTGCGGTCTCAAGCATGGCCATATCGAATTCTGGGGTAAAACACTTTGTTGATGCATTGCGATATTCTTACTTGCCCTTGACTCCGAGGCCCCAAGCATTTTGTAGAGAAGTAGAATTTGCATGTGGTGCATCAGAACTTCACGAAGCTGGGGTAAAGTTTCGAAAGGCCACAAGCCTATGTCTATTTGACATACAGTTCCATTACGGGGTGCTAGATATACCATGCTTTAGGGTGCATGACAGCACAGAAACTTTATTTCCGAATCTTATTGCTTTTGAGCAATGTTACTATCGTGATGATAGCTACATTGTGGACTATGTATATTTCTTGGATTGCCTTATTAACACCCCTAAAGACGTGAAGCTTCTGGTTCAAAATGGCATCATTGACGACTGACTAGGTGACTCTACTGAAATGGCATTTATATTGAAGACTTTGTGCAAGGAGACCGTACTTGGGAATAGTGGATTCTATTTTACTCAACTTTGTGCTGACCTAAATGCCTATTGCCGCACACCATGGCATAAGTGGAAGGCAGCCCTCAAACATGACTACTTCAAGACTCCATGGACATGGAGTACTGCAACCACTCTTGCCACATGGGGTTTACTTTTCCTCACTCTCATACAAACTATAGCCTCTGTCCTTCAGCTACAGAAATGAATAATCATGTACACTTCAGAGACATAGCTTTGCTAAGTATACCACTATAGCCGTCAGTTGTTTTGCTTTTGCTAAAGATTATAGTTGTTAATATTTTTATCCACCCTGCATGTGTTTTAATCATTTTATTTCCCTTATTCAAAATCTTTATTAGAAAAATTTTCACATTTATCTATTATATCTGAAAATTTGAGTTAATTGATATGCAATCTAATCCCCCCCCCCATAAATAACTAATGAACCTAATGGACTTGAATTTTAATGCAAGTCTAATGAAATGAACTTGACTTTTGATGTTATTTTGAAACTATATTAAAGAAAGAATTTTATTTCTTATTTAAAAATTAATTATTAAAATAAAAAATTTATATTTTTATATATCAATTTAAAAGATTGATTTGGTCAATATGAACTTAACTTTTTTCTTTTGTTATAAAATCATTAACTCAAATCTATAATTTTACTTTTCAAGTATATAAAATAGAATTCTAATTTTAATTACATAAAAAAATATTTACTAACATATTTATACATTAATTTTGCCACCATTAAAAGATTAAGGATAGAACATTTCCAAGATTAAAAGTTCTGTGACTGATTCCAAAAAAGACTTTAGTTCAAACGCAATTTTATAATTTTTTCAATAATTTTTAACAAATGAAATGGTAACGACTGAATTTGGTATGTTTATTTTAATGTTATTATTATTATTATTATTTTACCATTGGAATGTGAATCTAATGGTAATTTGAGTATTGATAGGCTGTACTGAATTTGAATTTAATAAACTCAAACTATAATTCAAATTTCTCCAATAAGATCAAAAGCTCCTTCAAATTATGAAATTGTGAAGCTATTCAACTTCTGGGGTTCGACCCAAATATTTTGAGGTTAGGTTTTCCTAGGTAGGTTTTCATATTCTGGAGCTTGGTTTTCTATTTCTTCCAAAGAAAAAAAAAACAATCACCAATTAATTTTACAAACATAAAAAAATCCTAATTTTCATATTTATATATTATATCGGGTAAACGAAATTAATTGATATACAACTTAACATTCCTCTTCCATAAATAACTAATGAACACTACAAAAAAAATATATTTTTAGCGACGAACTTTACGACAAAAAAAAGTTTATCGCCTATTAGCAACAAATTTTCTAATAAAAAAGAGTTCGTTGCAAATTTCCAACGAATTCACTGACAAAAAAAAAATTCATTACAAATTAACGACGAAAATACGGGTTCATGGCAAAATTTGTAACAAAAATTTGGGTTCGTCGCAATATTTGTGACGAATTCTTGAGTTTGTCGCAAAATTTGCAACGAACCATGAAGTTGGTTGTAAAATTTACAACGAACTATAGAGTTCGTCACAAAATTTATGAGGAACTTTTGAGTTCGTCGCAAAATTTGTAACAAATATTTGGCTTCATTGCAAAATTTGCAACGAACACAATGTTTATCGCAAAATTTATTACAAATTTTTTATATTTAGAAATTTTTGCTTCCTTCCTTTCCATTGTTCTGTTTCATTTCCATTTAGAAAATTTTTTTCTTTCTTCGAATGGATTCCTTTGCTCCAGTCCTCCGGTAAGCTCTCTCTCTCTCTCTCTCTCTCTCTCTCTCTCTCTCTTGTGCAGCTGCCGGATCTATCGATTCAACACCAGATCTGGCGGTAGAGTCGCTAGATCTAGTGCGCAGCCCTCCCGGGGCCGCGGCGCTCGCGACAGCCAGGGCCACTGCGATTGCGGCCTGCAGCGGCCGTGAGGGCTGCGACGATCGTGGCCTCTCGCGGCCGCCGCGGGAGGGAGGGGCAGCACCCTTCCCTCTCTGTAATTTTTTTTTTGTTTTTGTTTTTTCAATAAAATAGGTCATATGTGTAAAATCTTTTTTTTTTCAATTTTAGGCATTTTCTTTTTTTTTTAATTGCTATCTCTTTTTTTAATTTTTCACTTTCTTTCGTTTTCCTTTATTAACACATGCGTCATTTGTAACAAGAGATTAATAATAATAATAAACTAAAAAAATTCAAACAAATTTTATATATAAATTCAAATTTTGGATTTTGATTAAAAAAATTTACGGTTTTGATTAATTGATTTTTTTTGTCTTTGTGTTATTATGCATCAGTGAGATTTTATTTTGTGATAGGTTGCCCGAATCTTTGAGAATCAATTGGCCGAGTCTATCTTTGATGGCGGGTAAGTCTTGTTTTCTCAATATATATCTTAATATCTTAATATCTTAATATCTTAATATCTTCGTACATGATAATATAGTCTTTATTATACAACATTTAATATCTTAATATCTGTTTTTATTATAAAATATGATTTTTTCCCCTTAGTCGTTTGACAACGAAGATACATTAAGGTCTAAATGATGTGATATGAAATTGATTTTTTTTTCTTTTAAAAATCATGGTGGTAGAGGACAAATTGACAGAGGTGGCTGTGTTTGTGCTTTTTGACTGATTTCTGACTCTCGTATGCCTTCTCCGACTTTTCTTGATAAATATCATAATTTATATTTTCGTTGAATTTTTTCGTTTATTTATTATTGACTTTACTAATTTCAATTCTCAATTTGTTTCATATTTAGTGGCTTATATTTCATTTTTTATATTTTGCTCGTTAATATACTGTTTTATATTTTATAGATAATTTGAAACAAATTTTTTTTAGTTTTGATAGCTTGCGATAAGTTAAGATTTCGTTAATTTAAATATAATAAATACTTTTATATATTCCATTATATTTTTTTAACGTGGGGTATAAACGAAATAGTGATGGAAGATCGGACTCCTCAGGGTCACAGTTCGCTTCTACTGGACTTTCCCATTCCCCTTTACCTACTACTGCCGCACCTTTGTCGTCCCCTTCGGTTACACCTTCGATGTAACATTCGCATGTCGAGAGGGAAGATACGCGATAATGCTGTTTAATTGTTACATTTGATTTTTGATGATATTGTAACATTTGTATATATTATTTAATTGTTACATTTGACAATGTTGATGATGTTGATCATGTGGTTTGTTGATGATATTGTTGTTGAATGATTGGTAGCTGGTGATATTAAAAAAATGGTCAAATTATAGAATTCAATTTGATTTTTGTTGTAAAATTTTCAAATTTGTTGCAAAATTTGTTACAAAATTTATTGTTAAATTTTCGTCAAAAAATACCCAGATTTATTGCAAAATTCGTTACTAAATATGTATTCAACGAAATTTGTGACCAAAACGAAAATGGTAACAAATTTAGGTTCGTTGTAAATCAGTGACAACTTAGCGACAAAAAGAGTTCGTCGCATATTAGCGACGAACCCGAGTTCATCGCAGAAATCGTCGCTAATTTGCGACAAAATTTAATTTTTGATTGCTAAAATTTGCGACGAGCTGATGCAACAAATAATTGTTTATCGTTAAATTTGTCGTAAATAGTTTTTACAACAAATTTTTCTTAAAAATTTCACTACCAGAAAACACGGTTTCAGCGACAGATACCCAAATTTCCGTCGCTGAAAGTATCAGCGAAGGATTTTTCCATCGCTGAAAGTCAGCTCGCTAATTTTAGTGAAGAATCAGCGATAGATTTTTTAGCGATGGAATTTATCCGTCGCTAATCCGTCAGTAATTAGCGACGGAAAATTCCGTCGCTAATTTTTTTTAGCATTTTCGAAATACCGATAGATTTAGCGACGGATTTTTACTGACGGAAATTTTCCGTCGCTCATTTGAATAACAATAGTAAACTCAAATGCCCGAAACCGCCCGCCCGACCCACCCACCCGCGCCCTGTCTAGACTCCAGCCCGCCCGCCCGCCCGCCCGCTTGCGCATTAAATGTGATGAAAATGCGTTGAAAATATGCTCTCACCCTAGTATGAGAGAAGAAACTTGAGAGGCTTAACCACCATATCACCATTACATTTGTGTTATTAGTTTATTTTTTTTCTATTTCTATAATTTATTTGTAACTCTTAATATTAAAAATACAGTACACTTATTTAACAAAAATATAAAATTTTATTTAATAAAAACATAAAATTATATTTAAAAAACAAAAAATAATATCTAATAAAAATACAAAATTATATTTAATTAAAATAAAAATTATGTTTAATAAAAAAATAAAATTATATTTAATAAAAATAAAAATTATATTTAATAAAAATACAAAATTATATTTAATAAAAAAATAAAATTATATTTAATAAAAATAAAAATTATATTTAATAAAAACAAAAATTTATATTTAATAAAAATACAAAATTATATTTAATAAAATAAAATTATATTTAATAAAAATAAAAATTATATTTAATAAAAACACAAAATTATATTTAATAAAAATACAAAATTATATTTAATAAAAACAATAAAATTATATTTAATAAAAACAATAAAATTATATTTAATAAAAATACAAAATTATATTTAAGAAAAACAAAAAAATTATATTTAATAAAAATACAAAATTATATTTAATAAATATACAAAATTATATTTAATAAAAATACAAAATTATATTTAGTAAAAATACAAAATTATATTTAGTAAAAATACAAAATTATATTTAACAAAAAAATAAAATTATATTTAACAAAAAAATAAAATTATATTTAATAAAAATACAAAATTATATTTAATAAAAATACAAAATTATATTTAATAAAAACAAAAAATTATATTTAATAAAAAGATAATATTATATTTAATCAAAACATAAAATTATATTTAATAAAAAAATTATTTTTAATAAAAATACACAATTATATTTAATTAAAATACAAATTATATTTAATAAAAATATAAAATTATATTTAATAAAAAATAAAATTATATTTAATAAAAATACAAAATTTTATTTAATAAAAACAAAAAATTATATTTAACAAAAAAATAAAATTATATTTAATAAAAATACAAAATTATATTTAATAAAAATATAAAATTATATTTAATAAAAATAAAATTTGATTTAATAAAAATACAAATTTTATTTAATAAAAATACAAATTATATTTAATAAAAACAAAAAAAAATTATATTTAACAAAAACAAATTTTTTTTTTTTACTTTTAGCGACGGATTAGTGACGGAAAATTAGATACGGAAATTTTTCATCACTAAATCCGTTGCAAATTTGTCTAAAAAAGTTTTAGCGACGGAAAATTTCCGTCGCTAATTTTCCGTCGCTAAATCCGTCGCTGATTTTTTTGTCGGTAATCAATCGCTAATAGCGATGGATTTTTATCCGTCCGTAGTTTTCGTCGCTGAAGGCCTTTTTTCTAGTAGTGTTTATCACAAAGCTCGTTGCAAAAATGCGATATTTTTTGTACCGGAACCTAATGGACTAGAATTTTAATAATGAGTCTAATGAAATGAATTTGACTTTTGATGTTATTTTGAAACCATATTAAAAAAATTCTTATTTCAAAGTTAATTATTAAAATAGAAACTTTTTATATTTATATATTATATTTAAAAGATTGACTTTGTCAATATGACTTCTTTTGTTATAAAATCTTTAACTCAAATCTATAATTTTACTATTCAAGTATATAAAATAGAATTCTAATTTTACTAATATACAAAAAAAAAAAAAAATTACAGGTATAACAATTTACCAGGTACTGGTTTATTAAAAAAAAAAAAAAAAAAAAAAAACCCCATAAGAGAAAGGGGGAGAGAGAGAGAGAGAGAGAGAGAGAGAGAGAGCGAGCGCGCAGCGGCAGGAACGAAAGAGCCCAGAAAGGGTCCAATTTGACTTCTGCCACACCAACAAAGACTATTTCATTCACCGTAAAGCCCACTTGATTAACTAAAAATACCGAGGAAAGAGAGAGAAAAAAGAGTCCTGTTTGACTCGATCGTCCGCCGAGTATCTTCATCGCAGCATTTAGTTTTCTCTCGTTGACTTGTCCGATTCAGAAACTCAACATTTCCCGAGTAGTTCTTGAGTCTCGAAAAAGTAGGGTTGGTAGTGCTTCTTTCTCATCTGTCCACCTACACCATCAGGTCCACTCTCTCTCCTCCCTTTTCAGTCTCTCGTTTTCCTGACCTTTCCTTCCCAGGATCCAATTAATTATACACTTCCTTTTTTTATTTTTTCCCTTTATGGATATTCCTTTGGCGGATTATGTATATTTTCTGAAGTATTATTTCTGGGTAATTTTGGAACCCTATTCTTATGTCCGCCTGAATTCTACGGCTCCGGTAGCCCCTGCTAAAAATAATAATTTATTTTGGCATTTGACAGTGACCCTTTTTTGTTACTAAACAATAAACACAGCCTGCAATTTGTCTTTTTTTTTCTTTTTTTTTTTCCCTTCTCAATTATCGCTTTCAATTTGTAGTACTTGCTCCATTTTTTTTCTTCACATTATCAGTCCTATGAGATGGAGAGAGAGAGATCAGAACTTAAGAATTCAGATTTAAAAAAAAATAAAATAAAATAAAATAGAGAGTACTCATTTGAGATATCAATAATTTGAGAAATGGGTAGTGATCAGAATTCTGTTACAATTGACATCAAGCAAGATCCATGGTTCGAATTGTCAACAACGATCAAAGCAAAACTTGACAGACTACCTAAAAAATTATCCGATTGTTGCATCTATAGGGTACCAGAGAAGCTCCGAAAGACACATGAAGCTGCCTACACTCCAAGAATTGTCTCAATTGGTCCTTTACATCGCGGACAGCCTCACTTGCTTGCCATGGAAGAGCACAAGTTGAGGTACTTGAGTTGCTTCTTGGAGCGAACTAACACCGGCTAAGCGTCTTATATTGATCTAGTCAAGACACGGGAGCAAAGAGCGAGATCGTGTTATGAGGACAATAATTTGATCTCACTGAAGTTGAATTTGGGGAAATGCTTTTGCTGGCTGGAATTTTCATTGTAGAGCTCTTGTTGAAGAGCTACTTCCTAATATGAACGATGAAGATGAGATTTAGTAGGCGATGGATGGCTGTAGATGTGTTGCACGACATGATCTTGCTCGAAAATCTGCTTCCATTTTTTGTCCTAGAAGGGTTGTTCCACACCATTGAGGGAAATTTTGGGATTTTAGACCTTATTTTCAAGTGTTTCAAGCCTGTGGTACCTACCAATGAGGACACTATGTATATATTGAAAATGAGTTACAGGGAAAAACAATACAATCAGATGACGATTAGGCACTTGGTTGATCTCTTACGGGCGTTATGCATAACCCCACATCACGAAATGCCTATGTCGAGAGGAAGAGGAAAGATCAAGCACACTCCAACGGTGACAGATCTTCAAGCAGGTGGTTTTCGGTTTAAGGCTGCAAAATGTGTTTCGGTTAAAATAGACTACTGGAAGTCAGAACTAAAGATGTCGCCAATAGTAGTACGCGAATGGACAGAGTGCTTCTTCAGGAATCTCATTGCTTTTGAGCATTGCCATAAAGAAGACAAGCGAATAAGCAGTTATATCATCGTCATGGATAGCATAATTGACACTGCCAAAGACGTGGAAGTGCTTGAAAAATGTGATCATTCAGAATCAGCTTGGAGAATATGAAGATGTGGCTAATCTATTCAATACCCTGCACAAAGAGACTGTAACTGATGATAACGAGTTCTTGTATGACGGAATTTGTGCCGATTTAGGCAAGCATTACAAGTTCAATGTGGTCTGGTGGAAAGCAACTTGTCACAAGTGGAAGAAAATTTTGGATCAACATTATTTTGGCAATCCTTGGTCTGTCATTTCTGTGATTGCTGCAGCTATTCTTCTTGTTCTCACATTCATACAAGCCGTTTGTTCTATTTTGTCTCTGTAGTATCCATTTCATTCTGCACATACCCAGGATTTTATTTTGTAACACTCATAATTTGTTCTTGGTAAATCACTAATGGCAAGTCCAAAACTGATTGTACCTTATATCTGTATCATTGTATATGATAGGATGTCATAATCTACAAAGTTTTGGTTAATCTTATTATTAACTTGAACATCAGAACTAGTGCAGATATATTTGGCAACTTTTATTTAGGCATGTCTCCTTTTGAAGAGCTAATTTCTGACACGGTCTACAACTAGTACTAAAAGTGTTTCTGGATTCTAGGGTTTCATTAATTGATTAAGCATGTTTAAATGTCCAAATTTTCCCATTTTTAGTTTCCCATTTTTCTTTTACATGATTTAGTGTCTACTTGAAAAACACCTGGGGCACATTCTTAGCTGTCCTTAGAGGATTAACACCCTATAATAACAAAAGTTTATACTTACTTTCTCTAATGAATCATCATATGCTGGATTAATCTTGTGATCCAAAATGACGTTACACATAATTTCTTGTATACATATATATCTGTGCGCGATGTATAAGTGAATTCATATGTTGCATTCACATTTTCTTTAGAGATTTCTATATTTTTATTATTCAAAAGTAATGACTTTGATTGTAATTAATTTCACTTAGGTTATACCTTCATGTTGAGTAAATTAAAAATTTTAAACTAGTTATAATTGAATTAAGAAATAATGTTATTAATACACATTAATAATTTTATTTTTTTGAGTAGCAGATTAATAATATTATTTTTTTACTTGATACTGATATCCAAAAATCTGTCTAATCCGATTCGATAGTTGTGAAGTTCAATTTAGGGATCGGCTCTCATAATGCCTATTTTTTCATTTTTAAAACTTGAATTCGAGATTTTTGTTAAGAAATTTTAATATTCTATCACTTAAAATGATGATGAAACCAAAATATCTAAACCTTTCGCTCTTTGAAACTTCTCTTTCTTCCAAACTAATCATTTCTTTATTATCCTGATGGTTGTCACTAAACTTACACTTCATATACTCAGTTTTAGATCTACTCAATCTAAATCTTTTAGCTTCTAATGTATCCCTCCATAACTCTAATTTAGTACTGATACCTTCTCTAATTTCATCAACTAAAAATCATATGGGTTTTAATCTACCCTCCTCTTTTTCTCTCATCTGGTTTCAAACGAGTTTAGAAATCTTTAAAGAGTATGAAGGGTTTTATCCTTTTAAGTTGGACTGATAATGCATTGCATGCATGAATCCAAGAAAATATTTCATAGTCATCCGCATGATGGTCGAGTATTATTGAAATCCCTTGAACTCAAGAAATTGGATATGATGTGAAGCCGAATGCATCCATTGGAATGCTTGAAATCCATAGATAACAGTGAAAAATATTGAATACTTGTGAGTTGCATGCCCAGGCTCGAGTAAGCAATTGGATGTAATGTGAAATACATAACTTATAGTTGCTTGACTTTGGGGTTGAAATACCTAATCTTTACCTGTGATGGCTAAACTGTGGCTGCCAATATTTTCTTTCCAAGGTTTTGGGAGGAGGGACAAGGGCAAAGTGAAACAAAAAGGAGAGATGAAGAAGACAAGTTTTGATATTGATGGAGATGCTCATTCGATGCTGAAGTAGTGAATGATTCTCCAATCGATGAAGTGAGGCTGACAGTACCAACCACAGACGGCCCCTCGTTGCCGGTGCTGACATTTCGATCATGGTTTCTGGGAGTAATCTCATGTTTTTGGCTTTTGTGAACCAATTTTTCTCTTATAGACAAATTCAGTTGAGCATTGGCGCCGTTGTGGCACAGATAGTTGTTCTGCACCAACATTGATTGGCTAAATTGGAAGAGAGTTAAGTTTTTTTAATCATGATCGTGAGTTCAACTCCTCATGGGTATGAAAGTTTGACTCCCCATGTCCGTAACATAGAAAGGCACCCGTGTGAGACATGCTTGCACCCGTGAGGCTTACACTTACACCCGCGTGAGGTATGACTGCGCCCACGTGAGGAATTACTGCACCCGTGAGACTTGAACTTACACCCACTAACGTATCACTACTTATCACTTACCACTACTTATCATTAATGTACCATAACTTACCACTAATTTACCACTAATTTATCACTATTTATCACTACTTACCATTAACTTACCAACATGTAATTATTAATGTTATATAAAATTATGTAATTATTAATATTATTTATCATCTAATATTATTTATGTATTTATTAATTTATGTTAAATTAATATTAATATATATAATTTTATTGAATTGTCATGTGAATTTTATTATTTTATTTAATATTTAAAGAGTATAGTAAGAAGAGAGAGAGTTAAAAATAATAAAATTAAAAAAAGTTTATTTAAAAAAAAAAAGAAAGCATGTTTGCTTTCTTAAAAGAGGGCTGCCCCCGCGCTGCACAGGCGGTGGCAGCCCTCTTTACTTCTTTATTTTTATTTTATTTTATTTTTTTTTACGATCGTTTTGTTTTTATCTTTTTAGGAAGTGAAAGTTATATTTTTTTTTTGATTTTTTTTACCCTACATTTTTCTATATTTTTCTCATAGTTAATTTGTTTTTTTTTTTTCTTTTATTCTTTTATATTACTATCACTATATATTACTACTACTCTATATATATTATTACTAGTTGTTTTGTTTTTTTGTTATTTTGGTTTTTAGAATATTAGAATATTAAAATATTAAAAAATAATTTTACAAAAAAAAATATTACAAAAAATTACAAAAATGAGATGAAAAATAATATCAAAAATTAATATGAGAAGAAAAATGAAAAATCATAAAATTAATATTACCAAAAAAAATATAATTTTTTAATTTTAAGATAATTTTTAATTTATATATTTATTTTTTTATTTTAAATTAATATGCCACAGTAAAAATCGTACAGAAAGAAACCAAGAAAATGAATAGGTTTGCCTCAACTTAATTTAAACTTTAAATTATTTTCAAATTAAATTTTTATCATCAAAATCTAGTTTTTATGAGTTGTTAAATACTTTTATATCATACACTTATTACCATTTATCATTACTTGTTACCATATATTGTATTACCACTTGTTACCATATATTATAGTCGTATTACCACTTGTTACCACTTATTACCGTGTAATATATTACCATTTGTTACTATTTGTTACCATATATTCTATTACCATTTATTACAACTTATTACCGTACATTATATTACCACTTGCTACCATTTGTTACTATACATTATATTACAACTTATTATAATTTATTACCTTACATTATATTTATAATTTTGTTGAATTGTTATGTGAATTTTATTATTTTATTTAATATTTATAGAGTGTAATTAGAAAAGAGAGAGAGTTAAAAAAATAAATAAAATTAAAAAAGTTTTTTTAAAAAAAATTTCCTAAAAGAGGGTTGCCCCTGCGCTGTGCAGCGTGGGGGCAGCCCTCTTTACTTCTTTTAATTTTTTTTTTGTTTTGTTTTTTTTTTTCTTTTAGTTTTTCATTTTTTTCTTTTTACGATTATTTTCTTTTTATTTTTTTAGGAAATAGAAATTACATTTTTTCTTTGATTTTTTTTTTACCCTATATTTTTTTATATATTTTTCTTAGTTAATTTGTATTTTTTTTCTTTTGTTCTTTTATATTACTATCACTATATATTACTACTACTATATATTATTACTAGTTATTATGTTTTTTTGTTCTTTTATTTCTTTGGAATATTAAAATATTAAAATATTAAAAAATAATTTTACAAAAAAATATTACAAAAAATTAAAAAAATGAGATGAAAAATAATACCAAAAATTAATATTAGAAGAAAAATAAAAAATCATAATATTAATATTACAAAAAAATAATAATGTTTTAATTTTAAGATAATTTTTTATTTATATATTTAATTTTTTAGTTTAAATTAATATGTCACAGTAAAAATCGTGCTATAAGAAACCAAGAAAATGAATAGGTTTGCCTCAATTTAATTTAAATTTTAAATTATTTTCAAATTAAATTTTAATAATCAAAATCTAGTTTTTGTGAATTATTAAACACTTTCATATCATACACTTATTACCACTTATCATCACTTGTTACCATACATTATATTACCACTTGTTACCATGCATTATAGTCGTACTACTACTTGTTACCACTTATTACCGTACATTATATTATCATTTGTTACTATTTGTTACTATACATTCTATTACCACTTATTACAACTTATTATCGTACATTATATTACCAATTGTTACCATTTGTTATCATACATTATATTACCACTTATTATAACTTATTACCTTACATTATATTACCATTTGTTACCATACATTATATTATCACTTATTACAACTTATTATCATGAATTATATTACCATTTATTATGACTTATTACATATATTATGGGCATATTACCACTGGTTACCAATGTTATTATCACTTATTACGATTTATTAGTATATATTATAATTATCATTACAGCATATAGACATCTGCATGTCATTTTCACAAACAAATTTTTACAAAACAATTTTTTTAAACTCCCACTTACTTATCCGCCAATTTTTTTACTATTCACCCGCCTTTTTTTACTATACATTTTTTTATTACCCACTGTTTTTTCATATTTTTGTTACTTACATTTTATTTAAGATTCACCCGCTTTTTTTATTATTATTCACCCACCTTTTTTTTATTAGATATATTTTTTCATTACCCGCTATTTTTTCATATTTTTGTCACTTACATTTTATTTGTAAGATTCACCCGCTTTTTTTTTATTATTTACCCGTATTTTTTATTATATATTTTTTTCATTACTTGCTTTTTTTATTATATATTTTCACATTTATAATGTAATTTATTTTAATTTATTGATTTTATAAAAATATTTTATTTTTTATTGTTATCAATTTTTATTTAATTTGTTAATTTATTAAATTAAAGTAACATTATAAATATAAATTTTATATTTCAAATGCATTATTTATTTTATATATATTATTTAATTTTATAGTATTATCAAGAACCATAATTTTATTGATTTTATAAATATTTTTGAAAGAATATTAAAAATATATTAAAAATGATTGATTTAATATTCTTTTCTAATATTTTTAATTGCTTTTAAAATTTTATTTTATAGATATTTTTATATTTTAAAGAGCATTTTTTAATATTTTTATATTATAGATGTTTTTAATGGAAAATTTTAATATTTGTTAATATTGAAAAGATTTTTTGATATATTTTTTTTTTTGATATTTTGATATTTTATATATTTTTAATTTTGTAAAATCGATTTCTATATTTTTAGATTGATATGTTATCCCTACATATAGTGCCATATTTACTGATAACAACTAATAACTATTTTATATTACCACTTGTTATCATTTGTTATCATACATTCTATTACCACTTATTACAATTTATTACCGTGTATTATATTACCATATGTTACCATACATTATATTACCACTTATTATAACTTATTACCTTAAATTATATTACCATTTGTTACCATACATTATATTACCACTTATTACAACTTATTATCATGAATTATATTACCACTTATTATGACTCATTATATATATTATAACTATATTACCACTAGTTACCATTTATTATTACCACTTATTACGGATTGTTAGCATACATTATAATTATCATTACAGCATATGGACATGTATACGCTATTTTCACAAATAAATTTTTACAAAACAACTTTTTAAAGTCCTCACTTACTTATCCGTTCATTTTTTTATTATTCACCCGTATTTTTTTACTATACATTTTTTCATTACCCGCATTTTATTTAAGATTCACCTGTATTTTTTTTATTATTCACCTGCTTTTTTTTATTAGATATATTTTTTCATTACCCGCTATTTTTTCATATTTTTGTCACTTACATTTTATTTGTAAGATTCACACCGGTTTTTTTTTATTATTTACCGCGTTTTTTATTATATATTTTTTTCATTACTCTCTATTTTTATTATATATTTTCATATTTATAATGTAATTTATTTTAATTTATTGATTTTATAAAAATATTTTATTTTTTATTGTTATCAATTTTTATTTAATTTGTTAATTTATTAAATTAAATTGACATTATAGATATAAATTTTATATTTCAAATGTATTATTTATTTTATATACATTATTTAATTTTACAGTATTATCAATAACCATAATTTTATTGATTTTATAAAAATTTTTGAAAGAATATTAAAAATATTTTAAAAATGATTGATTTTATATTCTTTTTTAATATTTTTAATGGTTTTTAAAATTTTATTTTATAGATGTTTTTATATTTTAAAGAGCATTTTTTAATATTTTTATATTATAGATATTTTTCATGAAAATTTTTAACGGTTGTGCTATCTTTACTAACGATCGCTAAATTTTTCCCAACGATCAATTTTATACCGTCATAAAATATTGTTTTAATTTTGTAGTGATCGTGACTGTTTTCAAACAGTCCCTAACACTCGACCATATTTACTAACCACATATGATAAGCGTCAGAATTGAACATAAATTTTAAAGATGGTACAATGAATAAGTTAGTATAGATATACAACTTATGTTCATGGTATGGTTAATTAGATAGTAAAGAAGAGTTATTTAGAGACATTTTTCAAACCGTTTCTAAAACTTTGTCATATTTACTAACCACAAATAATAATCGTCAGATTTGAGTGAAACTTATAAAGACTATATGCTTAAGTAGTGAGTCAAAATAGTCATATCGAGACTGTTTTCAAACTGTTTCTAAAACTCTGCCTTATTTATTGATCATAAAAGATAAACGTCTGAATTGAACATAGTTTTTAAAAACTGTATAATATATGAGTTAGTATAAATATAGAATTTATGCAGATGGTATGGTTAGGTAAACAGTAAAAATGGTCATATACTGACTGTTTTCAAACTGTCCCAAAAAATTTTATATTTACTGACTATAAATAATAACAATGAAAATTCAACATCGCTTTTTATAAACGGTTGTCCAACCTTTACTGACGATTGCTAAACTTTTCTTAACGAATAATATTATATCGTCGTAAAATATATGCATGTCTTAACAGTTTCGTCACAAATGTTACTATACGTCATAAAAAATAGTCACTACATGTCGCCGCCTATAAATGTTACCGTCACCTTAATACTTTAATTTTGTAGTGTTATTTTGTAAATACAATTTGATGGTCTGTCTCATACCAGAACAACAATCTAATCTTAGCAAACCAATGCACTCACTAAAACTTTAGGGTCAACTTGATGGAGAAGAATGGGGTGTATACTATACTCAAACCTTAGCTTAAAACATATTTCCTACGTACCACACAAAGCGGGCAATATATGAAAAAGGGTTATGTCTTCTTCATACGGGTGAGGCAAGGCTACAATATATACCAAGGAAACTTGATGATAAGGCAAGAGGTGCTTCTCTTTATTTACATGCAGAGGTTTATTTCAAAATCCATGTTATCTTACTCAGTACTCGACCAAATTTTATGATAGCCATCATATGATCATGGATGTCATTTTTTCCCTTTTCTGGGTGAAATTTTAATAAAAAAAAATAACAAAATGAGAGTTAGAGAAATTTTATGATATCAAGTTGGTATATAAGGACAAAATAAAAGCTAGAGAAATTTTGAAAGATAAAGATTTTGATTAAAAAAAATAATAATAACAGTCAGAACTCTAAATATAGTGTGCCAGCCGATCCTGAGACAGATTCGCCACCAAAATAGCCCACACTTCTGCTCTTCTTAGGACCCTATCCCAATATGAAACCACTGGGCCTCTTCCTCTTCCTATGTTATCAAACTTTCCCCCTTTCTATCATCATTTTCTCAGCCCTTAAGTCCAAATCCAGATTATCTTGGAATGTATGCCCTTTTATGATTGACATTTTCTCCATTATGCTCAGATTCAATCCCGATTCAAATTTTGCATACAAGGACTCCTCGGAGTTCACAAATCCAGAACATAGGTGGCAAGCTCTCTCAACTCTGCCTCGAACTTGGACACCGTCTTGTTTCCCTAAACTAGCTTGAAAAACTCTCTCTTCTAGTCCCTATAGAAGCGAGTATAATATTTTTCTTTAAAAGTTCTTAGAAAATCTGTCCAAGAGAGAGGTATGGTTGCCATGGCCTTCTCACTTTCCCACCAGGTTATGGCTCCCTTATCCAGTAATTTCACTGCTACCCACAACTTCATTTCATCAGTTTATCTCATATCGGTGATAGTTTCCTAAATTCGGGCAATCCATTCCTTAGTCACTGAGGCGTCACAGGTGCTGAAAAAAGTTTCACATCCAAGCTACCTCGCCTGTTTGAGTAGTTTTGACAACTCAACTGTAGGACGATCGGTTGACACAACAACTGGTGAGCAGGTGCTGTCGGAATACTAGGCGTCATAGCCGGTGTAGAAGGAGGAACCGGCAGAGGAGTAGAAAATTGAGACGAAGCTTGATACTAAGCCCCGAAAGAGTTCCACCACTCCATCACTTGGTAGAGGGCGACAATAGGAGGTATAGGAATTCCGATTGAAGGAGCCGGGTGTGTGCTTGTGGCAGCTGCAAGAGAAGTTGGAGCATGTGAGGATGATTCATCCTTATACTCAGGAGGAGGAATCTCACTAAGGTTCCTCATCTTTCGTCTAGGCGGTATAGTTCCTACAAGAAGAAACACTGTCTTGAATTCACTAGATTAAGTATCGTACTAATTGTTTAACCCCCTAAAAATAAAAGTTAACATAACCCATAAGGATCCATGGAAAGTTTTGTACATTTCTTAAAAGTAAATCTTTAAAAATCAAAATTTCCAAAACAGCAAACATTTCAAAACCTTTGGAAAACCATTGGGACATTTGAAAATATTTCAAACCTTTAAACATTCAAAATCGTGAACATATGATCTGATACGAATAGAATTGTCACGTTCTGACTCTCCCGTCGAGCATGTAGCGTTATCTTAGCATACGGGCATGACCTTCCCATATACTGGGATAGCGTCAGACATTCTAATTATTTAATAATTCTTCCAAAAGATAAAAATCCATCAAAATAAGAAATCATATAAACAATACACATGCAAGGGGCCCATCTGGCCATCCCTGTACACACAGGCATGTATCGACATACAATCGGGGAATCTCTATACATACACACATGCAGAATTGGTCATTCCAGCCATTCCAGAGTTCTCAATCATTCCATAATTTACAAATCTAAAGTAAAATATCAAAATCTATAAATATAATCAAAATATCCCAGCACAAGATAATGTATTTTCTGAAAATATTTCAAATTAAAATGAATGAAGTCCCAAATCATAGTCGTATGGATTTTATTAATACTTACCCAAAGAAAATAAACCAGTACCAATAAAATTCAAATGGTAAGATATGTACAGAACTTTATAAAACTGAAAGAAAGTATCAAAATCCAACATTATATTCTAAATGTCCCAGTACAAGATCAAACATTTTTTCAAAGATAATTTCAAGCAAAAGAATGTAGTCCCAAATCATAATCGTTCGGATTTTACCAATACTTACTCGAATAATTCAACTAGTATTAGTAAAATCCGCACGGTATGAGATGTATAGAACTCATTTCCATGGTCCAACGTTCTACACTCCCAAAATAAATACATAATCCATACTTACCCCAAAATACCACAAAGATCTTCACACAGTTCAAGGAGTCACCCTTAAGCTACACTTCTTCTGAAAAGTAATAAAGGAGATGAGGTAAATATTGAGAATACCCAGTGAGTGCAGTGCAATGATATATAACATATAAATGAGAGGTGATAGTGGTGATACCAAAACAATCATATAAAAATGTATCGTCATAATTGAAAACATTTATAAAAATCAATTTAATTCAAACCACCAGGACTCGTTTGGGCAAATCAAACAATTTATATCCATTCATCACAATTTTGGAGCATGCCGAAATTATTATCCTGCCAATGGCCATTGGCAGAATTCGTCAAAAGATTTTCTACAATTTTTGCATAAAAATCCCCTTCTCTTTGGCTTTGGCTCTGAAATTTTTTCATGGGGTGTCACCACGTCATCCGGCCGACTTGAGTGGCTCTCCAATCTACCACCTCTAAGGCTCTAATTTAATCACAAGTTTGCCCTAACCACACCACCCCGTTGGCCAGGTCTGTAGTAGGACTCAGACTATAGTCTTTTTCCAACACTATATTATGTAATTTCATTCATAAATCAATTCATACTTAAAGTATAAAGTAGAGCAATATTTCACAATTCACACAAGTATTCAGATAGAACATGGTACAATCAAACCAATAATAAACATCACAGATCATGGATTTATCACAAATTTCTTTCATGGCATACCACAATCACAAAATATTTACAAATCTAATTTAAAATTCATTTCAAATATAAATTGGTAAAATATATATTTAAAAAAAACTATTTACTCATTCATAGGAAGCATAACTGGTCACTCACCGATAGGGAGGGTATTCACTCTTTATTTCCACAAGTTTTGCAATATAATCTTATTTCGATCCTCAATTGATTTTTTCTTAAATCCACAATCACATTTATATCATCAATTTTCAATTATTTTTAGGGTTTATCAATTTTTCCTAATTTTGTACAACTCTAATATTTTCAGGACATATATAAATCTTCTTACCCTAAATTCAATAAGAAAATTTCGTTCAGTTACTAAAGGAATTAGAAATTTCCTCACCTAGGTTTTTGCAGTTCGCAGCCCTAAAGTCTGTGTACCTTGAGCTCAGTCTGGAATCCTACGATGCTTCCAAATTGAAGCAAAGTTAAACAATTAGGCCTAATCACCAAGAAAAATCGAACCCTAGAGCTATTAGCAAAATCGGCCCTTACCTGTGCAGTGGAGGAATCGGGGCCTAGGGTTTCTAATAGAGTGTTGTCACAACAGAGAGCAACTAAGGTTGTAGAAGGGCTCTCTGCAGTGAGAGCAGCGCCACGCGCGAGCGAGCCAAGGAGAGAGGTAGACTGCTATCGCGGGCGTGCGAGAAAGAGAGAGAGAGAGAGACTAGCGATCGTCTAGGCGGTGGCGGTGGTCGGAGAAAGGTATCGGTCGTGGGAGTTAGAGGGAGACGGGAGAGAGGTAGAGAGAACACGTCGGAGAGACAGAGAGAATTCGGGAAAGAGAGAGAGAGACGAAAGAGAGGGGGAGATTAGGGTAACCCTAATCTCCATAAAGGGGGGACGCAGCGTTTTGGGCAAAACGCTGCGTCTTCTCTCTCTCATTTTTTTTAAACATATATATATATAAATAAATAAATATATATATATATATATATATCTCTATACTCACATATATTAAACTCCAAATTCATCATCAATGGAATGCCCAATGAATTTTGTAACACAGATATTTTAAATATACCAAAAATTCCAATTCAATACCCCAAAATTAAAAATCAATAAAATTTAAAATTTTTCATTTTATTATAAAAATATTAACAAAATTTCTAATACCGGAATTTCGGTATTACATTCATAATTTTTCCTTAATATATATAGAACGATTGTTTGATTGATGATTTTGATATGAGACTAGGTGCTCGGGCATTAATACCTAAATTCCCTTGATCGTAGATCGGGAATAGTACTTATAGTCATGATATTATGATACAATAGGCGTTGTCCCGCATAAACTCACCTTGTATGCTATAGCAGACCCGTCTCGTTATATAGAGGTCACACGGTTGCGATATTATCGAGACGCAGACACTTCACATGGTTAGGTGGCGTGTATACGATACTTGATTTTTGAACTAACCAAGTTGAATCGAAAGGAGATGACTGAATGATGTTTCAGTCTAACACTTGGGGAGACGCGATGCTAATGCCAAGGTTAGGGTCATTTATCCGTTTAAAAGAAAAACTCTTGATGAATCGTCATTGGTCGAGGCAGACCCTTGCCAAGAGATTATTTTGGCATGAGTCTATGATTTATGATAGGAAATTGTATGCATATGTTTTATGGATGATGATGTTAGAAAAATGTGTTTGAACTTGTCATACACACTTAAAATATGGTATAAAGCATATATATATATATATATATATATATATTTTCATACCACTTATTAACTATATGTTATGATTATTCACTCACTGAGTAAATAATTTTACTCACTCCTCACTCCCTTAAATTTTACAGAGATAGTATTTAGAGGGACACGTTGATAAATATCGATGTACGCAAATTCCATAGACTATCGTTAGAGACGTATCACGATATGAAACTTCTGCTGTATCTTTTGAGGATATTATTTAATCATGTTAGAATGACTGTATGAAATAAAAGAATTTTCATTTGCAGTATATATATATGAGGAATTTTGTATTTAAATACTAATAAAATATTTGTAATTGAAATTTATGATTAGTCTTGTGTTATTTTGGATATACGTGGTGGGGTTGGGCCGATATCTGAGGTAACGAGTGGCTGTTCATGACCTTTGGATCACGGGCCAGGGTGTGACACCTTGTACTACCTAGGTGGGCATAAAAGGAGAAAACCCACCGAGCAAAGCACTTGTTTCCTGTGCAATAAAGATTCAGGTCTCTCTCTCTCTCTCTCTCTCTCTTATTTCTAATTTACTCTCTTTGTTTTGCAATTACGCAGCTTGGACAAGTTCTTTGATTCAAATGTTCTCTTCCTAATTTGATTTCCTAGTATCCAAAACCACACATAGCCAACCATCATGCAGAGGCACGAAAGAGGTAAAACTTTCATCCTTGAAACTAAGAAAAGGTGAAGAAAAGTAGGATTATTAAAAGTTAGTTGTTTATGAGGCAACTAAAAACTTTTGATTTTTAACGTGGATTTGTTTGATCCATTTGATTTTTGAAGCTGAGGGGAACGGAAATCCACGCCATCCAGTTGCTAAACGCATTAGCGTAATGTTAATAGAATCGGGACCTCCCCCATCGCCTGGATGTTGTATTTACAAGGTTCCTCGTGATATACGCCTTCTGAATGTAGCAGCCTATGAACCATGTGTAGTTTCAATAGGCCCTTTTCACCATGGCAAAAGCAATTTAAAAACAATGGAGGAGCGTAAAATTCACTACTTTCGGAGCTTCGTTCAGAGAGCAAATCTGGACGTGGATGACCTTGTCAACACCGTAAAGGAGTGGGAAGAAGAAACAAGAGCCTCTTATGGAGAAAAAATTGAGTTTAGTAGAGATGACTTTGTGCTGATGATTCTATTTGACGGCATCTTCATTATTGAGTTGTTCTTGAGAAAACAATTCCCTCAGTGGAGAGAGGACTATGACAACAAACTAACATTCCAATCAGGTTTTTTCGAGAACATAAATAGTGACTTGATCTTGCTCGAAAACCAGCTGCCATTCTTTGTCCTCAAGCGAATTTTCAACTATGCTTTTCAACGTCACCCGGTAAACTTCCTTCCCTTGATTGATCTTACATTTCTTTTTTTCTCAAGTTACAACACTCGGGACATGCGGCCGGAGCCGGGTTTTGAAAGGGAGCATTTCCTTGATTTCGTAAGAACTTTTCGTCTACCATCAAATTCAATGACGCAGCATGGAAGTGGTGCAAAAGTAGAGTTTCGGCCCGGAGCAAAGGAGCTTCATAAGGCTGGAGTCGAGTTCAAGAAGGCTTCTTCTGAACGCCCATTTCACATACATTTCGAAAATAGCATCCTCGAATTACCATGTCTGAATTTATATGACGACACGGAATCATACTTTCGTAACCTAATGGTGTTTGAGCAATGCCATTACCCTAATGACAGTCACATTCGAGACTATGTTGCTTTTATGGATTTCTTGATCAACACAACAGAAGATGTGGATTTACTTGTTCAGAGTGGGGTTATTGAAAACAATCTGGGTGATGCTGCTGCAGTGGCAACTCTGTTCAACAGTCTTTGTAAAAATATTACGATTGATGATTCCAGATTCTCTTATGCATCTCTTTGTGAAGAACTAAATGCGCATTGCAAATTCCTTTGGCATCATTGGAAGGCGATCTTGAGACGTGATTATTTCAGCAATCCATGGAGGACAGCAGCTACCATTGCAGCAATTATGTTGCTTGTGCTAACACTTGTACAAACAATTTGTTCCATAATTTCTCTTCGAAAATGAAATCATGTGTTATTGTAGTGCTTGCATGATCAGAGGATTTGCCTATTCTTATGACTGTTCGAGATTTGAGAACAATTTCTTCTGAATCTAATATAAAAGAAGCAAGTTTTGTATTTTTATACATAAAGTTGTCAACTCCATTCTTTTCTGATCACACAATTCAATCTATTCCTTAATGCTTTGCTCATGTTCATTGTCTTTGTTTTGAGCTTTCTTAGGAGCTATGTTTGAACTGAATCCAAGCAGGACGACATAAGTTTACATTTCAACGGGTTATTTACATAAATATTGTTAAAAGTAAAAAATAAAAAATTCAACAAATATGGTACTTTTTTTTTTAATTCCTAATCTAGGGAAATTGAAAACACTCGCTTTAAAGTCAATATCTTGAATATCGATTTCAATCGTGCCTAAAAAATTGCCAAATATCAACTTCAATTGTGTATAAAAAACTGCCAATAAAACTTTTTTTTTTAAAAAAAAGAAATCGACGTCAACTTTAGTGCTGCTCAAACACATCCCGTATAACATTATTATTTTTAAAAAATGGACATTAAAGTCGATATATTCAAAATCAACTTCCATTGTCTCTCATGCAATGTGTTACTCCCTCCTCTCCCTCTCTCTCCTCATTAATACTCTCTCTCTCTCTCCCCTCATTTAACACACAACAAACACACACAAACTTTTTTTTTTTTTTTAAAGGCCAGCGTACATCTCACTTTGGGACCCCCACTCCTAGTGCCACCTCTGGAAGCAAATTAGTGAGCAGCAAGAAGGAGTAATGCAAACATTGTGGGGAATTTCACTCCAGATTTTGTAATACGCTCAAAAGGTGCTATCAATGTGGAAAGGAGAGCCGTTTCTGTAACACTTGCCCAGAGTTTGGTCGAGGAGGCCAAGCAAATAGGAATCGCCCTAATGGATCTATAGGCAGCCAAGCAAACACTTTTATTCCACCTCCAGCTGGCACACCACGGACGGGGGCAAAGAGCAACTGTAACACTGAAAATTCGGTGTTAAAAATGTACCGTGAAATATTTTGGTGATTATAAAAGGAAATTATTTTATTTTTATTAATTTTCGATTTTAGGGTCTTAATTTCTAATTTTTGGTATCAAAAAAAAAATTGTCGAATCGCAAATTCATAATACATTCTATTTTAGTAAATTTAGAACTCCAATGTGACGAAAATATGAAAATATATATATACATATCGTTATTTATAATTATAAAAAAAAAGGGACAAAACACAGCAAAACGTTGCATTTTCCCCCAAATGAGGATTAGGGCTAAAAGCCCTAATCCCGTTTCTCCCTCCTCCCTTCTTTGTCTCTCTCACTCTCAGCCTCTGCTCTCTCCCTCCCGCTCGCGATCTCTCGCCATCACTCTCCCTCCACCGTGCGCAACCAAACCCCACCACCACCGCCACAACCGCGACCACCGCGAACCACCGCGGGTCGCCATCTCTCGGTCTCACGCCATATCTCTCTGTCGATCTCTCTCTCTACCACGGTCTCTCTCGATCTCTCTCTCTATCTGGATCTCTCCATCTCTTGCTCTCTTTCACATCCTCTCAGTCCCTCTTTTCTATGCACGAAAGGACTCTTAGTCTCCCTCTCCCGCTCGCGAAGAGCCTTCGTTCTCCTCCCTGCTCGCGCGGTCTCCTGCGAGTAGCTTCTGCCACCTTACGGAAGCCCTAATTGAAAACCCTATCTGCGATTATGATCCGCTCTGCATAGGTGAGATTCAGTCCCTAACCCTAATTTTAGGGTTTCAAACTTTCTTAGAAATTAGCTTTAGATTATTGAAATTTACTTTAAATTGGGAGTTTTGCAGGTCTGAGAATGGACTGAAAAGACATCTAAGCGAGGATTGCAAACTGCAAGAAACCCTAGGTGAGGGATTTTCAATCCCTTCAATACTCAGACTATTTTGTTGAATTTAGGTTGAGAATAAGTGTAGATATATTCTGAAAATACGCTATATCCGTAGGAAATGCGTTATTCTTGAAAGTTTGTATAAAATGATTGAAGTTAGGTCTAGAATTTGATGTGAATTGGACTGAGAAGCATGTTAGAATGTCGTAGATAGTATTAGAGTTTTATTTGATTGATTTGCGTAGTTTTTCTTAGAATTTGAATTGAAATTGACATGAATTAAAATAAGATTATGTAAATTCGGTAGAAAATTGATAAAATTGAGGAATATTGGAAATTTAAAGTCGTTGGTGATGGAAATGATCCTAAATTGATGAAACGAAAGTTTAGGAATGTGGTTATGCAAATTAAGGCTATTTTAAATAAAAGAGAAATTTGAAAACCCTTTAATAGAGCCTTAATTGATAATTATTTGTGTTAATTGGTCTAGGTTGACCTTTAGAGACTCGAGATGAGTCATTTTGAGTTGATTTCGGAAATAGGGAGTGGAAACCCTCCCTAGAGACGAGTAGACGGTCCGTTGTGTAATAAATGAGTAAAATGGTTTTAAATTCTTTGGTATGATTTTGAATGATTTTCACATAATTTATATGAAATGATTTGTGATTGTGGGATGTCTGAAATAGAAATTTGAATTACGAATACATCTTATGTGATTATAAATGAATTTGTGTCATTTGCATTTGGATACTTGATTGGTAAATGCTTGTAACATGATTTTCGGAATATATTGATGAAATATGGCACATTGTTTGAAATGGAATGATTGTGAAATGATGGTGCACGAGAGAAATGGCTATAGTCATTCCCACCACGGAGAGACCCGATGGGGTGACGTGGGTGGGGTTTATTTGCGAGAAAGGTAAGCGGCCTCTGCTCTGCCACGTCGGACTATCCGGATTGCACCCCGGTGAGGTTTGGGCCAACGCCAAGGAAAAGGGTAGTGTTTTGAAAAACTGAAATGGAAAACCCCTTGGCGGGCTTTCATCTTGGTTCGGCCAAACGCAAGGCGGAAGCATTTTCGATGGGACTCTTATCATTTTCTGAGAAAATGTTTGATATGGATGCATATTTTGTAAATGATGTTAAATTATTGAAAATGTTTGGATATGGAAAATTCTGTTTAAGATATGCTTTGACATCCCCCACTTTCACCCCTTATTTATTACACAATCATACCATTGTACTCCACTCACTGAGTATTTATAATACTCACCCCTCTCTTTAACATTTTTTAGAGGAAGATTAGACTTGTGACCGAGTTTGGAGCTTGGGAGGTTCTACCAGCTGACTTGTGTAGGTGTATATAGTGATGTATAAATATTTTTGTCTGAACTGAAATCCATAGAGAGGAAGACTTGTATAATTCTTTTGGTACGGATTTAATCGATACTTGTTTCCTGTATAGGAATAAGTATTGATGAAATCTGTACATGGTTTATGCTGGAGTTGTTTGAAACTTGTTTATTTTCTTTAATTCCCATTTTTGGTAAAACCTCATTGTTTGAGTGGGACATTTGGTTTGTAATATGGAGATTTGTTATTTTCTTTCGATTTTTACGAAATTCTGTACATCTCATATCGTTTGGATTTTATTGACGTTAGTTTGATTGCGTCAGGCAAGTGTTAGTAAAATCCTACGACTATATTTTGGGACTTCTTGTTTGTTAAGTGCTTTATTCATACTGTGAACTTTGAAATGGCTAGGATAGCCATATTACATGCTTGCATGTATAGGTTCCCTCTCCCCGATTGTGTGTTGATGTGTGATTGTGTGTACAGGGATAGACCGAATGGGTCCTTGCATGTGTATTGTTATGTGATTTTTCTTGTTTGTGATGATTTGTGTACTGGAAGCGTTGTTATGCTAATTTATAACCTTGCGGAGTCCCGGTACATGGGGAAGTTCTGCCCGTGTATCGAGACTACGCGACGGCTGTTGCGTGGTTGATCCGAGGATTGGGGCGTGACAGCAACACTGTAGCTGCTCCAACTCAGCGTCCACAAACTAGGGCACAGACCAGGATTTATGCAATGACCAACAAGGATGTCCAAAACAACTCTGATATAGTTACAGGTAAATTTCCTAGAACCCAAACTTGATATTTTAGAATATTATGAGATTTTGATTGCTTAATTTTGAATTTGAGGTGATTTTGATATTTGATGATGGTTTGATAACATTGAGGATTTTAAATTCTGATTGTATTTGGTTAATTTATGAATTGATCCTTATTTCTCGTATGCATAAGTATGATGAAAATTTTTGAAATTGATACTCGTGTTTTAATTGATAATGGGTCTAATAATTCTTTTGTGAGCACTAAGTTTGCCAAACACTTGAATAGACCATTAACCCCACTTGAAGAGGAGTTATTGGTTGTCACTCCGTTAAGGGAATGGTTGTACAGAAATACCATGTTTAAGACCTGTGAAGTAAAGGTAAAAGGAGAAATTCTTGAAGTAAACTTGATACCATTAGAAATGAGGGACTTCGATGCTATATCGGACATGGATTGGCTACACCCTCAGAGGGTTTATGTAAACTGTTTTACTAAGGAGGTAGAGTTCCGTAGACCAGGATATCCTCCGCTTGTATTTGTCGGTGAACAGCGAGTCCAACCGAGTTATATAATCTCGGTATTGGAGGCATGGAAATTAGTGCACAGGGGTTGTGAAGCTTATCTAGGTCATATCATCGATACCACTGTACAGAGTCCGAAATTGATGAATGTTCCGGTGGTTAATGAGTTCCCGGATGTTTTTCCAGATGAGTTACCAAGTTTACCTTCGATTTGGGAGTTCGATTTTGTTATTGACTTGACTCCTGGAACCACACCTATTTCTATACCTCCATATAGGATGGCATCTATGGAACTGAAAGAGTTGAAGGTCCAACTTTAAGAATTGTTGGATAAGTGATTTATTCGACAGAGTACCTCACCTTGAGGTGCTTTGATTTTGTTCGTGAAAAAGAAAGATGACACACTCCGGTTGTGTATTGATTACCGACAGGTAAACAAGGTGACCATTAAGAATAAATACCCCTTATCGACGATTGATGATTTGTTCAATTAACTCTAAGGGGCGAGTGTCTTTTCGAAGATTGATTTGAGGTCCGGCTATCTCCAATTGTGGATAAAGGAAGATGATGTTCCCAAGATAGCGTTTAGGATGCGGTATGGGCACTATGAGTTCCTAGTGATACTTTTCAGTCTAACGAATGTTTCGACAGTTTTTATGGATCTCATGAATCGAGTCTTCCATTCCTATCTTGACAAGTTCGTCATTATCTTCATTGATAACATCTTGGTGTATTCCAAGAATGACGAAAAATATGCAGAACATCTTCAAACTGTGTTACAGACTCTCCGAGATAAGCAATTGTATGCTAAATTCTCAAAATATGAATTCTGTCTGAAAGTTAGCTTTTTGGGACACGTGGTATCCGGAGAAGGAATATTTGTTGACCCGAAGAAAATAGAGGCCATTTTGAAATGAAAACAACCCAAGAACATCATCGAGGTGCATAGTTTTCTCGGTTTGGTAGGGTACTACTGAAAATTTGTGGAGGTTTTTTCCAAGATTGCAGCTTTGCTGTCTAGTTTGACACGGAAGGGAATTAAATTTGAATGGAATGATAAATGTGAGCAGAGTTTTCAAGAACTCAAAAGAAAACTCACGTCGGCTCCTATACTTGCTCTTCCTATTACTGGTGATGATTATATAGTTAACATTGATGCTAGTAAACAAGGCCTAGGATATGTTCTAATGTAGGATGACAGAGTTATCGCCTACGCTTCTCGTCAGTTAAAGAAGCATAAGCTGAATTATTCTACCCATAATCTAGAACGTGCTGCTATTGTTTTTACTTTGAAGATTTGACGACATTACCTATACGAAGTCACATGCAGAATTTTCACCGATCACAAGAGTTTCAAGTATTTGCTTACCCAAAAAAAGCTCAACTTGAGACAAAGGAGATGACTAGAACTGATTAAAGACTATGATTTGGTGATTGACTATTACTCGGGTAAGATAAACGTTGTTGCGGATGCTCTGAACCGCAAGTCATCATTTTCTCCATCTCAAGCAAGTTCTTATCTCTCATGCCTAGTTGGAATTCATACTCTTGGAGCCAAATTAGCCTTTGATGACAATGGTGCACTTTTGGTGAAGTTCGAAGTTCAACCAACCTTGATAGATCGTATTAAAAAGCTCCAAGCAATAGATGAGGATTTAAAGGAGATAGTAGAGAAGATTCGCAAGGGCGAAACTGGAGATTTCTATATTCGGGAGGATGACATGGTGATGTATGGGAAACGGATTTGTATTCCCAAGAATGATGAGCTTCGAAAGGCCATTCTGGAGGAAGCACACTATTCGGCTTATGCTATGTATTCAGGAAGTATTAAAATGTACAGAACCATCAAAGAAACTTATTGGCGGTCGGGATTGAAGCGGGAAATAGCCAAATTTATAGCAAGATGTCTCGCAAATCAAGGCCGAACATCAGAAATCGGCTGGGACACTTCAGTTATTGCCTATACCGAAATGGAAATGGGAGCACATCACTATAGATTTCGTGGTGGGATTACCACATACTCTGAGTCATCACGATGCTATTTGGGTGATAGTTAACAGACTCACAAAATCGGCACATTTTCTCCCGATTCAGAATACTTATTCTTTAGAGAGATTGACATAACTGTATATTGATGAGATTGTCCGACTTTACGGGGTTCTAGTATCAATTGTATCAAATCGTGATCCCCGATTCACATCTAGATTTTGGCCTAAGTTACAAGAGGCATTAGGTACTAAGTTAAAATTCAGCACTGCATTTCATCCGCAGATGGATGGACAATCTGAATGTACAATCCAGATATTGGAAGACATGTTTAAAGCATGCATTATGGATTTCCAAGGGAGTTGGGATAGACATCTTTCGCAAATTGAATTTGCATATAACAACAGCTACCAAGTTAGTATTGGGATGCCTCCCTATGAAACTCGCTATGGAAAGAAATGTTGGATTTTATTACGTTGGGATGAAGTGGGAGAACAGAAGATTAAAAATATGGAGCTAATTGAAACAACAATAGAAAAAGTAAAGGTGATTCGGGCGAGAATGAAAGCGGCTCAAAATAGAGAGAAGAGCTATGCCGACAAAAGGAGAAGACGTTTGGAATTTGAGGTCAGAGATATAATTTTCTTGAAGATTTCACCTTGGAAGGGTGTAATTCGATTCAGAAAACGAGGCAAATTGAATCCAAGGTACATTGGGCCATTCAAGATCCTTGAGAGGGTTGGAAATGTGGCCTACCGATTGGAATTACCTTCGGATTTAGAGAAAATTCATGATGTGTTCCATGTCTCAATTTTAAAGAAGTATTTGTCGGATTCTTCTCATGTAATTGAAACTCCTCCAATAAAGTTGAACCCAGATCTGAGTTTCAAAGTACAAACTGTGCAAATACTAGATCGGCGCTCAAACAGTTAAAAAATAGTCAGATTCCTATCAGTAAAGTATTGTGGAGAAAAAATCAAGTGAAAGAACAGACTTGGGAGACTGAAAAATCAATACGGAAGCAATACCTGCAGCTCTTTAATATATAAATTGTATTTTGAAATTTCGAGGATGAAATTTGTTTTAGAGGGTTAAATGTTGTAATACCGAAAATCTGGTGTTAGAAATTTTGTTAATATCTTTATAATAAAATGAAAAATTTTAAATTTTATTGATTTTCGATTTTGAGGTATTAAATTAGAATTTTTGGTATATTCAAAACATCCGTATTACAATATTCATAATGCATTTCATTGATGATAAATTTGGAGTTTAATATATGTGAGTATAGATATATATATGTTTAAAAAAATGAGAGAGAGAAGATGCAGCGTTTTGCCCAAAACGCTGCGTCCCCCCTTTATGGAGATTAGGGTTAGAAACCCTAATCTATCCCTCTCTTTCGTCTCTCTCTCTTTATTTCCCGAATTCTCTATGCCTCTCCGTCGTGTTCTCTCTGCCTCTCTCCCATCTCCCTCTGCTTTCCACTGCTGACGCCTTTTTCTAACCACCGCCACCGCCTAAACAATCGCTTATCTCTCTCTCTTTCTTTCTCCCTCTCTCTCTTTCTTTCTCTCTCTCTCCTGCACGCGACAGCAGTTTGCCTCTCTCCTTCGCTCGCTCGTATGCGGCGCTGCTCTCATAGCAGAGAGCCCTTCTGCAACCTTAGCTACTCTCTGCCGTGACGACACTCTGTTAACAACCCTAGGCCGCGATTCCTCCACTACACAGGTAAGGGCCGATTTTGATTATAGCTCTAGGGTTCATTTTTCTTGGTGATTAAGCCTAATTGTTTAACTTTGTTTCTATTTGGAAGCACTCCAAGATTCCAGACTAAACTAAAGGTACACGGACTTTAGGGCTACGAACTGCGAAAACTTAGGTGAGGAAATTTCTAATTCCTTTAGTAACCGAACGAAATTTTCTTGCTGAATTTAGGGTGATAAGACTTGTATATGTCCTGAAAATAATAAGGTTGTACAAAATTAGGGAAAATTGATAAACTCTAAAAATAATTGAAAATTGATGATATAATTGTGATTGTGGATTTAGGAAAAATCAATTGAGGATCGAAATAAGGTTACATTAGAAAACTTGTGGAAATAGGGAGTGAATACTCTCCTCATAGGTAAGTAGATGGTTATGCTTCCTATGAATGAGTAAATAGTTTGTTTGTTTTTTTTTTAAATATATGTTTTACCAATTTATATTTGAAATGAATTTTGAATTAGATTTGTAAATGTTTTGTGATTGTGGTATGCAATGAAAGAAATTTGTGATAAATCCATGACTCGTGATATTTATTATTGATTTGATTCCACTATGTTCTATCTGAATACTTATGTGAATTGTGAAGAATTGTTTTACTTTATACTTTAAGCATGAATTGATTTATGAATAAAATTGCATAATATAGTGCTGAAAAAAGACTATAGTTTGAGTTTTGCCACGGACTTGGCCAGTAAGGCGGCGTGGTTATGGCTAACTTGTGATTAAATTAGAGGCTTGGAGGTGACGGGTTGGAGAGCCACTCAAGTCGGCCGGATGATGTGGTGGTACCCCACGAAAAAATTTCTGGGCCAACACGAAAGTAAAGGTGATTTTTATATAAAAATTATAGAAAATCCTTTGACAGATCCTGCCAATGACCATTGGCAGGATAATAATTTCGGCATGTCCCAAAATTGTGATAAATGGATATAAATTGTTTGATTTGCCTAAACGAGTCATGGTGGTTTGAATTAAATTGATTTTTATAAATGTTTTCAATTATAACGATACATTTTTATATGATTGTTTTGGCATCATCACTATCACTCCTCATTTATATATTACATAACATTGCACTTTACTCATTGGGTATTTCCAATAATCACCCCCTCTCCTTTATTATTTTTCAGAGAAAGTGTAGTTTAAGCCTTGAACTGTGCGAAGATCTTTTATGGTATTTTGGAGTAGGAATGGATTATGTATTTATTTTGGCAGTGTAGAACATTGAACCATGGAAAGGAAGTTTTGTACATCTCATACCGTGTGGATTTTACTGATACTGGTTGAATTCTTCGAGTAAGTATTGGTAAAATCATAATGATTATGATTTGGAAATTCATTCTTTTGCTTGAAATTATCTTTGGAAAAATGTTTTATCTTGTATTGGGACATTTAGAATATAATGTTGGATCTCGATACTTTCTTTCGATTTCATGAAATTCTATACATCTCATACCATTTTAATTTTATTAGTACTAGCTTGTTTTCTTCAGATAAATATTAGTAAAATCCATACGACTATGATTTGGAACTTCATTTATTTTGATTTGAAATATTTTTAGAAAATGCATTATTTTGTGTTGGGACATTTGGATTTGAAATATTAGTAAATTATGGAATGATTGAGAACTTTGGAATGGCTAGGATGGCCAATTCTGCATGTGTGTATATACGGGGATTCCCTGATTATGTGTCGATGCATGCCTATATGTGCAGGGATGGCCGGATGGGTTCCTTACAAGTGTATTATTTATATGATTTCTTATTTTGATATATTTTATGTTTTGGAAGAATTATTGAATAATTAGAATGCCTGGCGTTATCCCGTTATATGGAAGGTTATGCCCGTATGCCGAGATAACGCGGCGGTTGTTACGTGTTCGACGAGAGAATCGGGACATGATAATGAAATCCGATACCTCATGTATTTCGATATAAATATCATCAAAGTACATTTCGTAATTCAAATATGACACATATTTTTTATCAAAATTCATGGATGCATATTAAAAGAAATTTTTGAGATACTCAATTTATCACAAAATCAATATCAATCCATTTAACAAACTATTTCATAATTCATTTCACAAATCATGTTTTGAAAATGATAAAATATGTTTTTGTTTTTTAACTACATGGCAACAGTAAGACTCACTCACATATACAGGAAGGGTACACCACTCCCCTAAAACCTTATTACTTAACTGAGTCGCCCCTAAAATGTAGTTTAGTCGTTTACTCTTAAGACAACAACAACATATATATGTCAATCCTGCCGATTTCTTTCAATAATTTCATTCTAATTTGATTTAGTCCGATTCCAATTCACTCTAGTTTGTTTAAACTCATACATCTACAATTCAGATTTTTTTTCAAGTTTTACTCTTGCGTAGTTTTAAAAAAAACGTCATAACTTTCTCAATATAACTCGAAATTAAGTGATTCGAATTTCTAATTAAAACTAAAACATATATCTACATTTTTCAAGTTCAACTCATCTCCAAATTCTCATTGCACGAATTTATAAAAATCTATTTTCAACACAGTTTGTACTTATATAACTAATTTGCGCAGTTTTGGTAGAAAATTCATATCTCAATATATACAACTTCGATTTATATGATTCTAAATTAAATTAAAAGATAAGAGATAGTTCTACAACTTTCATGTTTAGTATTTCTTTTAATTGTAAGTGAATAATTTTATAAAATTCCATTTTTTTTCAAATCTAGTTCTAAATTATGCTCTGCACAGTTTCAGTAAAAATACCATAACTTCCAGTATACTACTCCAATTCAAGTGAATTTTATCTTATTTTAAAGATAAGATAGAGATCTAAAAGTTTCATATTTTTATTTTTCCCTAATTTTGTCCAAAGTTTATCTTAATATTTAAATCAAGTTACTGGTCGTGCACAGGATAGTGAATATAATATCGATTTTTACTGTTTCTTCTAAAAATCATCATAACTTCATTTCTTAATGAAAAATTTTACACCATAGCTCATTTTAAAGTTTAGTGAGTCTAGTTCTACCAAAACTAAACCAATCTAAATTTTAATCATCATAGGATAAGATATCATGACAAGACTACAGATAACGCAAATTAAAATATTCATATCTAGCATGTTAGTGCATATATTTAATTTCACTACCTGTAAAGACTTTAAATTTAAGTATTTTACCTTCCTTTGTATGATCCTTTGCTAACTAATACCTATCACCTTGATCTTGATTTTCTTGAAATCTTGGTCACCTTAGCTCTATAGTAACATAATTCATTAAATATCAATCTTTACACAATCCTGATACTATTTTAATCAACTAGAGATATGGAGTCAAAAATATTCTTACCACTTTTACTTGTACTCCTTCTCCTGTCACGCCCCTAACCGGGATCGTGAACAGTTTGGTTGGTATCAGAGCTCTAGGTTGAGAGCTGTGTTTTATAAAAGAGTTTTGGAAAATAATCTCAAGTATAATTTAAAAGTCCTCAATGCATATGAGAGTTTCATTACAGTCATGAGATCCCAATACATGGTTTTAGGCATATGAGTTATTCTTTTTAGGGGGTTAGATACGGTGCGTATCTAACCTAGCATATCATTTCCATCGATTTTTAAACCGGTAACTCTATTCATTTTAGGGGGTTAGTTATTTCGCAACTAACCCTAATCTTTGAATCATATCTAATTTAAGTTCTTTCTTTGAAAGATTATGATTACTAGACGATGCACTAGATTTGTACCTGAGACATCTAGAATACTCGAGGATGTTCCCTCGTCAGGTGTACCCTTCTAGCACTCTCTCAGCCAGCTATTATAGTTATGGTTCTATCACCATCATTTGATGTATTTATGTAGGTATATGAGTGGTACACCTCCCATTGGATTCGAATGCCTTGATTCATAACTCAAATTCTTTTTAGGGGGTTAGTTACTCCGTAACTAACCCTAATCCTTGATTTCCACTTAATAAAAAGGTGCTCTGTTTGCAGAACTATGCCGCCTAGATGTAGTAGGCGCGGTGCACCACTAGAGAGTCCCTTAGTGTCTGATGCACTTGTGGCACTCGAGACTTCACGAGTACCAGAAGATGCTTCCTCTACTAACGCACCTTCACTAGTGCCACCCTCAGCACCTCCACCGGCTGTTACAACTGAGATTCCTCCACCACCACTCGACGCCTTGACACAATGGCAGGAGTGGTACAGTAGATATGGAGTGCAGATGTCACCACCTCTACCATAGACTCCAGCGACCGCACCTGCGGCCATACTTGCTCCTACGACATCGATTCCTCCTCCGGTGACCGGTTCTTCCATTTCTAGTCCAACCGATGAGACATCGGTTACTTTGAGGCGCATCCATGAGCTTACTCAGTTGGTGACAGAGTTACGACAGCTTAGATACACAGACTTTTCAGGATCTAGTGATGCCGTAGCGGCAAAGCACTGGATCTATAGGATTCACAGGATCCTTACTGATGTGGGATTGTCAGAGGAGCTCAGATTGAGAGTTGTTGAGAGACTCCTCAACGGTGATGCCCTCACTTGGTGGGAGGCTATTTGTGACGAGGCTATTGACTCACTGCGGTAGGAGGACTTTTTGAGGGAGTTCGACCGCAGATATTTTACGGAGTCCTAGTAGGACCATAGAGGATTGAGACCTAGACGAGCCAGAGTTTGAAGTGGGGTAGGACTTCTAACTTTTAGGGAAGCCCCTCTCACTTTACATCAACACAGTTTGGACAGGGACCACATCCCTAGAGTTTTAGAGTACAGGCCCCTAGTGCCTCTAGTTATTCCACAGCACTGCACCATCCTATCTGCCGCGACTACTGCTAATGTCATTTTGGAGCTTGTGGAGCTCCCCTTAGATGCTTCTAATATAGGAAGCAAGGACACATTTGGAGTACTTGTCTTGACCTAGGTTGCAGAGGTCAGGTACCATAGATACACACGGGTAAATCACGGATGGGTTAGCAGGGGGTACCTGCACACTCAGTACACACCGCTCCATGGACTGCAGTAGGGAGCAATACTGCACTAGACCCTTTGCGATAGTAGCCGAGGGCATAGACTCGCATATATGGTATGACACAGGAGGACGCTTAGGTGAACCCAGATGTGATGGGTGATACTTCCACGGATTCTATTATTTAGGAGTTTATAGATACTCTCCTTTTTTAAATCATGTATATCATGATAGCTATGTACCGTCTTGACTAGTTAAAGCTCTAGAAGCTTAACTATTGTGATCCTCTTTTGAAACCATGCATCTCATGATGATATGTACGGTTATGACTGGTTAAAGCCTTAGAGGCTTGACTACTTGATATATATATATACGTATATCTTTTGCGTCTCCTATATTGGTTCCTTTTTCAATTTCTCGCATCATGAGTACCATGAAAATATTCAGAGTTGATGCCCGTGTTCTTATTGACACTAGCTCAAATTATTCTTACGTGAGAGTATTATTTCGCTCGACAGTTGGGTAGACTGTTATCGTCGCTAGATGAGAAGCTACTAGTTATCACTCCTCTTGATAAGCAATTGGTCAGAAAATTCAGTGTATAGAGAGTGCTTATCTCTCTTGTTTGATGGGACCCCGTATATTAGGAGTTAGTTTGGTTAGTGATGATCGAGCAGCATTACTAGCTTGATTTGAAATGCGGCCAACCTTGCTCGACCGCATTAGAGAGATTTAGGGAGCGAATGAGGAGCTCCAAGGTATTCTTGATAGATCTGTAGAGATGATGATAGAGAGTTCTGAGTCCATGATAACGGACTAATAATATATCGATAGCGGGTTTGCACTCCCACCAACAGTGAATCTTCGTAGAAAGATTCTAGATGAAGCTCATTCATCTATTTACGTTATGCATTTGAGAGGTACAAAAATGTACCTAACTATCCGAGATAGTTATTAGTAGTCTGGTATAAAGAGAGAGTTCGTTGCTTGATGCCTGATTTGTCAGTAGATGATGGCCAAACATCAGTGACCCACAGGTGCTTTGCAGCCTTTTCCCATTCCCGAGTGGAAGTAGAAACACGTCACAATGGATTTTGTGATAATGATTGTCGCAGACTTCAGCACGGCACAATGCTAATTGGGTGATCATCGATAGACTCACCAAGTCCGCACATTCTATTCCGATTCATGCTGATTATTCCTTAGAGGTATTAATAAGCCTCTATGTTGACACGATTATCAGGCTTCATGGGGTATCAATGTCAATAGCATCGGATGGAGACCCCAGATTCACTTCTAGATTTTGGTCCAGATTATAGGGAACATCGGGTACTAGACTAAGCTTTAGTATCGCATACCACCCCTAAAGCTCATGCTGAGAGCATGTATTAGGTATTTCCGGAGTAGTTGGGATCGGCATCTTCTACTGGTTGAATTTGCATATCATAGCAGCTAATAGGCCAGTATCAGGATGCCCCATATGAGGCACTGTATGGCAGGGAGTGCCGCACCCCGATATGTTGGGGTGAGGTCGTAGAACGACATCTCAACAATGTTGAGTTGATTAGGAAACGAAAGATAAGGTTAGGGTCATCCGTGGGCGGATGAGAGCCGCCCAGGACCGGCAGAAGGTATATGCCGATTATAGACGGCGACACCTTAAGTTTGCCACAAGAGATATGATTTTCTTGAGGATATTTCCTTTAAAAGGAGTTATACGGTCCAGGCAGCGGAGCAATCTGAGTCCCAGATATATTTGTACCCTTCCGTATCCTTGAGAGGGTCGGGAGTGTGACATACAAATTGGAGTTGCCAAATGAACTATCCTGTATTCATGATGTCTTTCATGTCTCAGTACTAAGGAAGTACCTAGCAGATCCTTCTCATGTACTTGAGCCTCCACCTGTTGAGTTGCGTGAGGACCTTAGTCTTCTAGATCAGCCCGTGGCTATTCTAGATCAGCAGGTCAGAAAGCTGCGGAGCAAGGAAGGTTCATTGGTCAGAGTCTTATGGAGGAGTGATCAAGTTGAGGAAGAAATCTCGGAGCCCGATGAAGCTATAAGGAGACGGTACCTCATTTGTTTACTGTTTAGCTTCATTTTAATTTCGAGGACGAAACTTGTTTTTAGGGGGTTAGAAAATGTAACACCGACACTACGGTGTCCGTATTGTACTCCTGTATTTGAAATTAATAAAAATATTTCCTCCGTTTATATATATATATATATATATATATAGAAAAATTTTAGTTTTATTGATTTTTGATTTTGGGGTATTAAATTTGAAATTTTGGTATATTTTAAAATGTCGTATCCGTAATTCGCAAAAAATCCTATTTCTATAAAATTTATATTCTAGAGAAAAGTGGATATAAAAATATATATATTGATATTTATTAATTTATTTAAATTTATTAAAAAAAAAAAAGAAGGGGCAAAACGTGGCGTTTTGCCCCCAAATTCAATTAGGACTTTTAGCCCTAATCTTCCTCCTCCTTTCACCTCTTTCTCATTCTCTCATCCTCTCCCGCGAACCTCTTCGCATTCCCCGCCGCCGCCTCCACCGCAACCTCCCTCCTCTGCCACTATCAGCCGTCCACCACCGTCTCTCTCTCTACCTCCCCTTCTGTTTTCTTCCGTCTTCCTTTCCCTCTCATTGTCGCTCGCTCTCTTCCTCCCGATCTCTTCCTCTCCCTCACCGAAACCCATCTGCGGCTGGCTCCGCCACCTCCGCCACCGCTAGCTGCCACCGATCGCCACCCATAGCCACCACCTCTGTTTCACTTTCCCTCTCTATCTCTACTCTTTCTGTTTTCTCCATCCCGCATGCGAACAGTCCTTCCCTCCTGCGTGAGCGACGATCGAGCTTTTGCTCTCTTTTTCTTCTCTTTCACGCGCGAACAGAACACCACTGTCCTTGCTCGCGCGCGCTCTACTCTCTCTCTATCGAGAGATCCTCCTGCGATCCTTGTTGCGACAGGCCCCTCCTGCACGTGCGCTAGCGCGCGATAGCCCCGCGTGTGCGACAGCTCCTGTGCGTGCGGCTACAGCACTCCTTTATTGCTCGCACTCTCGCGCGCCTTCTGCCACTCTTGCAGAGTCCCAAACCAGCAGGCTTCAAAATCCTAGACCGACTTGATCCACTGCGAAGGTTAGGGTAACAGCTCCGAGTTAAATACTTTAGGGTTGAATGTTCTCAATAGCTAAGTTAATTATTAACATTATTTTAGTTGGAAGTGTTACAGGTTTTGGAGTGACTTGAACGGAGCAAGGAATTTAAGTCTGTGATCCGAAAACCCTTAGTGAGGTAAAATGCAAATTTTTTCGATAAATTAAGTGAATCTAGGATAGAGAGATCTTTATATATTTAGGATGTATTTAGATTTGATTTGAATGCATTTATGAAATTCTATGTTTGAATATTAAGGTTGAGTCTAGTGTCTGATATGGAAAGAGAATGTTCCGGAGGATAGAATCATATTGATTTGATTTGAATGGTTGCTTTTAGAGTTTAATTTGACGAATGCATGAAAATAGTGAGAAATTGGGATTTGAGTTTAAGGATCGATGCGGTCTTTCTCATTATAAGTTGTCTTGCATATAGGCAATCAAAATACAACTTCTATATTATGAAAATAGACTTCAATACCTTGAAAATGACATATGATTTGAAGAAATCGGATAAGAATCGAAAAGTGTATGATTTTTCAAAGATTTTTCTAGTTTGTAAGAAATTTATTTATTTTAAGCGTATTTCCAATTTTGATTGGTTTTAGGATTGAATCAGACTTGATTTTGATTTGATTAATTATTTATAAATAGAATGAAATTGATGACATTAGAGTATATTTATAAATCGAAGAATTTGGATTTGTATAAAATTTGAGAAAATGGATAAAACCTAAAAATATTTGGAAATTTTATTGATGAAATGAGAATTTAGAAAGGTGATTGTGTAAATGTGTTGATTTTTGCTTAATTTGGGTGTGGAAATCAAATAAATGAATGTTATAGTGTGCAAGAAATTTCAGTATATGAAATGTTTGATTTAAGTCTTAAATGAACATATATTGAGGGGAGAAACCCTAAGGAAACATGTACAGGAAAATTTAGAACTTTGAGTATGAAATTTGATGGGTTTTAATGTGATTTTGAGTGTTAAAATGTGGATTTGATGTACTTGTGTGTGTGCTAGATTTTGGCATTGAAGTATGGTGTGTATATATGTGTATTAGTGAATGAAATGAGGAAGGAATGAGTGCAGAAATTTCTACACAAATGGAAACTAAAAAGGAAGTCATTTTCATGTGAAATATGTAGTGAAATGTAAGGAAAATGGAATAAGAAAGTGTACAGAATTCTGTGGTGTGTTATTGACTATGTGTATGTGAAATTGAGACCATGAGTGTGAGGAATTATATATATATGTATGCTGAATTTTGGATAGAGGTTAGCGAGCATATGGATATAAAAATGTCTTGACCGAATCCATAGGAGAGATTGGAATTGAATCTAGTAAGCAAGATGGAGGCTTATATGTGTATGTAATAAAGTATAAAAAGTGTATGCATATATAGTGATATTGGTGTGTTAAAGTGATATGAAAATGTGTAATTATAAAGAATGAGCAAAAGCATGTGTTTGAATTTATATGATAAATGTATAGTATTGTATTGGTGTATTGAAGAGAAGAAATTGATAAAGAATTTTGAATAAGAGTGTGTTGATGTATATGCTGGCTCTTATGTGCAGCGAGAGATTTGGATTGGTGTGAGCTTTGTGCAGGATTGGTTGAGTACCACCACTTGAGTCTTGTGGACATATTGTAAGTATGAACAAAATATGAAGAGTTAAGATAGTGGCCTAAAAGACTTGACTTAACATTGGAAATTTGAAAGTGAAAAACATGTATTTTAGCCAATTGAACAACATGTAGTCCTTTAGCATATTGAGGGAGTTCGACCGCAGATATTTTACGGAGTTCTAGTAGGACCATAGAGGGTTGAGACCCAGACGAGTCAGAGCTCGAAGTGGGGTAGGACTTCTAACTTTTAGGGAAGCCCCTCTCACTTTACATCAACACAGTTTGGACAGGGACCACATCCCTAGAGTTTTAAGAGTACAGGCCCCTAGTGCCTCTAGTTAGTCCATAGCACAGCACCATCCTATTTGTCGCGACTGCGGCTGATGTCATTTTGGAGCTTGTGGAGCTCCCCTTAGATACTTCTAATATGGGAAGCAATGACATATTTGTAGCTCTTGTCCTGACCTAGGTTTCAGAGATCAGGTGTCACAGACACACATGGGTGGACCATAGACAGGTCAGTAGGGAGCACCTGCACACTCAATACACACCGCTCCATGGACTGTAGCCGGGAGCAACATTGTACTAAACTCCTCACGATAGCAGCCGAGGGCAAAGGCCCGCGTATATAGTATGACACAGGACGCTTAGGCGAACCCAGATGTGATCATGGGTACCATGAAAATATTTGGAGTCGACACCCATGTTCATGTGTACACCGGCTCGAACCATTCTTGTGTGAAAGCTTCATTCATCCAACTGTTGGGTAGACAATATTCACCACTAAATGAGGAGTTATTAGTTATCACTCCTCTTAGTGAGTAGTTGATTAGAAATTCGATATATAGAGTGTTTATCTCTTTTGTTGATGGAACTCCGTGCATTAGGAGTCAGTTTGACTAATGATGATCGAGCAGCATTACTAGCTTTATTTGAAATGAGGTCGACCTTGCTTGACCGTATTAGAGAGATTTAGGGAGCAAATGAGGGGCTCCAAGGTATTCTTGATAGATCTGTAGACATGATGACAGAGAGTTCTGAGTCCGTGATAACGGACTAGTAGTATATCGATAGCGGCTTTGCATTCCCGCCGACAGTGAATCTTCGTAGAGATATTCTAGAGGAAGCTCACTCCTCTACTTACGTTATGCATTTGAGAGGTACAAAAATGTACCTAACTATCCAAGATAGTTATTAGTGGTCTGGTATAAAGAGAGAGTTCGTTGCTTGATCCCTGGTTTGTCAGTAGGTGATGGCCAAGTATCAGTGACCCACAGGCACTGTACAGCTTTTTCCCATTCCCGAGTGGAAGTAGAAACACGTCACAATGGATTTTGTGACAAAGATTGCCACGGACTTCAGTACAACATGATGCCATTTGGGTGATCGTCGATAGACTCACCAAGTCCGCACATTTCATTCTGATTTGTGCTGATTATTCCTTAGAGGTCTTAGTAAGCCTCTATATTGACACGATTATCAAACTTCATGGGGTACCAATGTCAATAGCATCGAACAGAGACTCCAAATTCACTTCTAGATTTTGACCCAGATTATAGGGATCATTGCGTACTAGACTGAGGTTTAGTATCACATACCACCCCTAAAGCACATGCTGAGAGCATGTATTAGGGATTTCCGGAGTAGCTGGGATCGACATTTTCCACTGGTTGAATTTGCATATCATAGCAGCTAATAGGCCAGTATCAGGATGCCCCATATGAGGCACTGTATGGCAGGGAGTGCCGCACCCCGATATGTTGGGGTGAGGTCGTAGAACGACATCTCAACAATGTTGAGTTGATTAGGATATGAAAGATAAGGTTAGGGTCATCCATGGGTGGATGAGAGCCGCCCAGGACCGGCAGAAGGTATATGTCGATCATAGACGGTGACACCTTGAGTTTGCCACAGGAGATATGATTTTCTTGAGGATATTTCCTTTGAAAGGAGTTATACGGTTCAGACAGCGGGGCAATCTGAGTCGCAGATATATTTGTACCCTTCCGTATCCTTGAGAGGGTCGGGAGTGTGACATACAAATTGGAGATGCCAAATGAACTATCCCGTATTCATGATATCTTTCATGTCTCAGTACTAAGGAAGTACCTAACTGATCCTTCTCATATACTTGAGTCTCCACCTGTTGAGTTGCGTGAAGACCTTAGTTTTCTAGTTCAGCCCGTGGCTATTCTAGATCAGCAAGTCAGAAAGCTGCGGAGCAAGGAAGGTTCATTGGTCAGAGTCTTGTGGAGGAGTGATCAAGTTGAGGAAGAAATCTCGGAGCCCGATAAAGCTGTAAGGAGACAGTACCCTCATTTATTTACTGTTTAGCTTCCTTTTAGTTTTAAGGACGGAACTTGTTTTTAGGGGGTTAAAAAATGTAACACCGACACTACGGTGTCCGTATATTATTTCTGTTTTTGAATTTAATAAAATAATCCTCAATTTATATATATATATATAGAAAAATATTTAATTTTATTGATTTTCGATTTTAGGGTTTTTAATTCAAATTTTTAGTATATTCAAAGTATCTGTATTTCTGATTCGAAATGTGAAACAAGTGTAAAAATAAATTTTATTTATTAAATTATTTATTCCCTCTTTTATTTATTTATAAATCTATTCTTATAAATATATATAATAATAATAATAATATAAAAAAAAATCGACTTAGGGCATAAAGCCCTAATTCTCCTTCTCTCTCCTTCTCTTTCTCTCCTCGCCTCTTCCTCTCCCGCACAACCCTTCGCCTTTCTTCCCTTCCGCCGCCGCCTCCCTCAGCCACAGCCTCCGCCGTGCACCACCACCCCTCCCTCTACCTCGCTGTCTCACTCTCTCACTGTCGCCCCCTCTTTCCCTCGGTCTCACTCTCTATCTCTCTCTTTCTCTCTCTCGGTAGCTTTTCCACTCCTCCGCCGCCGCCGCCGCTGCAACCACCTCCGATCATCCATCCTTTCTCTGTCTTCCTCTGTTCTTTTACTCTCTCTGCTCTCTATCGATTTTCTCTCTCTATCCCTCGCGGTCTTCCGATCTCCCTCTCTTCTCAAATCTCTCTCCCTCCGCCGCACCGCAACCACCATCGCGCCACCCACAGCCACCGCACGCACCACCACCCCCACCGATCATCCCTCTCTATTTTTCCCTCTCGGTTCTGTCTCGTATTCTCTCCCTCACTCTCTGTTTCCCTCTCTCTATCGCGCGATCTCTCTCTCTGTCACGCTATCTCTCTCTCCCTCCCATGAGTTCTCTCTCTCTCTCTCTCTCTCCCTGCGCGCGCGACTACAGCGCGCGACAACCCCCTCCTGCGCGTGCCAGCACGCGACAGCCCCCTCCTGCGTACGCTCCAGCACGCGACAGCTTTGCGCGCCCGTGCAACGTGCAATAGCTCCAGCGCGCGCTAGCCCCTGCGCGTGTGACAACTCCTGTGCACGCGGCTGCAGCGCTCCTTCCCTGCTCGCACGTTCGCGTGCCTTCTGCCACTCTTGCAGAGCCCTAAATCGGCAGACTTCAAAACCCTAGGCCGGGTCTGCACTCATCTCCTGCGCAGATGAGGACCAATTCCTAACCCTAGTTCTAGGGTTTTGAATTTTCTGAGTAATTAGGGTTAATTGCAAACATTTGCTCCGAATTTGAAATGTTACAGGTTTTAGACTGAATCGAAAGGCGAACAGAGACTAGATTTACGAGTCGAGAAAACCCTAGGTGAGGGATTTCTGACTGATTCAATAAATTGAATGCGTTTAGGATAAATTTAAAGTAAATTAGAGTAAGAATGTATTTCATATTATAGGATGTATATTAGATTTGATTTAAATGCGTTATCGGACATTATATATAATTGTTTAGGTAAAATATACGAATTTGGGCTCTTGCAGATGATAGAATCGTATTGATTTGTTTAGAATAATTTCTCTCAGAGTTTAATTTGACGAATGCATGAAAACAGTCAAAATTTGGGATTTGAGCCTAAGGATTGATGCGTTGTTTTACATTATAGTTGGTGTTGCATATAGCTAAGTCAAATATAATCTCTATATTATGAAAATAGGTTTCAATACCTTTAAAATGAGATATGGTTTGAAGAAATCGGATAAGAATTGAAAAATATATGAATTTTCAAAGATTTTTCTAACTTATAGGGAATTTATGTATTTAGACTTGTTTTCGATTTTGAACGATTTTAGGTTTGAATTTAGCTTGATTTTGATTTGATTATTTACTTATAAATGGAATGAAAATTGATGACATTGGAGTTTATTCATAAATTGGAGAATTAAGGTTTGTACAAATTTAGAGAAAATGATAAACCCTAAAATAATTGGAAATTTGATAAAAATCGTGATAATTTGATTAGGTTGATCTTGTTGGAGACTCGAGGAGTCAATTCGGATTTATTTTAGAAATAGGGAGTGATTACCCTCCCTAGAAAGTGAGTGGGACCCTAATCTCTTGCATGAAATAGTGAAAATCTGATTTTATCGTGTTTTTAAACAAAACATGCTTTGATATGCATTGATTCAACGTATGATATTAAATCTCAAATTTGTTTTGTGATTATTGGAGTGTCTTAAACTTATGTTTTCCATGACTATGCATCCATGTTTGAAATGAAACAAAATTATGCCATTATTTGAAAATTGGATAAGTTTCATTTTCTACCGTTGCATTGGTATACTGATTTGAAATAATTTAATGAATGTATTGGCACACGGATTTGAAATGTTTTAAGATCTGTGAGGGCATTGGGATGCCCACTTGTGATGATATGATTCTTACCGGATGCCCACTTGTGATAATATGATTCTTACCTGTGGGACGTTGTGCCCTTGTGATACTTTGATGATGACAATGATGATTCCGTAGCTACGAAGGGCGTTTGTAGAGGCACGGGTTGCCCGGATACGCTTTGGCCAGAGGTATCCGCAAATGTCGTAACTGTGATATGTATGGGCCCGGTTGAACCATGTATTGGGGAGGTCCGTCAGCATAGGCGGTCTAGCACCGGGAGTTGCTTGTACATGATTGTGATGTTCCGTATGGGCCCAGTTGAACCAAAAGGAGAGGTCCATCAGTATAGGCGGTCTAGCACTGGGAGTTGCTTGTACATGCCAACGTCGGGGTAGAGAGCGACTTTTGAATACTTTGCATAATAAAACCCCCGATGCGCATGTCCTTGGTCATGGTTGACCTTTGCCAGGATCCTTTCGGCTTGCTCTATGACCTACTTGATTTTAAATGGATGCATATATGTATGATATCGTGTAAATGATTAAATGAGTTCATTTTAGCGAATATATCATGATTTGTTGCAAAATTTGAATTATTGGTTATGAATGATATTATTTGACACTACAATGTTCACCTACACTATTAGTACTTGAGATTAATCTCCTCACTCACTGAGTATCCTCCCATAGATACTCACCCTTCTTCTTTCCTCCCTCAGATAGGATTATTGTTGTGCCGGAGCGACGCTTCAGATTTTGGAGATTTTGGTGGATTTGGGTGATTCACAACGGTGAGATCAAAGTTTAATTTAAAAGATGAATTACGTATTTTATTTTTGACCCTGCGAGGTCTTGTTGAGGTCTGTAGTTGGACGTGTACTAAATTTTGGGATGACTGTATAATTTATGTATATTTGTTTGCGAAACTCTCATATTTCATTTGCATTGAGGCAATTGTACGTATTTGAATGTTACTTGGGAAAAAGTATTATATATTATATAAAATTTTAGGTCCACTCAGTGTAGTGGCTGCTCATGCTCTAGTTAGGCATGACAGTAGAGGTCTGTGGTTAGGTCTGCTAGAAATTTTATAGCCTTGCGTTGTTCTGAATGTTGACTGTGGGAATTGGTTGATTTTGGAGAGGCCGGGATGGCCATTTGTTTATTTTACAGGATGAATGTTGATATACAGGTGAAATTGTATATGGGAGACCTCCGATTTATGGGGAGGTTCTGCCCGATTTTTTTTAAAAATACAGCCGGCATCCAGGGCAACGGGCGGCTGTTCACGATCCCGGTTCGGGGCGTGACATGGTGAGTATCACTCGGATGGCGGGATGACTAGGGCCCTATCGTTCGATAGATCCGGACAACTGAGACCTCTCAGTAGATTGATCGGAGCAACTACGACCCTTCAGTAGATTGTCATAGTGATCGTCAGATGCCGATCTACAGGTACTCTGCTTGGGCTTTTTAATAAGAATCGACTATTTTGGTTTGAGTCTTGGGCCATATCTCATCATTTGCCCCTGACTTATAGCTTTTTTGGAAAAGAAAACGTCATAAGTAGATATCTATGAAGTGTGTTTCGTACGTCATGAGTGCATAAGGACGTTCAGTTCATTCAGATTCGTTCTTTTTGCTTGCTGCAAATGCGTATGTGTCTCATCAAATATGACTTTCTTCATGGGGAATTGAAGACGATTTACTTCACCATTTATGACTTGCGTTTGCTTTGATCCGTTTTATCTTCCTTGGATTAATTAAGGCTTCTCTTTTTTACTACTATAAATAGTCATGATGCGTATCCACTTTCTTTCGTAGAGAATTAATACTCCTCATTCATGGTTGCTTGGTTCAGAATGATTCTTTCTGAGGGTCGATTTCCTGGATGTTGTAGCATGCAACGTTCCTTGACTGAAGTGACTTCTGCTGGAATGAGATCTTATTAAATAAGAGGACTACTGTAATGGGATCACATTATGTTGACCGTTTACTTCAATTAGCATAATCTGACCCCTTACCACCAGGGGGTGCATCTTGTACTACTTTTCATGGCCTTCTCCGGTTAGTCCTCACCATCCAGACACGGTGGGGTGTTCCTCACACCGTTTTTGGATGGGTAGATCGAGTTCGGGCTACATTGGGGGTGGCAAAGCCTAGGTTCGTATTCTCTTATCCCTAGCACTATTTTTTTTATTTTCTATGTAGGGATTGCATTCTTTTTTGGTTGTTAGATCATTTTCTTGTTTCATAACAATTGCTGAGAACTGCTTGAAGAAGAACATTACTGTATATTTCTCTTGGTGTAATTAGCTTAACTTAGTGGTTGTTGTACATTATTTTGTAATCGAATGTACTATTTTGTACAGATATAAATGAAAGGGTTGCGCTTTACTTACTTGAATTTTGCTTCTTCTTTTCTATTCCTCGTCCAGTCGCATGCCTTTCTTCAATCTTTGTCAAAGCGAATCCTTCCTTTAGATCCTTCCCTGTTCAAAAGACTTCGTGTGATCTGTGTGAATAGCAGAAGCTGGGCGACTGAGACCCTCCAAATGATAGGAAAATCTTTAAGTTGTGGGCCACGTTCACACGTCGGGGAGTTACATCTCCTATTGATGACACGTACAAACGATAGGAGCTGGACGACTGAGACCCTCCAAACGATAGGAAAATTTTTTAAGTTGTGGGTCGCGTCCATCCGTCCAGAGAGTTATATCCCCCTATTGACGATACGTACGAACAATAGAAGTTGGACGACTGAGGTCCTCCGAATGATAAGAAAATGTTTAAGTTATGGGTCACGTCCATCCGTCCGGAAGTTATATCCCTATTGACGATGCGTACGAACGATAGAAGCTGAGCGACTGAGGCCCTCCGAAAATATAAAAATCGTTAAGTTGTGGGCCGTGTCCATCCGTCCGGGAAGTTACATCCCCTATTGGCGACGCGTACGAACGATATGAGTTGGGCGACTGAGCCCCTCCAGCCCCTCCGAACGATAGGAAAATTTTTAAGTTGTGGGTTGCGTCCACCCGTCCGGGGAGTTACATTCCCTATTGACGATGCATACGAATAATAGGCCCTTCGAACGATAGGAAAATCTTTAAGTTATGGGCCGCGTCCACCCATTCGGAGAGTTACATCCCCTATTGACGATGCGTACGAACGATAGGAGTTGGGCGATAGGAAAATCTTTAAGTTATGGCTGAGCAAGACCTTCTGGCTGTTAGATAGCACTGAGACTTATTGATAGTATATGTGCAGGTTTTCTAAGTTCCGAATCCTAGGTATCGCTAATCCTTCTAGGTTGTCGAGTTGGTACATTCTCGGTCGAACTATGGAGCGTACTCGATATGGACTTTCCCAGTTAGGGGCAAGCTTGCCCCCAGGCTACTGCTGACCAGTAGCCTCCAATTTCCTTAGCACTAGTTCTCCGAGTTTGAACGTTCGGCTTCTAATTCTTCGGTTATGGTTTCGGATCATTTGTTGCTAATAGGCTGCCATTTGTGTAGATGCAAATTCTCGTAACTCTGGAAGTAAGTCCAACCTTTCTCATAGGGTACATTCATTCTGCCTGGCATCACAGTGAGCTACTTGAAGCGAGTGAATGCTTATTTCCACGGGTATGACTGTTTCACTTCCGTAAGTCAGGCTGAAAGGTGTTTCTCACGTTGCCCTTCAAGGGGTAGTGTGATACAACCAAAGGATACCATAAAGTTCTTCGACCCATTGCCCCTTGGCATCATCCAACGTTGTCTTTAGTCCTTATAGTATCGCTCGGTTAGTTATTTCAGCCAATCCATTGGTTTGTAGATGAGTGACCAATAAGAATCTATTTTGAATTTCTAGCTTCTCACAAAACTCTCGGAAGTGCTGGTTGTCGAATTGCTTCCCGTTATCCGTGATGAGGACCCGTGGTATACCAAATCGGGTGATAATATGGGTCCACACGAAGGATTGGACTTTGACAACCGTGCGCTGATCCAATGGTTCGGCTTCCACCCACTTCATGAAGTAGTCAAGTGCCACTATCAAGAATTTTTCGTTGCCCATGGGTAAAGGAAACGGTTCGAGGATATCCATGCCCCACTAAGCAAATGACCAAGGGCTAGATATTAGGTTAAGCTCCGTGGATGGTAGCCGAGGTATCGAGGAGAAGTGCTGGCATTTGTCGCACTTTTTGACATAGTTGTTAGAGTCAGCTTTCATGGTCGGCCAGTAGTACCCCTGCCGAAAGGCCTTATAGACCAGATTTCAAGTACCCAGATGGTTGTCATAGATTCCTTTGTGAATTTCTCGAAGGACGTAATATCCCTTTTCGGGAGTCAAGTACCGTAGATATGGGTGAGTGAATGACTTGCGATAAAAGATCCCATCGATTATGGCATAGTATGCGGCCCTTCGCTTTAGTTTTACTGTTTCCCCCTAGGGTTCTGGCCGATGATTGTGTCTCAGGTATTTTTCGATACAGCTCTTCCAATTAGGCAACCGGTCGATAGGGAGAGCCTCTTTAGACTCGTCAATGTTAGGATACGGCAGACTCTCAATATATACCGTTCGGCTAGAAGCAACCGAATCAGAACTAACTAGCTTCGATAGGATATCAACTCGCACATTTTCCAAATGAGGAATTTGTTGAATGTCAACCTTGCCTAAGTCGTCCATCGTCTCGTGCAGCTTGCTTAAATACTTAGCCATGACTGGGTCTCTGGTTTCATAAACTCCTTCGATTTCCTTCACGACCAACTGGCTGTCTATAAATACCCTAACGTTTCATGCTCCCATATCGGTAGCGATCCAAAGACCCGTTAGCAAAGCTTCGTACTCGGCTTGGTTGTTGGTGGCTTGGAAATCGAAGCAGAGGGTGTATTTTGTCTTAAAATCATTCAGTCCTACTAGTATGAGTCTGGCATCACTTCCTGAGGAATTTGATGATCCGTCCATATGGATAGTCCATTTGGGGGCGGCCCATTCTTCTTGATGGTCAGGAAGTTACCCTTCAGACACCGTGGGTAAAGTGCATTCAAGAATAAAGTCGGGCAGTACTTGGCCCTTTATTGCGGGTCATGGTCGGTACTGGATATCGAACTCACCTAGTTCCCTACTCCATTTGATGAGCCATCCAGACGTGTCCCTCTTCTGGAGGATTTGCTTCAACGATTGGTCGGTGAGCACCATAATGGTATGGGCTTGGAAATACAGTCGAAGGCGTCTCGCTGAGACGACCAAAGCATAGGTTATCTTCTCAATCGGCCGGTAGTTAATCTCAGAGTCTTTCAGTATCCTGCTGATGTAATAGATTGGCTTCTGAGTGACGGATTCCTGTCTTACCATCACCGAACAAAGCGCTCGCTCAAAAAATGCCAAATATAGGTAAAGTTCCTCCCCAAAGATGGGTCACCAGAGAAGAGGCGGTTGCATCAAATATTCTTTTAGTCGCTCGAAGGCTACTTAACATTCAGGCGTCTATTCGAACTGTCGAAATCTGTTCAACTCGTCGAATATGGGTTTGTACTTTTCTCCAACTCTGGACATGAATCGGTTTAAGACCGCTATTCGACTTGTCAGACGTTGCACTTCTTTGAGTGTTTGGAGAGGTGTCATGTCTAATATTGCTTGAATTTTTTCAGGGTTGGTCTCTATCTCTCGATCAGTGATCATGAAACCCAGGAACTTTTCGGAAGCGATCCTGAAGGTACATTTTTCTGGATTCAGCAGCATATTGTATCGCTCTAGAGTCTGGAAGATCTCTTCAAGATCTGCGACATGAGCTCCTGCTGTAATGCTTTTCATGAGCATGTCGTCAACATAAGTTTCAACATTCTTACCTAACTGGTTTTTGAAGACCGTATTGACCAGTCGTTGGAAAGTTGCTCCGACATTCTTTAGACCAAAAGGCATGACCCGGTAATAGTACGTACCAAACTCGGTGATAAAACTGGTCTTTTTTTGTCTTTAGGTGCCATTTTGATCTAGTTATAGCCAGAGTAAACATCTATAAAACTCAAAAGTTAGTGTCCCGAGGAGTTATCTATAAACTTGTCAATATTGGGAAGCGAATAACTATACTTCGGACACGCTTTGTTGAGATCGGTGAAATTCACATACATCCTCCACTTGCCGTTAGCCTTTTTTACTAATACTATGTTAGCCAGCCATTTGGGATACTTGACTTCCCGGATGAATCCAGCCATCAACAACTTCTGAACCTCTTCTTGGATGGCGTGTTGGCGTTCGAAGGCAAATACCCTCTTCTTCTGCCTAACCGGTTTGAAGTCGAAATTGACAGTTAGCTTATGAGCTATAACCGATGGGTCTATGCCAGGCATGTCTTCTGGAGTCCATGTGAAGACTTTTGAGTGTCGTTGCAGACAGGCGACTAAGGCTTCTCGTAAAGAGGGTGATAGGTTGGCTTCTATCCGGATTATTTGACTGGGGTCATTTGTCAAAAGGACCTCAACCATTTCTTCACCTGGTTTAGGTTTGGCTCTCGACTCAGTGCCTTCTCTATGCTCCAGAGCGTCGACTGGGAAAGTTTCTTGTGTGCCTTGTGCTGCAAAGAGGATATAGGGATCTGGCAACCCTTAGTGGTGTTCTGAACTTCACTTTTATGTGTCTCGTACTTGGTAGCGTCTTTAGATTGTCCAGGCTGGGTCTGCTGAGTATGGCGTTGTAAGAAGAGTATAGCTTTACCACATGGAACAGAACTGGAGCAGTTGCGTGATTAGGGGATCTTCCAAGAGTCACAAAAAGATAAATGATGCCTTCGAGGTAAGTGGGCTCGCCTGAAAGCCCTTGGAGGAATCCGGTAGATAACAAAATCTGAGATGGATTGAAGCCCATCCTGCAGAAGGTGTCCCAGGTGAAGAGATCACAATTGGTCCCCTAATCAATGAGGACCCTTTTTACAGTATAGAAATCTATTTTGAGGGTGATAACAATAAAGTCGTTACGGTAAAGATCTATCGTTGCTGGGAGATCATTATCATCAAAACCTATAATTAGCCTTCTTCTCTTGGTAGGCGTTGTGTCGGGGGTGACTATGGCAGACATCGTTATGAAATTTCAAAGAATCAGACTGTTCTCACGGACGGCGTCAATCTGTTAGATATGGGTTTAAGCTCCACAGATATCAACTCATTCTTGACTCAAACAGTAGCCGTCAATGGATGAAAACACCTGCAAAAACTGCTGGAGTGTGCTCTGGTGGGGAGGCTCCGATACTCAAGTCAGTAAAGAGCGGTTTTCGATTGATAGAAACAGACTGAGAGCTGAGGGAAGACTGTTCCCTGTGATTAGTGTGTCCAGAGTATTAGACCAAGAGAGTGTACATGGTTCTGAGATCTTAGAGATGACTTATACCTCCGAGAGACGTGAGCCCTTGAGGGACTTCAACCCTACATTTCTTATCAAACTGATCCGGTAATCCCGGAGGTTAATATTCTGAATTGATTACAATCCGAGTTTATCGGGAAAACTTCCATCTTCTGGAGAGATGCTTTCCTTATTTCAAAGATCTTGGATTTGCCGTTATGAAATAGGAAATCGAAATTAAGGAATTCTAACTTTCCTTTAGAATCGTTGGGGGTACTGCCTGTCGTTCGGTTGCTCGACCGATAAAGGATCTTCATGACTCGTCCGGATGAGGAGTTGACGTCTGCTTGCCTGATCAGTGCGACTACCTTTGCTTGGTGAGTATCGTTCGGTTGGCAAGGTGACTGGGGTCTTATCGTTCAATAGACCTGGACGACTGAGGCTCTCGGTAGATTGATCGAGGCGGTTACGGCCTTTCGGCAGATTGTCATGGTGATCGTCAGATACCGATCCGTAGGTACCCTACTTGGGCTTTTTGAGAATCAACTCTTCTGATTTGGGTCTTGGGTCATGTCCCATCAACCCTGAATTCCCTGAACACCACTTAATTTTGAGGAGATGTTGGTGCTTTTCCGACTAGATAAACGAAATGTTGACAAGATGTGAAATTCTAATACCCTTCCCACTAAATTAATGTCTGACTAAAACTCATCTCGGGGAGACTTCCTAACTTAGTTTACTTAGGAAAATATATTAAGGAAATTTATAATTCACTAAATTATCTTTGAGATTAAGCAAATTTATAAATCACTAAATCACTAAATTTAGTTTAGGAAATATATTAAGCAAATTTATTTTTGTTTCGATTCAAAACTAATCGCTGATAATATATATATATATATATATTTTTTTTTTAAAGAAATCTCTTGGGGGTTATCTCGGGGATATCTTGGTTGAGAGGACAAATTTCTATTATGGATGCTACGCTTCTCTGGTCAAGGCCATCAATCGGAGGGCCACGCCCTTAACAACCCAACGTCCTTCTTTCTACGGACCCACTGTCTTGTAATTAAGTTGACAAGATGACAATAGAGGCTGAGTTTAATTATCCGCGGGCCCAGCAAAGTCGAACAGCGATTTTATATTCATCAAACGGCTGGATTCATAGTCCTTAGTTTAAATGGGCCACACCTAAAGTTTTATTCAATTAACCCGGAGCAATTTACTATCGAATCTTTTTTTAGAGGAGAAAAGTCTCTAACGTGATTTTTTCTCATGCCTGAACCAACCAACGTTGGTTTTCTACTGACCCACTGTCTTGTAATTAAGTTGACAAGGTGACAATGTTGGCTGAGTTTTTATCATCCGTAGGCCTAGCAAAGTCGAACAGCGGTTTTATATTCATCAAACGGCTGGATTCAGAGTCCTTAGTTTAAAAAAATAATAATAAAAATTAATGCCCAAACACTTAACTAAATAAGTAAATAATCACCGTTCACATAATAAATTAAGCATTTAATACAAATAACTCCTCCAAAAATCTTCCCATGCCCGGAGAAAGAACAGTGGGCAGAGTAAAAAAATCCGAGTATCCAAATATATGAGGTATTCAATTTGAATCCGATCCGAAAATATCTTATGGAACGGATATCTAAAAAAAACGGATCAGATCAATTCGGATAGTACTTTTTCCGGATACGGATACGGATCAACATATTTAGTATTCGCAAATATCCGATCATATCCTAAAAGTAGGAATAAATTAAATCAGATAATATTATTTTTTTTCATTTGATTTTCTGTTTTAATTTGTTAAAAGAGACAATACTAATAATTCATTTTTACCTTTATAAACACCCTAGAGATAAATCAAGAGTATTCTATCATCATTATTGAAGAGTGAAGACCAGATTTGCTATAGTTTTCAAGATACTATTGCTGATATTAATAATTTTATTTAACGTTTGCAATTTAAAACATCTTAGTTATATTTAATGATATGTGAAATATGATTTTTGATATGTTATTATATCATTTAGATAAAATGTATTATATTATATGTTTTAATACTATTTTAGTTTATTTAAACAATAAACTTTAATTATTAGATTGAGTTTAATTTTAAAAAAATGAAACTTAAATTAGGTTTTTTGGATACGGATAATCCGATATATCCGATCTGTATTTTTGGATATCCATTCCATCAGATACTACTTTATACGGATATGGATTCGGATTGTAAAATTCAGTATTCAAAATATTCGGATCAGATATCCAATCCATGCTCATCGTAAGCATCAAAAACATATTTTAGTACTTTTTAATTTTTGAAACTTAATTATACATCTTCAAATATAAAAACATATATAAAATTCTCTTTTCATCTATTTTTTTTTTTTTAATTCTGCCGTCCAAATTATGAGATTTTAAGGAAATCTCTCGGTGGATATCTTGCTTGAAAAAATAAAAAGGATCAAATTTCTATTATTGATGCTGGGCTTCTCTAGACAAGGCCATCAATTAGAGGGCCACATCCTTAATAACCCAACGTCCTTCTTTCAATCATTGATGCCATGCTTCTCTGGTCAAGGCCATCAATTGGAGGGCCACCCCCTTAATAACCCAACGTCCTTTCTACTGACCCAGTCTTGTAATTAAGTTGACAGGCGACAATAGAGGCTGAGTTTTAATTATCTGCAGGCCTAGCAAAGTCGAACAACAGTTTTATATTCGTCAACGGCTGGATTTAGAGTCCTTAATTTAAAAAAATAAATAAAAATTAATGCCCAACCACTTAACTAAGTAAATATTCACCGTTCACATAATACATTAAGCATTTAATACAAATGACTCCTCCAAAAAACTTCCCATGCCCTAAGAAATAACAATGTAGGGTGAGCGTTAAAAATCTATTTTAGTACTTTCAATTTTTAGTTTTTGAAAATTAATTATATATCATACATTTTAGTTGACACTGGTATTCGTAGACAGTCGCCCACGTGAAAGTTGAAAAATCATACATTTTTTTTAAAAAAAAATTAATTTGACTGAAAAGTATTATAAATAAAATAAGAATAATAAAATTTTAAAGTGAAGTCAGATTTTCTAAATACCACTGATAACACTTGATAAAATTTTTTCTTAAATTTCACAGAATGCTACTTAAAGTTTTTCTTTCAATACCTTCTATCATACCCATCTTGCAATTTTATCTAGATTCCTAGTTACTCCGTAGTAAATATGAGAAAAGAAAATAGTTGAAAATTCTTAAAATGGACAAAGTAGGAAAATGCATTTTCCGCCCGAAGACAAGATTTTGAAATTGAAATAACGAATTCTTAATAAAAAAAAAATAGAAATATGGATTTCTTTCCGCCAGGGCAACCACATGGTTTTATAAACCCTATTATCGCACAATCAAGGGAGTGCTCTCTGCTGAGAATCGAGAGGAGATTTCCTTTTGATTTTTCTTGATATAAATTCCATAAATTCTATGATTATTTCTGAATTTTTTAAAAATTTGGGAATTTGAATTTGTTTTTCTGACAATTGAATTTGGAAATGGGAAATGACTCAGAAGAAGAAGGCCTTTCGGAATCTTGAATAGGGTTTTTAGGTTGAATAGGTTTTGGAACATTTTCGTCGGTTCTAATAAAATTTTGAACATTGCTGAGAACAAATTTCATTTGAATACCCTGAATTCCCTGAACACCACTTAATTTTGAGGAGACGCTGGTGCTTTTCCGACTAGATCAAAGAAATGTTGACAAGACAATACCTGAAATTCTAGCCCCCTCCCCACTAAACTAGTTGACGTGTAACTAAAACTCATCACGGGGAGATTTTCTAACTTCGATTACTTAGGGAAATATGTTAAAAAAATTTATAAATCTTAAAATCATCTCAGATTAAGCAAATTTATAAATCACTAAATTTACTAAGGAAATATATTAAGCAAATTTATTTTAGTTTCGATTCAAAACTAATCGCCGATAATATATATATTTTAAAGAAATCTCCTTGGGTTATCTCGGGGATATCTTAGTTGACCCAAAAAAAAAAAAAAAAAAAAAAAATAGAGGACAAATTTCTATTATGGATGCTACGCTTCTCTGGTCAAGGCCATCAATTGGAGGGCCACACCCTTAACAACCCAACGTCCTTCTTTCTACGGACCCTCTGTCTTGTAATTAAGTTGACAGGTGACAATAGAGGCTGAGTTTTTATTATCTGCAGGCCTAGCAAAGTCGAACAACGGTTTTATTGTAATACCGAAAACTTGATGTCGAATATTTTGTAAACATTTCTATAACAAAATAGAAAAATTTAGAATTTTATTGATTTTCGATTTTGGGGTTTTAATTTTACATTTTTGGTATATTTGAAATGCTGTGTTACAAATTCACAGTATTTTATTTATGGTAAATTTAAAACTTCCAATGGGATGAGAAAAACAAATATATATATATATATATATATATTATATAGTTAGTTATATATAGTTAGTTAAAAAAAAAAAAAAAAAAAAAAAAAAAAACGAGAAGAGAGAGAGAGGAGAAGGTGCTGCGTTTCGGAGTGAAACGCAGCATCTCCCCCAAATAGAAAGATTAGGGTTAACCCTAATCTCTCCTTCATCTCTCCACTCTCTCGTCTCTCTCGCGATCTCTCTCCCTCTCCCCCTCTCGCGATCGACCGCCATCATCCTCGTCTCTCCTCCGCGAATCGATCACCACCCTCTTCCGCCACTGCAACCACCACCGTGACCCCCACCGCGAACCACCGCAGGTAACACCTCTCGGTTCTTTCTCTATTCTTCGTCGTTCTCGGTCTCTCTCCATTACTCACATCTCTCTCTCTGTCGCAGTCTCTCTCAGTCTCACAGTCGCTCTATTCCTCGCGCGAACGGACGAGCTTCCCTCTCTTCTGCGCGACGATCCTTTCTCCCTCTTTTCCCGCGCGCGAACGAAGTTCTCTTCTTCTCTCCCGCGCGCGCGATGGCAGAAATTCCACTGCCGCCCTTCGTTGCTCGTTTGCAGAGCTCACTGTGAGCTCCCTTGTTGCCAACGAACAATCCAGCAGCCTTGGGATCCCTTGACAGTCCTAGGTCAAGATCGCAACCACCCTCTGCGAAGGTAAAGCTAGGGTTTCGAAATTTCCACAGTAATCAAATTAAATTTCTGACCCTAATCTCGAAATTGAACACTTTGCAGATCTTAGAATGGACTGAACAGGCAATTGGAACGAAGATTTGCGAACTACAAAAACCCTAGGTGAGGGATTTTCAATCCCTTCAGATGGTCGCATGATTTTTGTTGAAATTAGGTAGAAATGATAATATATATGTTCGAAATGTGTGAGATTAGTATACGATGCGATTTTCTCGAGATTTAATGTGAAATTGGAAGAAATTTGGAAAAATTAGGAAAGATTGGCAATTAAAGTTCATTTGAGACATAAATGAGTTTTGGATGATGAAATCAAGCAATTAGAAATAGTGGATGTGAAATTAAGGGTGAATTAAATGAGAAAAATGTGAAAACCGTGATGTAGAGATTTTATTTGACGATGATTGCAATGTTTGCATAGGTTACTCGATTGGGGATTGAAAAAGGGGTCGATTCGGATTTGATTGAGAATTTGAGAGTGATTACCCTCTCTGGAGGTGAGTGGACGGTTCATTGTGTTCGTAAATGAGAAACCTGTTTTAAAATTGGTTTGAAATTGGTTTTGAAATGTTTTTACATGATTTATGTAAATTATTTTGTGATATGTGGGGCAGGTCTGAACTGGATTATGAAATATGAATGCATCCATTGTGTTTATAAATGCTTTTGTGCCATGTGATATTTGATATTGATTGATGAACTGCTTTGACATGAAATTATGGATTGTTTGTGGAAATCATGGCACATTGTTGAGAAATGGATTGAATGAGAAATGGAGGGTGCCGAAGATGGCTATAGTCATATACCTACCACGGAGCGACCCGACGGGGTGACGTGGTTTGAGGTTTAGATGTGCGGGGGAGTAGACGTCCCTCCCCCTGCAAAAGTCGTGCTATATCTGGTGCACCCCGGTGAGGCACGAGCCAACGCCAAGGAAGGGGGTTTGTTTTGAGATATTGGATAGTAAAACCCTTGGCGGATTTTCTCTGGGTTTGGGCGGCCCGAGACGGAAGCATATTTCGATGGAACCCGAGGATTTTCTAAAAAAAATGATTGATATGGATGCATATTTGTGAAATGTGATTTATTGAAATGATTTTATGGATATGAGATGATTTATGAGTTATGCTTTGACTGCCCCACATTCACACCTTATTTATTAGCACAAATGCACCATTGCACTCCACTCACCGAGTATACCCCTATACTCACCCCTCTCTCCCCCCCATTTTTCGGAGGAGACTTAGTTGGGAGCCTACTCGACGGAGCTACGAAGTATTTTTGCGGATTGTATAGGTATTTGTGCAGGGGGCTACTTTTGGGGATTGATAGTTCTCAAACCATGGAAAGGGAAGTCTCAGACATCCCATGTCGTGCGGATTTTATTGATACCGGTCGAGTTGTTGACAAGTATTGATAAAATCCGACGATTTTTGATTTATTTTGATTTATTTTGATTTCTCTAGTTTTGGAAAACCTGTTTATATCCGTATTGGGACATTTGAATTTGTAAATCTTAATTTCAATGCTTTTTCTTTGATTTTGTGAAGTTCATACAACTCATACCGTTAGGATTTTATCGATACTGGCTCTGTTTTCCTCGGGTAAGTGTTGGTAAAATCGACGGCTATGTTTTGGGACTTCTTGTTTGTTAAATGCTTTCGAGTGGCCAAGATGGTCACATTGCATGCGTGCATGTACAGTTCCCGCTCCCCGTTGTGTGTTGTGTAATCGTGCATGGCTACGGGTTCCCACTCCCGATGTGTGCTAATGTATGATTGCATGTACAGGATCCCATTCCCGATGTGTGTCAATGTGTGTGTTTGTACATCCTTGATGAGCCGGATGGGCTCCTTGCATGTGTATTGATTTTGAAATTTCTTGTCTTTGAAGAATTTTATGAGTTTGATGATTTATTGTGAATTTGATAGCCTTATGGAGTCCCGGTAAGAGATGGGAAGGTTTTACCCATGTACCGAGACGACGCGGCGGTTGTCACGTGGTCGGTCTGAGGATCGGGGCGTGACAGCTTTATTGGTATCAGAGCACCGGTATACGATTTCAAGAGTTTGATGAATTTGAAATGTTTTCAAATGTTTCCGAATGTCCCAAAAGTTTTCTAAAAGCTTTAAAATGTTTTATTTCGTTTGAAAGAAATGTAAGATCTTTAAAAGATCTTCGGAGAATGTACAGAACTTTCCATAGTTTTCCCAGGAAGTTAGGAATGCTTATTTTTAGGGGGTTAAGCACTTGGATGAGTTCATATTTTACATTGCTAAGTTCAGAACCTCTTTGTCGAACTTTATTTTTGGATGATGAATAAGGAACCCCAAATGAAATATTTGGTGACTTAATTGTGACTCAAGACCTCCTGTGGCTTGTTTGGTCAAATATTGGGGACCTTAGTACTGGTTTTGGCCCTCGGACTTATATCTTGATATTAGAAGTTTGGTGTATATGTATAATTGAGGAGCCTTCAGAAACTCATAGAGGTGTATATCATGTATGGGACTTTAGTGTGGTAAGATTTTCTTTTGAAAAACTAAATGGGGTTAGAGATACTAATAGTATGACTAGCATGACTCCTTGATTTGGGATGGCGGGTTGTAAGACATTCTCTTGTGTAAGCGTGAAGTAATTTGGGCTATGTGAGAAGATAGAACTGTAGCGTCTTGCATTGCTTATTTTCTTTGCTTTAAACAACTGGGAGTCTTAAGTCCCTAATTTTAAGTATGACCTTCGCATTTGAAATGCTTCTCATCATTTCCCATCCATTCGAAAATTTTTATTACATCACTTCAATCTGAATTGCTTTCAAGTTTAAGAAACATATGGCTATTTCACAAGGAATTTAAAGAATGGTTAGAGTGGTAGAGCAATTTTGTGATAGATAAAGTTTTGCGATATTCTGATGAACAAATGAGGATGTTGATCTTTAAATTGGATATTGTGGTGGAAAAGAACTTTCGTGTAGATTTATTCCTAAGAAAATGCTGTCAAATTTAACATGCTTGGTTCTCAACTGAATATGCTTTCTGTGCAAGTGTTACATCCTAATTTTGATAGACTGTGAATGTTATTCCATACTTCTCAAGCATATGCTCCAACATTCTTCTGTAAGTAAGGGATTGTAATAGGAGGTTTTACCATTGAGTTACTAACGGTGGGAGGCAAAGGAATGGTTTCACTTTGATGCTTTGATTAGGAAGTGTGAATTTTATTCCTTTGGTTTTTTTGATAATGCTAATAGGTTCAGCAGGTGATTATTATTGCTAGTTATTATGATCTTTGATTGTGACCAAATGTCAATTTTCGAAGTCAAAATAAAGGTTTTTGAGGTTTGCTTAATTGGTAATAATTTAGATTTTTGCCAATTGGTGGAAGATAAGGGAAGATGCATTGGCCTTGTTTCCAGACTTTTATTGTACTAGATTGATGAGTGGTCTTTTGGATAGAATTTATGACCAATTGAATAATCAGTCTTGGATGAAGGCATTTAGGGAGCACACTCGTGCCCTCTAGGTGAGTAGGAGTCATAACAATGGAGGTTTATTCTTGGAGTTTATTTTCGAGGGAGGTAGTTTGTTTACCCAATGGTGAGAAGAATAAAAGAATAGAGGATTGTATGTTTTGAGAGAGGTTCTTAAGGCTTTACTGCAGGACGAGAGTGTGAAATACAGTGGAAAAAAAAAAAAAAAAATGTATGGGTAAAACAGATGTTCGACCGTGGGTTGTGTGTAAAATTTTGAGGAATCTGATGATCGAATAGGTAGGAACCATGAGGAAGATCTACCGAGTCTTATGGGGCTCCGATGACAATTTGTTCTTGGCGAGAATTAGGGAACATGAATGATGGAGGTGGTAGTTGATAAGGGTTTAAATGAGGAAATCAAGTTAACTGAATCTGCTTTGGGGCATATTTTGTTGAATGAGGGCGCTGTATGTTGTGATGATAGCTGTAGGACTTAAAGAGATGTTACCGGTATGTTAAGCACCATGGAGTTTCTGTGTACATTAAAGGTCAAGGTAGAATAAGACAATTTCAATTACGGATGAGCAGCCCAAACATAACTCACTTCAAATGACTCGAAATCAAGAAAATAATATGTATTGAAACATCATGTGAAACTCTATGGAGTATTACCCAAAATTTATGATTCTAAAGCCTCCACTTATATTTCTGGTATGCTTTTATTCATAGTTTGGCATTTAATTATATTGTTATTTTTATTGATGATCATCCAAGAATGACAAGTACTTAAAAAGAGTCGTTTATAAGTATTGGGTGACACCATACGATGAATGGTCTCAATAAGCATTGAATGTTTCTTTCAAGTAATTGTCATTTTATGCTTTCGATAAATATGGGGGAAAGCTTTTTGTTTCGATGGTTATTTAGGAAAATAATATTTGTAATGGACATTGCTTTTATTGGACAGCAAAGATCTTAGAAAAGGATTTTAATCTTAAGTGATCTTGATAACAAGAAGCTTTGTTGTCTAGTTTGAACAATTGAGAATATGGAAAACCAAATGACAAGTTTCCTAATTGCTTGATGCAATACCTTGGAGAAACTAATATGATGAGCCTTTGTGGGATCTATATATTGTAGTGAGATTTCTCTGTGTTTCTGCTATAGTTGTTTAGAGTTCTTAAGATAAACTTTAATTTGGGATAGATTCATCCTCCAGATGGAAATATGAGGTAATATGGACCCTTCTAGCTTTTACAATATTGAAATGGTGAATCTTATAAGCATCTAGGCAGAAATGTTTATGCATGGTTACTTGAGCACCGTTTAGGAGTAAGAAAGTCGGTAAATGAAATTTTGAGGTATATTGAATTGGTCGAGTTCAATGATAGTATTTTCAGATATGTGTGATATGTGTATTAAAGACTTTAGTTTTGATCTTCTACAACGCTTTGTCGCAGATATAAAGTAGAGACCTATTCCAATTGTTGTTGAGGAATGCGTTAATCGAGAAAGTGTTACTCCTTTTATATCCAAGGTTTCAAGGTTTTAGAACAAACAAGGTGATTCAGAGACTATTGAGTTTTATGCTTTAATTACTGTAATGTGAAAAAGGAAATTAAAGGAATCTCAATCTCAATGAATACCACCTACCAAATACTCATATTGGAATAAGACAAGTTTTGCTATCAATACTTTGGGAGATACTATAGAGTATGATAATGTATTTGTAGTTTGAAATTGGTGGATTGGAGACTTTGTTATCAATATGGTGGTGAGTGTAGGTGATAAGCGTGCATACATATATACGATGCATTCAGATATCATGATTTGCGAGTAAGCAATTACATAGCTGTAAATGAGAATAAGAATAGGCTTAGGCGCGTACAGATATATTGCTTGGAGGGTTGAACAAATCAAAATAAGATATCTAGGAAATTTCGAAAGGACAATCAAGTACTTGTACAATTGAGACGAAAGTGAATTCCTAAGAAACTTATCACAAACTAAATTTTAGGAAATTTGGGAGATCAAGAAACTAAAGCAAAAACAATACCCTATTTGTTTGATGTATAAACTTTATCGTTATAAATTTCGAGGACGAAATTTGTTTTTAGGGGGTTAAGAGTTGTAATACCGAAAACTTGATGTCGAATATTTTGTAAACATTTCTATAACAAAATAAAAAAATTTAGAATTTTATTGATTTTCGATTTTGGGGTTTTAATTTTACATTTTTGGTATATTTGAAATGCTGTGTTACAAATTCACAGTATTTTATTTATGGTAAATTTAAAACTTCCAATGGGATGAGAAAAACAAATATATATATATATATATATATATATATTATATAGTTAGTTATATATAGTTAGTTAAAAAAAAAAAAAAAAAAAAAAAACGAGAAGAGAGAGAGAGAAAGGTGCGCGTTTCTGAGTGAAACGCAGCATCTCCCCCAAATAGAAAGATTAGGGTTAACCCTAATCTCTCCTTCATCTCTCCACTCTCTCGTCTCTCTCGCGATCTCTCTCCCTCTCCCCCTCTCGCGATCGACCGCCATCATCCTCGTCTCTCCTCCGCGAATCGATCACCACCCTCTTCCGCCACTGCAACCACCACCGTGACCCCCACCGCGAACCACCGCAGGTAACACCTCTCGGTTCTTTCTCTATTCTTCGTCGTTCTCGGTCTCTCTCCATTACTCACATCTCTCTCTCTGTCGCAGTCTCTCTCAGTCTCACAGTCGCTCTATTCCTCGCGCGAACGGACGAGCTTCCCTCTCTTCTGCGCGACGATCCTTTCTCCCTCTTTTCCCGCGCGAACGAAGTTCTCTTCTTCTCTCCCGCGCGCGATGGCAGAAATTCCACTGCCGCCCTTCGTTGCTCGTTTGCAGAGCTCACTGTGAGCTCCCTTGTTGCCAACGAACAATCCAGCAGCCTTGGGATCCCTTGACAGTCCTAGGTCAAGACTGCAACCACCCTCTGCGAAGGTAAAGCTAGGGTTTCGAAATTTCCACAGTAATCAAATTAAATTTCTGACCCTAATCTCGAAATTGAACACTTTGCAGATCTTAGAATGGACTGAACAGGCAATTGGAACGAAGATTTGCGAACTACAAAAACCCTAGGTGAGGGATTTTCAATCCCTTCAAATGATCGCATGATTTTTGTTGAAATTAGGTAGAAATGATAATATATATGTTCTGAAATGTGTGAGATTCGTATACGATGCGATTTTCTGAGATTTAATGTGAAATTGGAAGAAATTTGGAAAAATTAGGAAAGATTGGCAATTAAAGTTCATTTGAGACATAAATGAGTTTTGGATGATGAAATCAGCAATTAGAAATAGTGGATGTGAAATTAAGGGTGAATTAAATGAGAAAAATGTGAAAACCGTGATGTAGAGATTTTATTTGACGATGATTGCAATGTTTGCATAGGTTACTCGATTGGGGATTGAAAAAGGGGTCGATTCGGATTTGATTGAGAATTTGAGAGTGATTACCCTCTCTCGGAGGTGAGTGGACGGTTCATTGTGTTCGTAAATGAGAAACCTGTTTTAAAATTGGTTTGAAATTGGTTTTGAAATGTTTTTACATGATTTATGTAAATTATTTTGTGACTGTGGGCTGTCTGAACTGGATTATGAAATATGAATGCATCCATTGTGTTTATAAATGCTTTTGTGCCATGTGATATTTGATATTGATTGATGAACTGCTTTGACATGAAATTATGGATTGTTTGTGGAAATCATGGCACATTGTTGAGAAATGGATTGAATGAGAAATGGAGGGTGCCGAAGATGGCTATAGTCATATACCTACCACGGAGCGACCCGACGGGGTGACGTGGTTTGAGGTTTAGATGTGCGGGGGAGTAGACGTCCCTCCCCCTGCAAAAGTCGTGCTATATCTGGTGCACCCCGGTGAGGCACGAGCCAACGCCAAGGAAGGGGGTTTGTTTTGAGATATTGGATAGTAAAACCCTTGGCGGATTTTCCGTGCGGTTTGGCCGCCCTGAGACGGAAGCATATTTCGATGGAACCCCAGGATTTTCTAAAAAAAATGATTGATATGGATGCATATTTGTGAAATGTGATTTATTGAAATGATTTTATGGATATGAGATGATTTATGAGTTATGCTTTGACTGCCCCACATTCACACCTTATTTATTAGCACAAATGCACCATTGCACTCCACTCACTGAGTATACCCCTATACTCACCCCTCTCTCCCCCCATTTTTCAGAGGAGACTTAGTTGGGAGCCTACTCGACGGAGCTTACGAAGTATTTTTGCGGATTGTATAGGTATTTGGCAGGCAGGGCTACTTTTGGGGATTGATAGTTCTCAAACCATGGAAAGGGAAGTCTGTACATCCCATGTCGTGCGGATTTTATTGATACTGGTCGAGTTGTTGACAAGTATTGATAAAATCCGACGATTTTTGATTTATTTTGATTTCTCTAGTTTTGGAAAACTGTTTATATCTGTACTGGGACATTTGGACTGTAAATCTTAATTTCAATGCTTTTTCTTTGATTTTGTGAAGTTCCCGTACAACTCATACCGTTAGGATTTTATCGATCTTGCGTTTTCCTCGGGTAAGTGTTGGTAAAATCTGACGGCTATGTTTTGAGACTTCTTGTTTGTTAAATGCTTTCAGAGTGGCCAAGATGGTCACATTGCATGCGTGCATGTACAAGTTCCCGCTCCCCGTTGTGTGTTGCTGTGTAATCGTGCATGTACAGGTTCCCACTCCCCGATGTGTGCTAATGTATGATTGCATGTACAGGATCCCATTCCCCGATGTGTGTCAATGTGTGTGTTTGTACATCCTTGATGAGCCGGATGGGCTCCTTGCATGTGTATTGATTTTGAAATTTCTTGTCTTTGAAGAATTTTATGAGTTTGATGATTTATTGTGAATTTGATAGCCTTGCGGAGTCCCGGTAAAGATGGGAAGGTTTTACCCATGTACCGAGACGACGCGGCGGTTGTCACGTGGTCGGTCTGAGGATCGGGGCGTGACAGCTTTATTGGTATCAGAGCACCGGTATACGATTTCAAGAGTTTGATGAATTTGAAATGTTTTCAAATGTTTCCGAATGTCCCAAAAGTTTTCTAAAAGCTTTAAAATGTTTTATTTCGTTTGAAAGAAATGTAAGATCTTTAAAAGATCTTCGGAGAATGTACAGAACTTTCCATAGTTTTCCCAGGAAGTTAGGAATGCTTATTTTTAGGGGGTTAAGCACTTGGATGAGTTCATATTTTACATTGCTAAGTTCAGAACCTCTTTGTCGAACTTTATTTTTGGATGATGAATAAGGAACCCCAAATGAAATATTTGGTGACTTAATTGTGACTCAAGACCTCCTGTGGCTTGTTTGGTCAAATATTGGGGACCTTAGTACTGGTTTTGGCCCTCGGACTTATATCTTGATATTAGAAGTTTGGTGTATATGTATAATTGAGGAGCCTTCAGAAACTCATAGAGGTGTATATCATGTATGGGACTTTAGTGTGGTAAGATTTTCTTTTGAAAAACTAAATGGGGTTAGAGATACTAATAGTATGACTAGCATGACTCCTTGATTTGGGATGGCGGGTTGTAAGACATTCTCTTGTGTAAGCGTGAAGTAATTTGGGCTATGTGAGAAGATAGAACTGTAGCGTCTTGCATTGCTTATTTTCTTTGCTTTAAACAACTGGGAGTCTTAAGTCCCTAATTTTAAGTATGACCTTCGCATTTGAAATGCTTCTCATCATTTCCCATCCATTCGAAAATTTTTATTACATCACTTCAATCGAATTGCTTTCAAGTTTAAGAAACATATGGCTATTTCACAAGGAATTTAAAGAATGGTTAGAGTGGTAGAGCAATTTTGTGATAGATAAAGTTTTGCGATATTCTGATGAACAAATGAGGATGTTGATCTTTAAATTGGATATTGTGGTGGAAAAGAACTTTCGTGTAGATTTATTCCTAAGAAAATGTCAAATTTAACATGCTTGGTTCTCAACTGAATATGCTTTCTGTGCAAGTGTTACATCCTAATTTTGATAGACTGTGAATGTTATTCCATACTTCTCAAGCATATGCTCCAACATTCTTCTGTAAGTAAGGGATTGTAATAGGAGGTTTTACCATTGAGTTACTAACGGTGGGAGGCAAAGGAATGGTTTCACTTTGATGCTTTGATTAGGAAGTGTGAATTTTATTCCTTTGGTTTTCTGATAATGCTAATAGGTTCAGCAGGTGATTATTATTGCTAGTTATTATGATCTTTGATTGTGACCAAATGTCAATTTTCGAAGTCAAAATAAAGGTTTTTGAGGTTTGCTTAATTGGTAATAATTTAGATTTTTGCCAATTGGTGGAAGATAAGGGAAGATGCATTGGCCTTGTTTCCAGACTTTTATTGTACTAGATTGATGAGTGGTCTTTTGGATAGAATTTATGACCAATTGAATAATCAGTCTTGGATGAAGGCATTTAGGGAGCACACTCGTGCCCTCTAGGTGAGTAGGAGTCATAACAATGGAGGTTTATTCTTGGAGTTTATTTTCGAGGGAGGTAGTTTGTTTACCCAATGGTGAGAAGAATAAAAGAATAGAGGATTGTATGTTTTGAGAGAGGTTCTTAAGGCTTTACTGCAGGACGAGAGTGTGAAATACAGTGGAAAAAAAAAAAAAAAAAAATGTATGGGTAAAACAGATGTTCGACCGTGGGTTGTGTGTAAAATTTTGAGGAATCTGATGATCGAATAGGTAGGAACCATGAGGAAGATCTACTGAGTCTTATGGGGTCTGATGACAATTTGTTCTTGGAGAAAATTAGGGAACATGAATGATGGAGGTGGTAGTTGATAAGGGTTTAAATGAGGAAATCAAGTTAACTGAATCTGCTTTGGGGCATATTTTGTTGAATGAGGGCGCTGTATGTTGTGATGATAGCTGTAGGACTTAAAGAGATGTTACCGGTATGTTAAGCACCATGGAGTTTCTGTGTACATTAAAGGTCAAGGTAGAATAAGACAATTTCAATTACGGATGAGCAGCCCAAACATAACTCACTTCAAATGACTCGAAATCAAGAAAATAATATGTATTGAAACATCATGTGAAACTCTATGGAGTATTACCCAAAATTTATGATTCTAAAGCCTCCACTTATATTTCTGGTATGCTTTTATTCATAGTTTGGCATTTAATTATATTGTTATTTTTATTGATGATCATCCAAGAATGACAAGTACTTAAAAAGAGCTGTTATAAGTATTGGGTGACACCATACGATGAATGGTCTCAGTAAGCATTGAATGTTTCTTTCAAGTAATTGTCATTTTATGCTTTCGATAAATATGGGGGAAAGCTTTTTGTTTCGATGGTTATTTAGGAAAATAATATTTGTAATGGACATTGCTTTTATTGGACGAGCAGCATCTTAGAAAAGGATTTTAATCTTAAGTGATCTTGATAACAAGAAGCTTTGTTGTCTAGTTTGAACAATTGAGAATATGGAAAACCAGTGACAAGTTTCCTAATTGCTTGATGCAGTCACCTTGGAGAAACTAATATGATGAGCCTTTGTGGGATCTATATATTGTAGTGAGATTTCTCTGGTGTTTCAGTCTGCTATAGTTGTTTAGAGTTCTTAAGATAAACTTTAATTTGGGATAGATTCATCCTCCAGATGGAAATATGAGGTAATATGGACCCTTCTAGCTTTTACAATATTGAAATGGTGAATCTTATAAACATCTAGGCAGAAATGTTTATGCATGGTTACTTGAGCACCGTTTAGGAGTAAGAAAGTCGGTAAATGAAATTTTGAGGTATATTGAATTGGTCGAGTTCAATGATAGTATTTTCAGATATGTGTGATATGTGTATTAAAGACTTTAGTTTTGATCTTCTACAACGCTTTGTCGCAGATATAAAGTAGAGACCTATTCCAATTGTTGTTGAGGAATGCGTTAATCGAGAAAGTGTTACTCCTTTTATATCCAAGGTTTCAAGGTTTTAGAACAAACAAGGTGATTCAGAGACTATTGAGTTTTATGCTTTAATTACTGTAATGTGAAAAAGGAAATTAAAGGAATCTCAATCTCAATGAATACCACCTACCAAATACTCATATTGGAATAAGACAAGTTTTGCTATCAATACTTTGGGAGATACTATAGAGTATGATAATGTATTTGTAGTTTGAAATTGGTGGATTGGAGACTTTGTTATCAATATGGTGGTGAGTGTAGGTGATAAGCGTGCATACATATATACGATGCATTCAGATATCATGATTTGCGAGTAAGCAATTACATAGCTGTAAATGAGAATAAGAATAGGCTTAGGCGCTACGGATATATTGCTTGGAGGGTTGAACAAATCAAAATAAGATATCTAGGAAATTTCGAAAGGACAATCAAGTACTTGTACAATTGAGACGAAAGTGAATTCCTAAGAAACTTATCACAAACTAAATTTTAGGAAATTTGGGAGACGAAACTAAAGCAAAAACAATACCCTATTTGTTTGATGTATAAACTTTATCGTTATAAATTTCGAGGACGAAATTTGTTTTTAGGGGGTTAAGAGTTGTAATACCGAAAACTTGATGTCGAATATTTTGTAAACATTTCTATAACAAAATAGAAAAATTTAGAATTTTATTGATTTTCGATTTTGGGGTTTTAATTTTACATTTTTGGTATATTTGAAATGCTGTGTTACAAATTCACGATATTTTATTTATGGTAAATTTAAAACTTCCAATGTGATGAGAAAAAAAAAATATATATATATATATATATATATATATATATAGTTATATATAGTTAGTTAAAAAAAAAAAAAAAAAAAACGAGAAGAGAGAGAGAAGGTGTGCCGCGTTTCGGAGTGAAACGCAAAGATCTCCCCAAATAGAAAGATTAGGGTTAACCCTAATCTCTCCTTCATCTCTCCACTCTCTCGTCTCTCGCGATCTCTCTCCCTCTCCCCCTCTCGCGATCGACCGCCATCATCCTCGTCTCTCCTCCGCGAATCGATCACCACCCTCTTCCGCCACTGCAACCACCACCGTGACCCCCACCGCGAACCACCGCAGGTAACACCTCTCGGTTCTTTCTCTATTCTTCGTCGTTCTCGGTCTCTCTCCATTACTCACATCTCTCTCTCGTCGCAGTCTCTCTCGGTCTCACGTCCGCTCTATTCCTCGCGCGAACGGACGAGCTTCCCTCTCTCTCGCGCGACGATCCTTTCTCCCTCTTTTTCCCGCGCGAACGAAGTTCTCTTCTTCTCTCCCGCGCGCGATGGCGAAATTCCACTGCCGCCCTTCGTTGCTGTTTGCGAGCTCACCGTGAGCTCCCTTGTTGCCAACGAACAATCCAGCAGACCTTGGGATCCCTTGACAGGGCCCTAGGTCAAGGCCGCAACGCACCCCTCCGCGAAGGTAAAGCTAGGGTTTCGAAATTTCCACAAGAATCAAATTAAATTTCGACCCTAATCTCGAAATTGAACACTTTGCAGATCTTAGAATGGACCGAACAGCAATTGGAACGAAGATTTGCGAACTACAAAAACCCGAGGTGACGGATTTTCAATCCCTTCAGTAATTCGCATGATTTTTGTTGAAATTAGGTAGAAATGATAATATATATGTTCTGAAATGTGTGAGATTCGTATACGATGCGATTTTCCCGAGATTTAATGTGAAATTGGAAGAAATTTGGAAAAATTAGGAAAGATTGGCAATTAAAGTTCATTTGAGACATAAATGAGTTTTGGATGATGAAATCAGCAATTAGAAATAGTGGATGTGAAATTAAGGGTGAATTAAATGAGAAAAATGTGAAAACCGTGATGTAGAGATTTTATTTGACGATGATTGCAATGTTTGCATAGGTTACTCGATTGGGGATTGAAAAAGGGGTCGATTCGGATTTGATTGAGAATTTGAGAGTGATTACCCTCTCTGGAGGTGAGTGGACGGTTCATTGTGTTCGTAAATGAGAAACCTGTTTTAAAATTGGTTTGAAATTGGTTTTGAAATGTTTTTACATGATTTATGTAAATTATTTTGTGACTGTGGGTCTCGAATCGGATTATGAAATATGAATGCATCCATTGTGTTTATAAATGCTTTTGTGCCATGTGATATTTGATATTGATTGATGAACTGCTTTGACATGAAATTATGGATTGTTTGTGGAAATCATGGCACATTGTTGAGAAATGGATTGAATGAGAAATGGAGGGTGCCGAAGATGGCTATAGTCATATACCTACCACGGAGCGACCCGACGGGGTGACGTGGTTTGAGGTTTAGATGTGCGGGGGAGTAGACGTCCCTCCCCCTGCAAAAGTCGTGCTATATCTGGTGCACCCCGGTGAGGCACGAGCCAACGCCAAGGAAGGGGGTTTGTTTTGAGATATTGGATAGTAAAACCCTTGGCGGATTTTCGTCTGGGTTTGGCCGCCCTGAGACGGAAGCATATTTCGATGGAACCCCAGGATTTTCTAAAAAAAATGATTGATATGGATGCATATTTGTGAAATGTGATTTATTGAAATGATTTTATGGATATGAGATGATTTATGAGTTATGCTTTGACTGCCCCACATTCACACCTTATTTATTAGCACAAATGCACCATTGCACTCCACTCACTGAGTATACCCCTATACTCACCCCTCTCTCCCCCCATTTTTCAGAGGAGACTTAGTTGGTAGCCTACTCGACGGAGCTTACGAAGTATTTTTGCGGATTGTATAGGTATTTGGCAGGCAGGGCTACTTTTGGGGATTGATAGTTCTCAAACCATGGAAAGGGAAGTCTGTACATCCCATGTCGTGCGGATTTTATTGATACTGGTCGAGTTGTTGACAAGTATTGATAAAATCCGACGATTTTTGATTTATTTTGATTTATTTTGATTTCTCTAGTTTTGGAAAACTGTTTATATCTGTACTGGGACATTTGGACTGTAAATCTTAATTTCAATGCTTTTTCTTTGATTTTGTGAAGTTCTGTACAACTCATACCGTTAGGATTTTATCGATACTGGCCTGTTTTCCTCGGGTAAGTGTTGGTAAAATCTGACGGCTATGTTTTGAGACTTCTTGTTTGTTAAATGCTTTCAGAGTGGCCAAGATGGTCACATTGCATGCGTGCATGTACAGGTTCCCGCTCCCCGTTGTGTGTTGCTGTGTAATCGTGCATGTACAGGTTCCCACTCCCCGATGTGTGCTAATGTATGATTGCATGTACAGGATCCCATTCCCCGATGTGTGTCAATGTGTGTGTTTGTACATCCTTGATGAGCCGGATGGGCTCCTTGCATGTGTATTGATTTTGAAATTTCTTGTCTTTGAAGAATTTTATGAGTTTGATGATTTATTGTGAATTTGATAGCCTTGCGGAGTCCCGGTAGATGGGAAGGTTTTACCCATGTACCGAGACGACGCGGCGGTTGTCACGTGGTCGGTCTGAGGATCGGGGCGTGACAGCTTTATTGGTATCAGAGCACCGGTATACGATTTCAAGAGTTTGATGAATTTGAAATGTTTTCAAATGTTTCCGAATGTCCCAAAAGTTTTCTAAAAGCTTTAAAATGTTTTATTTCGTTTGAAAGAAATGTAAGATCTTTAAAAGATCTTCGGAGAATGTACAGAACTTTCCATAGTTTTCCCAGGAAGTTAGGAATGCTTATTTTTAGGGGGTTAAGCACTTGGATGAGTTCATATTTTACATTGCTAAGTTCAGAACCTCTTTGTCGAACTTTATTTTTGGATGATGAATAAGGAACCCCAAATGAAATATTTGGTGACTTAATTGTGACTCAAGACCTCCTGTGGCTTGTTTGGTCAAATATTGGGGACCTTAGTAGTGGTTTTGGCCCTCGGACTTATATCTTGATATTAGAAGTTTGGTGTATATGTATAATTGAGGAGCCTTCAGAAACTCATAGAGGTGTATATCATGTATGGGACTTTAGTGTGGTAAGATTTTCTTTTGAAAAACTAAATGGGGTTAGAGATACTAATAGTATGACTAGCATGACTCCTTGATTTGGGATGGCGGGTTGTAAGACATTCTCTTGTGTAAGCGTGAAGTAATTTGGGCTATGTGAGAAGATAGAACTGTAGCGTCTTGCATTGCTTATTTTCTTTGCTTTAAACAACTGGGAGTCTTAAGTCCCTAATTTTAAGTATGACCTTCGCATTTGAAATGCTTCTCATCATTTCCCATCCATTCGAAAATTTTTATTACATCACTTCAATCTGAATTGCTTTCAAGTTTAAGAAACATATGGCTATTTCACAAGGAATTTAAAGAATGGTTAGAGTGGTAGAGCAATTTTGTGATAGATAAAGTTTTGCGATATTCTGATGAACAAATGAGGATGTTGATCTTTAAATTGGATATTGTGGTGGAAAAGAACTTTCGTGTAGATTTATTCCTAAGAAAAGTCTTGTCAAATTTAACATGCTTGGTTCTCAACCGAATATGCTTTTGCAAGTGTTACATCCTAATTTTGATAGATGTGAATGTTATTCCATACTTCTCAAGCATATGCTCCAACATTCTTCGTAAGTAAGGGATTGTAATAGGAGGTTTTACCATTGAGTTACTAACGGTGGGAGGCAAAGGAATGGTTTCACTTTGATGCTTTGATTAGGAAGTGTGAATTTTATTCCTTTGGTTTTCTGATAATGCTAATAGGTTCAACAGATGATTATTATTGCTAGTTATTATGATCTTTGATTGTGACCAAATGTCAATTTTCGAAGTCAAAATAAAGGTTTTTGAGGTTTGCTTAATTGGTAATAATTTAGATTTTTGCCAATTGGTGGAAGATAAGGGAAGATGCATTGGCCTTGTTTCCAGACTTTTATTGTACTAGATTGATGAGTGGTCTTTTGGATAGAATTTATGACCAATTGAATAATCAGTCTTGGATGAAGGCATTTAGGGAGCACACTCGTGCCCTCTAGGTGAGTAGGAGTCATAACAATGGAGGTTTATTCTTGGAGTTTATTTTCGAGGGAGGTAGTTTGTTTACCCAATGGTGAGAAGAATAAAAGAATAGAGGATTGTATGTTTTGAGAGAGGTTCTTAAGGCTTTACTGCAGGACGAGAGTGTGAAATACAGTGGAAAAAAAAAAAAAAAAAAAATGTATGGGTAAAACAGATGTTCGACCGTGGGTTGTGTGTAAAATTTTGAGGAATCTGATGATCGAATAGGTAGGAACCATGAGGAAGATCTACTGAGTCTTATGGGGTCTGATGACAATTTGTTCTTGGAGAAAATTAGGGAACATGAATGATGGAGGTGGTAGTTGATAAGGGTTTAAATGAGGAAATCAAGTTAACTGAATCTGCTTTGGGGCATATTTTGTTGAATGAGGGCGCTGTATGTTGTGATGATAGCTGTAGGACTTAAAGAGATGTTACCGGTATGTTAAGCACCATGGAGTTTCTGTGTACATTAAAGGTCAAGGTAGAATAAGACAATTTCAATTACGGATGAGCAGCCCAAACATAACTCACTTCAAATGACTCGAAATCAAGAAAATAATATGTATTGAAACATCATGTGAAACTCTATGGAGTATTACCCAAAATTTATGATTCTAAAGCCTCCACTTATATTTCTGGTATGCTTTTATTCATAGTTTGGCATTTAATTATATTGTTATTTTTATTGATGATCATCCAAGAATGACAAGTACTTAAAAAGAGCTGTTATAAGTATTGGGTGACACCATACGATGAATGGTCTCAGTAAGCATTGAATGTTTCTTTCAAGTAATTGTCATTTTATGCTTTCGATAAATATGGGGGAAAGCTTTTTGTTTCGATGGTTATTTAGGAAAATAATATTTGTAATGGACATTGCTTTTATTGGACGAAAGATCTTAGAAAAGGATTTTAATCTTAAGTGATCTTGATAACAAGAAGCTTTGTTGTCTAGTTTGAACAATTGAGAATATGGAAAACCAGTGACAAGTTTCCTAATTGCTTGATGCAGTCACCTTGGAGAAACTAATATGATGAGCCTTTGTGGGATCTATATATTGTAGTGAGATTTCTCTGGTGTTTCGATCGCTATAGTTGTTTAGAGTTCTTAAGATAAACTTTAATTTGGGATAGATTCATCCTCCGGATGGAAATATGAGGTAATATGGACCCTTCTAGCTTTTACAATATTGAAATGGTGAATCTTATAAACATCTAGGCAGAAATGTTTATGCATGGTTACTTGAGCACCGTTTAGGAGTAAGAAAGTCGGTAAATGAAATTTTGAGGTATATTGAATTGGTCGAGTTCAATGATAGTATTTTCGGATATGTGTGATATGTGTATTAAAGACTTTAGTTTTGATCTTCTACAACGCTTTGTCGCAGATATAAAGTAGAGACCTATTCCAATTGTTGTTGAGGAATGCGTTAATCGAGAAAGTGTTACTCCTTTTATATCCAAGGTTTCAAGGTTTTAGAACAAACAAGGTGATTCAGAGACTATTGAGTTTTATGCTTTAATTACTGTAATGTGAAAAAGGAAATTAAAGGAATCTCAATCTCAATGAATACCACCTACCAAATACTCATATTGGAATAAGACAAGTTTTGCTATCAATACTTTGGGAGATACTATAGAGTATGATAATGTATTTGTAGTTTGAAATTGGTGGATTGGAGACTTTGTTATCAATATGGTGGTGAGTGTAGGTGATAAGCGTGCATACATATATACGATGCATTCAGATATCATGATTTGCGGGTTAGCAATTACATAGCTGTAAATGAGAATAAGAATAGGCTTAGGCGCTTACAGATATATTGCTTGGAGGGTTGAACAAATCAAAATAAGATATCTAGGAAATTTCGAAAGGACAATCAAGTACTTGTACAATTGAGACGAAAGTGAATTCCTAAGAAACTTATCACAAACTAAATTTTAGGAAATTTGGGAGACTGAAGAAACTAAAGCAAAAACAATACCCTATTTGTTTGATGTATAAACTTTATCGTTATAAATTTCGAGGACGAAATTTGTTTTTAGGGGGTTAAGAGTTGTAATACCGAAAACTTGATGTCGAATATTTTGTAAACATTTCTATAACAAAATAGAAAAATTTAGAATTTTATTGATTTTCGATTTTGGGGTTTTAATTTTACATTTTTGGTATATTTGAAATGCTGTGTTACAAATTCACAGTATTTTATTTATGGTAAATTTAAAACTTCCAATGGGATGAGAAAAACAAATATATATATATATATATATATATATATATATATATATTATATAGTTAGTTATATATAGTTAGTTAAAAAAAAAAAAAAAAAAAAAAAACGAGAAGAGAGAGAGAGGAGAAGGTGCTGCCGTTTTGGGAAACGCAACGCGATCTCCCCCAAATAGAAAGATTAGGGTTAACCCTAATCTCTCCTCTCCACTCTCTCCACTCTCTCGCGATCTCTCCCCCTCCCCCCTCCCTTCTCGCGATCGACCGCCATCATCCTCGTCTCTCCTCCGCGAATCGATCACCACCCTCTTCCGCCACTGCAACCACCACCGTGACCCCCACCGCGAACCACCGCAGGTAACACCTCTCGGTTCTTTCTCTATTCTTCGTCGTTCTCGGTCTCTCTCCATTACTCACATCTCTCTGTCGCAGTCTCTCTCAGTCTCACAGTCGCTCTATTCCTCGCGCGAACGGACGAGCTTCCCTCTCTTCTGCGCGACGATCCTTTCTCCCTCTTTTCCCGCGCGCGAACGAAGTTCTCTTCTTCTCTCCCGCGCGCGCGATGGCAGAAATTCCACTGCCGCCCTTCGTTGCTCGTTTGCAGAGCTCACTGTGAGCTCCCTTGTTGCCAACGAACAATCCAGCAGCCTTGGGATCCCTTGACAGTCCTAGGTCAAGACTGCAACCACCCTCTGCGAAGGTAAAGCTAGGGTTTCGAAATTTCCACAGTAATCAAATTAAATTTCTGACCCTAATCTCGAAATTGAACACTTTGCAGATCTTAGAATGGACCGAATGGCAATTGGAACGAAGATTTGCGAACTACAAAAACCCTAGGTGAGGGATTTTCAATCCCTTCAGTAATTCGCATGATTTTTGTTGAAATTAGGTAGAAATGATAATATATATGTTCTGAAATGTGTGAGATTCGTATACGATGCGATTTTCTGAGATTTAATGTGAAATTGGAAGAAATTTGGAAAAATTAGGAAAGATTGGCAATTAAAGTTCATTTGAGACATAAATGAGTTTTGGATGATGAAATCAGCAATTAGAAATAGTGGATGTGAAATTAAGGGTGAATTAAATGAGAAAAATGTGAAAACCGTGATGTAGAGATTTTATTTGACGATGATTGCAATGTTTGCATAGGTTACTCGATTGGGGATTGAAAAAGGGGTCGATTCGGATTTGATTGAGAATTTGAGAGTGATTACCCTCTCTGGAGGTGAGTGGACGGTTCATTGTGTTCGTAAATGAGAAACCTGTTTTAAAATTGGTTTGAAATTGGTTTTGAAATGTTTTTACATGATTTATGTAAATTATTTTGTGACTGTGGGGGTCCGAACTGGATTATGAAATATGAATGCATCCATTGTGTTTATAAATGCTTTTGTGCCATGTGATATTTGATATTGATTGATGAACCGCTTTGACATGAAATTATGGATTGTTTGTGGAAATCATGGCACATTGTTGAGAAATGGATTGAATGAGAAATGGAGGGTGCCGAAGATGGCTATAGTCATATACCTACCACGGAGCGACCCGACGGGGTGACGTGGTTTGAGGTTTAGATGTGCGGGGGGGAGTAGACGTCCCTCCCCCCGCAAAAGTCGTGCTATATCCCGGTGCACCCCGGTGAGGCACGAGCCAACGCCAAGGAAGGGGGTTTGTTTTGAGATATTGGATAGTAAAACCCTTGGCGGATTTTCGTCTGGGTTTGGCCGCCCTGAGACGGAAGCATATTTCGATGGAACCCCAGGATTTTCTAAAAAAAATGATTGATATGGATGCATATTTGTGAAATGTGATTTATTGAAATGATTTTATGGATATGAGATGATTTATGAGTTATGCTTTGACTGCCCCACATTCACACCTTATTTATTAGCACAAATGCACCATTGCACTCCACTCACTGAGTATACCCCTATACTCACCCCTCTCTCCCCCCATTTTTCAGAGGAGACTTAGTTGGTAGCCTACTCGACGGAGCTTACGAAGTATTTTTGCGGATTGTATAGGTATTTGTGCAAAAGGGGGCTACTTTTGGGGATTGATAGTTCTCAAACCATGGAAAGGGAAGTCTGACATCCCATGTCGTGCGGATTTTATTGATCTTGGTCGAGTTGTTGACAATTATTGATAAAATCCGACGATTTTTGATTTATTTTGATTTATTTTGATTTCTCTAGTTTTGGAAAACTGTTTATATCTGTATTGGGACATTTGGACTGTAAATCTTAATTTCAATGCTTTTTCTTTGATTTTGTGAAGTTCCAGTACAACTCATACCGTTAGGATTTTATCGAGATCTGGCCTTGTTTTCCTCGGGTAAGTGTTGGTAAAATCGACGGCTATGTTTTGAGACTTCTTGTTTGTTAAATGCTTTCGAGTGGCCAAGATGGTCACATTGCATGCGTGCATGTACAGGTTCCCGCTCCCGTTGTGTGTTCTTTGTGTAATCGTGCATGTACGGGTTCCCACTCCCGATGTGTGCTAATGTATGATTGCATGTACAGGATCCCATTCCCGATGTGTGTCAATGTGTGTGTTTGTACATCCTTGATGAGCCGGATGGGCTCCTTGCATGTGTATTGATTTTGAAATTTCTTGTCTTTGAAGAATTTTATGAGTTTGATGATTTATTGTGAATTTGATAGCCTTATGCGGAGTCCCGGTAGATGGGAAGGTTTTACCCATGTACCGAGACGACGCGGCGGTTGTCACGTGGTCGGTCTGAGGATCGGGGCGTGACAGCTTTATTGGTATCAGAGCACCGGTATACGATTTCAAGAGTTTGATGAATTTGAAATGTTTTCAAATGTTTCCGAATGTCCCAAAAGTTTTCTAAAAGCTTTAAAATGTTTTATTTCGTTTGAAAGAAATGTAAGATCTTTAAAAGATCTTCGGAGAATGTACAGAACTTTCCATAGTTTTCCCCAGGAAGTTAGGAATGCTTATTTTTAGGGGGTTAAGCACTTGGATGAGTTCATATTTTACATTGCTAAGTTCAGAACCTCTTTGTCGAACTTTATTTTTGGATGATGAATAAGGAACCCCAAATGAAATATTTGGTGACTTAATTGTGACTCAAGACCTCCTGTGGCTTGTTTGGTCAAATATTGGGGACCTTAGTAGTGGTTTTGGCCCTCGGACTTATATCTTGATATTAGAAGTTTGGTGTATATGTATAATTGAGGAGCCTTCAGAAACTCATAGAGGTGTATATCATGTATGGGACTTTAGTGTGGTAAGATTTTCTTTTGAAAAACTAAATGGGGTTAGAGATACTAATAGTATGACTAGCATGACTCCTTGATTTGGGATGGCGGGTTGTAAGACATTCTCTTGTGTAAGCGTGAAGTAATTTGGGCTATGTGAGAAGATAGAACTGTAGCGTCTTGCATTGCTTATTTTCTTTGCTTTAAACAACTGGGAGTCTTAAGTCCCTAATTTTAAGTATGACCTTCGCATTTGAAATGCTTCTCATCATTTCCCATCCATTCGAAAATTTTTATTACATCACTTCAATCTGAATTGCTTTCAAGTTTAAGAAACATATGGCTATTTCACAAGGAATTTAAAGAATGGTTAGAGTGGTAGAGCAATTTTGTGATAGATAAAGTTTTGCGATATTCTGATGAACAAATGACGATGTTGATCTTTAAATTGGATATTGTGGTGGAAAAGAACTTTCGTGTAGATTTATTCCTAAGAAAATGCTGTCAAATTTAACATGCTTGGTTCTCAACTGAATATGCTTTCTGTGCAAGTGTTACATCCTAATTTTGATAGACTGTGAATGTTATTCCATACTTCTCAAGCATATGCTCCAACATTCTTCTGTAAGTAAGGGATTGTAATAGGAGGTTTTACCATTGAGTTACTAACGGTGGGAGGCAAAGGAATGGTTTCACTTTGATGCTTTGATTAGGAAGTGTGAATTTTATTCCTTTGGTTTTTTGATAATGCTAATAGGTTCAGCAGGTGATTATTATTGCTAGTTATTATGATCTTTGATTGTGACCAAATGTCAATTTTCGAAGTCAAAATAAAGGTTTTTGAGGTTTGCTTAATTGGTAATAATTTAGATTTTTGCCAATTGGTGGAAGATAAGGGAAGATGCATTGGCCTTGTTTCCAGACTTTTATTGTACTAGATTGATGAGTGGTCTTTTGGATAGAATTTATGACCAATTGAATAATCGGGTCTTGGATGAAGGCATTTAGGGAGCACACTCGTGCCCTCTAGGTGAGTAGGAGTCATAACAATGGAGGTTTATTCTTGGAGTTTATTTTCGAGGGAGGTAGTTTGTTTACCCAATGGTGAGAAGAATAAAAGAATAGAGGATTGTATGTTTTGAGAGAGGTTCTTAAGGCTTTACTGCAGGACGAGAGTGTGAAATACAGTGGAAAAAAAAAAAAAAAAATGTATGGGTAAAACAGATGTTCGACCGTGGGTTGTGTGTAAAATTTTGAGGAATCTGATGATCGAATAGGTAGGAACCATGAGGAAGATCTACTGAGTCTTATGGGGGTCGATGACAATTTGTTCTTGGAGAAAATTAGGGAACATGAATGATGGAGGTGGTAGTTGATAAGGGTTTAAATGAGGAAATCAAGTTAACTGAATCTGCTTTGGGGCATATTTTGTTGAATGAGGGCGCTGTATGTTGTGATGATAGCTGTAGGACTTAAAGAGATGTTACCGGTATGTTAAGCACCATGGAGTTTCTGTGTACATTAAAGGTCAAGGTAGAATAAGACAATTTCAATTACGGATGAGCAGCCCAAACATAACTCACTTCAAATGACTCGAAATCAAGAAAATAATATGTATTGAAACATCATGTGAAACTCTATGGAGTATTACCCAAAATTTATGATTCTAAAGCCTCCACTTATATTTCTGGTATGCTTTTATTCATAGTTTGGCATTTAATTATATTGTTATTTTTATTGATGATCATCCAAGAATGACAAGTACTTAAAAAGAGCTGTTATAAGTATTGGGTGACACCATACGATGAATGGTCTCAGTAAGCATTGAATGTTTCTTTCAAGTAATTGTCATTTTATGCTTTCGATAAATATGGGGGAAAGCTTTTTGTTTCGATGGTTATTTAGGAAAATAATATTTGTAATGGACATTGCTTTTATTGGACGAGCAACATCTTAGAAAAGGATTTTAATCTTAAGTGATCTTGATAACAAGAAGCTTTGTTGTCTAGTTTGAACAATTGAGAATATGGAAAACCAGTGACAAGTTTCCTAATTGCTTGATGCAGTCACCTTGGAGAAACTAATATGATGAGCCTTTGTGGGATCTATATATTGTAGTGAGATTTCTCTGGTGTTTCAGTCTGCTATAGTTGTTTAGAGTTCTTAAGATAAACTTTAATTTGGGATAGATTCATCCTCCAGATGGAAATATGAGGTAATATGGACCCTTCTAGCTTTTACAATATTGAAATGGTGAATCTTATAAACATCTAGGCAGAAATGTTTATGCATGGTTACTTGAGCACCGTTTAGGAGTAAGAAAGTCGGTAAATGAAATTTTGAGGTATATTGAATTGGTCGAGTTCAATGATAGTATTTTCAGATATGTGTGATATGTGTATTAAAGACTTTAGTTTTGATCTTCTACAACGCTTTGTCGCAGATATAAAGTAGAGACCTATTCCAATTGTTGTTGAGGAATGCGTTAATCGAGAAAGTGTTACTCCTTTTATATCCAAGGTTTCAAGGTTTTAGAACAAACAAGGTGATTCAGAGACTATTGAGTTTTATGCTTTAATTACTGTAATGTGAAAAAAGGAAATTAAAGGAATCTCAATCTCAATGAATACCACCTACCAAATACTCATATTGGAATAAGACAAGTTTTGCTATCAATACTTTGGGAGATACTATAGAGTATGATAATGTATTTGTAGTTTGAAATTGGTGGATTGGAGACTTTGTTATCAATATGGTGGTGAGTGTAGGTGATAAGCGTGCATACATATATACGATGCATTCAGATATCATGATTTGCGAGTAAGCAATTACATAGCTGTAAATGAGAATAAGAATAGGCTTAGGCGCTTACAGATATATTGCTTGGAGGGTTGAACAAATCAAAATAAGATATCTAGGAAATTTCGAAAGGACAATCAAGTACTTGTACAATTGAGACGAAAGTGAATTCCTAAGAAACTTATCACAAACTAAATTTTAGGAAATTTGGGAGATCAAGAAACTAAAGCAAAAACAATACCCTATTTGTTTGATGTATAAACTTTATCGTTATAAATTTCGAGGACGAAATTTGTTTTTAGGGGTTAAGAGTTGTAATACCGAAAACTTGATGTCGAATATTTTGTAAACATTTCTATAACAAAATAGAAAAATTTAGAATTTTATTGATTTTCGATTTTGGGGTTTTAATTTTACATTTTTGGTATATTTGAAATCTTTGTGTTACAAATTCACAAGATTTTATTTATGGTAAATTTAAAACTTCCAATGGGATGAGAAAAACAAATATATATATATATATATATATATATATATATATATATTATATAGTTAGTTATATATAGTTAGTTAAAAAAAAAAAAAAAAAAAAAAGAAGAGAGAGAGAGGAGAAGGTGCTGCGTTTGGAGTGAAACGCAAGCATCTCCCCAAATAGAAAGATTAGGGTTAACCCTAATCTCTCCTTCATCTCTCCACTCTCTCGTCTCTCTCGCGATCTCTCTCCCTCTCCCCCTCTCGCGATCGACCGCCATCATCCTCGTCTCTCCTCCGCGAATCGATCACCACCCTCTTCCGCCACTGCAACCACCACCGTGACCCCCACCGCGAACCACGCGCAGTAACACCTCTCGGTTCTTTCTCTATTCTTCGTCGTTCTCGGTCTCTCTCCATTACTCACATCTCTCTCTCTTCGCAGTCTCTCTCAGTCTCACAGTCGCTCTATTCCTCGCGCGAACGGACGAGCTTCCCTCTCTTCTGCGCGACGATCCTTTCTCCCTCTTTTCCCGCGCGCGAACGAAGTTCTCTTCTTCTCTCCCGCGCGCGATGGCGAGAATTCCACTTGCCGCCCTTCGTTGCTCGTTTGCGAGCTCACTTGTGAGCTCCCTTGTTGCCAACGAACAATCCAGCGACCTTGGGATCCCTTGACAAGTCCTAGGTCAAGACCGCAACCACCCTCTGCGAAGGTAAAGCTAGGGTTTCGAAATTTCCACAAGAATCAAATTAAATTTCGACCCTAATCTCGAAATTGAACACTTTGCAGATCTTAGAATGGACCGAACAGGGCAATTGGAACGAAGATTTGCGAACTACAAAAACCCTAGGTGAGGGATTTTCAATCCCTTCGATGTCGCATGATTTTTGTTGAAATTAGGTAGAAATGATAATATATATGTTCTGAAATGTGTGAGATTCGTATACGATGCGATTTTCTGAGATTTAATGTGAAATTGGAAGAAATTTGGAAAAATTAGGAAAGATTGGCAATTAAAGTTCATTTGAGACATAAATGAGTTTTGGATGATGAAATCAGCAATTAGAAATAGTGGATGTGAAATTAAGGGTGAATTAAATGAGAAAAATGTGAAAACCGTGATGTAGAGATTTTATTTGACGATGATTGCAATGTTTGCATAGGTTACTCGATTGGGGATTGAAAAAGGGGTCGATTCGGATTTGATTGAGAATTTGAGAGTGATTACCCTCTCCGGAGGTGAGTGGACGGTTCATTGTGTTCGTAAATGAGAAACCTGTTTTAAAATTGGTTTGAAATTGGTTTTGAAATGTTTTTACATGATTTATGTAAATTATTTTGTGATAGTGTCCGATATGGATTATGAAATATGAATGCATCCATTGTGTTTATAAATGCTTTTGTGCCATGTGATATTTGATATTGATTGATGAACTGCTTTGACATGAAATTATGGATTGTTTGTGGAAATCATGGCACATTGTTGAGAAATGGATTGAATGAGAAATGGAGGGTGCCGAAGATGGCTATAGTCATATACCTACCACGGAGCGACCCGACGGGGTGACGTGGTTTGAGGTTTAGATGTGCGGGGGAGTAGACGTCCCTCCCCCCGCAAAAGTCGTGCTATATCTGGTGCACCCCGGTGAGGCACGAGCCAACGCCAAGGAAGGGGGTTTGTTTTGAGATATTGGATAGTAAAACCCTTGGCGGATTTTCGTCTGGGTTTGGCCGCCCTGAGACGGAAGCATATTTCGATGGAACCCCAGGATTTTCTGAAAAAAAATGGTTGATATGGATGCATATTTGTGAAATGTGATTTATTGAAATGATTTTATGGATATGAGATGATTTATGAGTTATGCTTTGACCGCCCACATTCACACCTTATTTATTAGCACAAATGCACCATTACACTCCACTCACTGAGTATACCCCTATACTCACCCCTCTCTCCCCCCATTTTTCAGAGGAGACTTAGTTGGGAGCCTACTCGACGGAGCTTACGAAGTATTTTTGCGGATTGTATAGGTATTTGGCAAGCAGGGCTACTTTTGGGGATTGATAGCTCTCAAACCATGGAAAGGGAAGTCTCAGACATCCCATGTCGTGCGGATTTTATTCATACTGGTCGAGTTGTTGACAAGTATTGATAAAATCCGACGATTTTTGATTTATTTTGATTTATTTTGATTTCTCTAGTTTTGGAAAACTGTTTATATCTGTATTGGGACATTTGGACTGTAAATCTTAATTTCAATGCTTTTTCTTTGATTTTGTGAAGTTCTGTACAACTCATACCGTTAGGATTTTATCGATACTGGCCTGTTTTCCCCGGGTAAGTGTTGGTAAAATCTGACGGCTATGTTTTGGGACTTCTTGTTTGTTAAATGCTTTCAGAGTGGCCAAGATGGTCACATTGCATGCGTGCATGTACAGGTTCCCGCTCCCCGTTGTGTGTTGCTGTGTAATCGTGCATGTACAGGTTCCCACTCCCCGATGTGTGCTAATGTATGATTGCATGTACAGGATCCCATTCCCCGATGTGTGTCAATGTGTGTGTTTGTACATCCTTGATGAGCCGGATGGGCTCCTTGCATGTGTATTGATTTTGAAATTTCTTGTCTTTGAAGAATTTTATGAGTTTGATGATTTATTGTGAATTTGATAGCCTTGCGGAGTCCCGGTAGATGGGAAGGTTTTACCCATGTACCGAGACGACGCGGCGGTTGTCGCGTGGTCGGTCTGAGGATCGGGGCGTGACAGCTTTATATTCATCCAACGGCCGGATCCAGATTCCTTAATTTAAAAAAATAAATAAAATTAATGCCCAACCACTTAACTAAGTAAATATTCACCGTTAACATAATAAATTAAGCATTTAATACAAATGACTCCTCCAAAAATCTTCCCATGCCCTAAGAAATAACAATGTAGGGTGAGCATTAAAAATCTATTTTAGTACTTTCAATTTTTAATTTTTGAAAATTAATTATATATCTTCAAATATAAAAACATATATATACTCTACAACTTAAATAAAATTCTCTTTTCATCTATTTTTTTTTTCCTTAATTCTGCCATCCAAATTATGAGATTTTAAGGAAATCTCTCGGTGGATATCTTACTTGAAAAAAAAAAAAGGATCAAATTTCTATTATTGATGCTGGGCTTCTCTAGACAAGGTCATCAATTGGAGGGCCACATCCTTACCTACCCAATGTCCTTCCATGGACCCAGAGTCTTGTAATTACTGTTGACAAGGTGACAGGTCGATATTTGCAAGCTGAGTTTTTATCATCTGCAAGCTTAGCAAAGGCTAGGCAAACAGTTTTTATGGACTCACTGAGTCTTGTAATTATTGCCGTCCTTGTTTGGCTTTGGTTCAAAGATAGCTCTTAAGAAAGCTCAAAACTGAGACAATGAACATGAGAAAAGTATCAAGAGATAGATTGAACTGTATAATTAGAAAAAAATTAGAGTCGACAACTTTTCGTGATATTGAAATTGATGACTCTATGTATAAAAATATGAAAAATGCTTCTCTTATATTAGATTCAAAAGAGATTGTTCCAAAATCTCGAATATAACTGCTTGAATTAAAGAAAATTTGTGCAATTCCATGTGGACAGCTTACAATTTTCTCAACTCTGTAGTACAATCATAAGAATAAGCAAATCCTCTCGTCATGAATGCAACACAATTACACATAATCTTCATTTGGGAAGAGAAATTATGGAACAAATTGTTTGTACAAGTGTTAGCACAAGCAACATAGTTGCTGCAATAGTAGCTGCTGTACTCCATGGAGTGCCCAAATAATCACGTTTGACGATCGCCTTCCAACGATGCCAAGGGACACTGCAATACGCATTTAGTTCTTTACAAAGACTTGCAAAGTATAACTTGGTACCAACAATCGTAAAATCTGTAATAAGACTGTTGAACAGAGTTGTGACCGCAGCAGCGTCGCCTAGACGGTTGACAATTACTCCACTCTGAACAAATAAATCAACATCTTCTGTTGTGTTGATCAAGTAATCCATTAAAAAAAAAAAAAGTCAAGAATGGGACTGTCATAAGGGTGATGGCATTGCTCGAACACCATTAGGTTACGAATGTATGATTCTGTCTTGGCATATAACGTCAAACATGGTATTTCAAGGATGTTATTTTTGAAATGCATGTCTAGTAGGCATCCGGAGGAAGCCACCTTGAACTTGACTCCTGCCCTAAAGAGATCCGTTGCGCTGTGCTGAAACTTGAATTCTTCATCAGTATTCCGCTTCGTGATTGGATTTGATGGTAGCTGAAAAATTCTTACCAAATCAAGTAAATGAATCACTTCAAAATTTGGTTGCTTCTTCTGAGTGTTATAATCTGAGAAAAAATCAAATGTAAGATGAAGCATGGTAGAGAATATTCCCCGGGGAATTTGCTGAGAAGATAAGTCGAAAATTCTCTCAAGGACAAAGAATGGCAGCTGGTTTTCGAGCAAGATCAAGTCATGATTTATGGCATTGAAAAAACCTGGATCGAATATTAGTATGCGATCAGAGTCCTCTCGCAAATCACCGGCATAATTCCTCAAGAACAACTCAAAAATGTAGATGCCGTCAAGGAGAATCATCTTTGCAAAGTCTTCACTACTAAGCTCAATGTTTTCTGCATAACAAGCTCTTGTTTCTTCTTCCCATTCCTTTACGGTTTTAAAAAGGGCCTCCAAGTCCAGCTTCTCTCTCTCAAGGAGCGAAATTTATGCGTCTCCATAGCCTTTAAATTGCTTTTGCCACGGTGAAAAGGGCCTATTGAAACTACACATGGTTCATAGGCTGCTACATTCCCATGATATATATTACTGGGAACCTTGTAAATGCAACAACGAGATGATAAGGGAGGTCCCGAAGGACCTTCCATTCCTCTAATGCATCGGACCATCGGACTGCGTCCACCTCCGATCCCAAGCGTCCCTTCAGATTCACAAATCAAATAGATCAAACACTTAATCCCACTTTCAAAATCAAAAGATTTTAGTCGACTCATAAACAAATAAATTTTGTGATGTTAATTTTCTTCACCTTTTCTTAGTTTCGAGGATGAAAGTTTTACCTATATGGCCATCCATCTCGATGGTTTTTTTTTGGGGTCCCAATCCATCTTGATGGTTGGCTATGTGTGGTTTTGGATACTAGGAAATCAAATTAGGAAGAGAACATGTGAATCAAAGAACTTGTCCAAGCTGCGTAATTGCAAAACAAAGAGAGTAAATTAGAAATAGCAGAGAGAGAGGGGGGGATATTTTTGTAAATATCGTAAAAATTTCACAAAATACAAGAAATATGATTCTTTTTTTTTTCTTTCCAAATCGGTGAAATCGACATTGTGACTTTGAAGTCAAACTTTCACATAATCAACTTTAGACCGCCCAACTGTTAAAAAAAAAAAAAAAGATACGAAGGAAATGGATTTAAAAGTCGATATCAACGAAATCGATTTCTGTGGTGTGCTGCCCACCCCCGCTCTCTCTCCTCATTAATGCTCTCTTTTTCTCCATCTCTCCTCATCTAACGCACAACACACACACACACCAACTTTTTTTTTTGTCTTTCCTGTTTTTTGAACACACACACACACTCACTCTCTCTCTCTCTCCCCGCATGATGGTTAACGCGCACACACTACCTTTCTTTTTTGTTTTTTAACACTCTCTCTCTCCTCCCCTCTCTCTACATAAATACCACTCTTCTCTCACCTCATTATATAAATATAATATAATATTATTTTAATATTATATTAATATAAAATTTTGTAAAAAATTTATATAATTTTTATACTAAAATATAAATTAAAAAAATTTTATAAAGAGATTAGAAATTATTATTTTATAAATATTAAAATAATATTAAATTTAATAAAATCTTTATAATATAATTTAATAATATTAAAAATTTTGAATAATATTATATTATATAATATTATATTATATTTTTAATATTATGTTATAGTATTTTATAAAATATTAATATTTTTTTATATTACATTATTTTAATATTATATTCTTTCTAATATTTTTAATCTCATTTTTTATATTTTTAATCTCATTGTTTATAACGTAATTTATTTTAATTTATTGATTTTATAAAAACATTTTAATTTTATTATTTATGTTATAATTTTTTATTTAATTTGTTAATTTAATAAATTACATTACTTAAATAATGAAATAATATTATAAATAAATTACAAATAAAAATTTGTAAAATAAATAATTTAATTAAAATGCTTTTATAAAATCAATAAATTAAAATAAATTATATTATAAAAAATGAATTTTATGTTATATCCTTTTTAATTAAAAATATATAAAAAATGAGATTAAAAATATTAAAAATAATATAATATTAAAATAATATATTATAAATAATATTAATATTTTATAAATAATATAACATAATATCATTTTAGTATTTATAAAATAATAATTTATAATCTTTTTTCAAAAACTTTTTAATTTATATTTTAATATAAAAATAATACAATTTTTAGAATATTTTACATTAATATAATATTAAAATAATATTATACTATTTTATTAAAATAAAATTAAAAATTTTTTATAAAAGAAATATAAATTATAATTTTATAAATATTAAAATAATATTAAATTTAATAAAATAGTTATTTAATAATTTAATGATATTAAAATAGTTGAATAATACTATAATATATTTTTAATATTATGTTATATATTTTATAAAACATTAATATTTTTGATATTATATTATTTAAATATTATACTCTTTTTAATATTTTTAATGTCAGTTTTAATATTTTTATTTGTAATTTATTTTATAATATTATTTCATTATTTAAATAATGTAATTTATTAAATTAACAAATTAAATAAAAATTTATAACATAAATAATAAAATAATTTTTTTTTATAAAATCAATAAATTAAAATAAATTACATTATAAAAAATGAGATAAAAAATATTAAAAATGAGATTAAAAATATTAGAAAGAATATAATATTAAAATAATATAATATCAAAATTATTAATATTTTATAAAATAATATAACATAATATTAAAAATATAATATATTGTTATATAATATAATATTATTCAAATATTTTAATATTATTAAATTATATTATAAAGATTTTATTAAATTTAATATTATTTTAATATTTATAAAATAATAATTTATATTTCTTTTATAAAAACTTTTTAATTTATATTTTAATATAAAAATAATATAATTTTTTTAAAATATTTTATATTAATATAGTATTAAAATAATATTATATTATATTGTATTATGAGGTGAGAGGAGAGTGGTATTTACGTAGAGCAAGATGGGAGGAGAGAGAGAGTGTTCAAAAAAATTAATGCGTGTGTTAACCATGCATGCGTAGAAAGAGAGAGTGTTTGTGTTCCAAAAAAAGAAAAAAAAAAAAGAAAAAGTTAGTGTGTGCGTGTTGTGTGTTAAATGAGGAGAGATGGAAAAAAGAGAGTATTTATGAGTAGAGAGAGAGAGAGAGGGGGAGAGGGAGAGGGAGAGGGAGAGGGATAGGGAGAGGAGGGAGTGACATGAGGTCACGGAAGTCATGTCCTTTGATATCGATTTTGAAATCGATTTTCTTGATTTTTTTTTTTTTTTTTTTTTTTTTTACAATTAGGTAGTGTAATATGGATAGTTTTGAAGTCGATGTTATGAAAATATTGATTTTGATAATGTTGATTTTACTGATTTGAAAAGAAAAAAAAAAAAGTCATATTTTTTAAAATTTGTGATATTTTTTTCATATTTATGAAAATAACCCCAGAGAGAAAGACCTAAATCTTTGCTGCAGAGGAATCAAGTGCTTCGCTCGGTGGGTTTTCTTCTTTAATGCCCACCTGCAGTAGATGGTACAAAGGCTTAAATTTGGCCCTGGTTGACTCACTACCACGAGTATTTGGTTCTTTAGAATTTTATCTTGGAATGTTAAATAATTCATTATCTTCTTCTTTGTAATCGTTCTTGTCCTCTCTTAGATTGGTGTTATCAATGATTTAACAAATACCAACTGACAATAAATCTACAACTTGTAAGGTATTTAGTTCAAACCTCTGTCACACATTTCAATTAAATCCTAAGTAGAGAAAATTAATTAGTTAATTAACCAACTTTAGAATTTTAATCTCATTTTTGTTACATAAGGCCGCGATAATTACGAAATTATAAGCGCTCACAAAAATTTAAACACGAGATCTCAAGATAGACATTAGAACAAGAACTCTTAACTATCAAACTATTCCATTGATGACCGAATTTTAGTATCATTATTATAAAAGAAGTTAGCTATTTTCATTTGCTAATAACTCTATTTAGTGAGCATTGACTTCTTGTATTTTCATTTGTTCATTATTCATTCTGCCCGCCAATAGTCATTTATTTTAATATTAAACTTTTTTGAGAAATTCAATTTCAACAAACGGGTTATTTTTCAAAATGTTATGAAATTTTTTTAAAATTACAAAAAATATGATGGTTTTTTTTTTTCCAAACTATTGATATCGATTTTGTGAAAATCGAATTCAAAGTTGATCTTTGATAATTTAGAAATTAATTCTATATTGATAATTTTTTATATTAAAAATCTCAATTAATTTTAACTTTTTGCATATTTGATTCTTATTTTTTTTTTAGTAGAAGGTGATTAAAAAAATAAAATATTTCCCTCTTTGCTCGGTGCATATTTGGTATTTGGTTCATCTGACAATGGAATTAGTGTCTAGTTGGTTCAGATATTGTGTACAGAAAAAATATATATCGGATGAGTTTTGTCCTTTCAGGACTTAATTCATCTTAAATCAGATTTAATCAGACTCAATGTAATTATTGAATACTAACAGTAGAGAGGAAAATAAAACACAAATCCTAACTTTTAATACAAATAAAAAATTATTATTAAATAAGTGACCTAATATAATGGAAAATAAGTGTACTTTATTAATTTTGATTCATGAAATTTGTTAGTTTATTATTTACATTATATTTTTATATTGTTAAAAATTTATTATTGTTAGTATCGATGAGTCATTTGAGAAAGTTGAAAAATCATACATTTAAAAAAAAAATTAATTTGACCGAAAAGTATTATAAATAAAATAAGAATAATAAAATTTTAAAATGAAGTCAGATTTTCTTAATACCACTAATAACACTTGATAAAATTATTTCTTAAATTTCACAGAATGCTACTTAAAATTTTTCTTTCAATACCTTCTGTCATATCCATCTTGCAATTTTATCTGAATTCCTAGTTACTCCTTCGTAAATATGAGAAAAGAAAATAGTTGAATATTCTTAAAATGGACAAAGTATGAAAATGCATTTCCCGCCGGAGACAAGATTTTGAAATTGAAACAACGAATTCTTAATCCAAAAAAAAAAAAAAGTAGAAATAAGGATTTCTTGCCGCCAGGGCAACCACATGGTTTTATAAAACCCTGTTATCCCACAGTCAAGTGCATTGCCTCTCTTATAAAAATATTGAAGTTCGCAACTTTATGTATAAAAATATTAAAAATTCTTCTCTTATATTAGATTCAGAAGAGATTATTCTGAAATCTCGAATGTAGATGACTGCTTAAATTAAGAAAAATTTGTGTAATTTTATGTTGACAGCATACAATTTCCTCGACTCTATAGTACAATCATAAGAGTAAGCAAATCCTCTCATCATGCATGCACTACGATTGCACAATCTTCATATTCGAAGAGAAATTATGGAACAAATTGTTTGTATTACTGTTAGCACAAGCAACACAATTGCTGCAATAGTAGCTGCTGTACTCCATGGGGTGCTGAAATAATTACGTTTGAAGATCGCCTTCCAACGATGCCAAGGGACTCTGCATACTGCAATATGCATTTAGGTCTTCAGAAAGACGAACAAAATAGAAGTTGGAAACAACCACCGTTAAATTTGTACTAAGATTGTTGAACGGAGTTGCGACTGCAGCAGCATCACCTAGCCAGTTGACAATAACTCCACTCTGAATAAGTAAGTCCACATCTTCTGTTGTGTTGATCAGGTAATCCATTAAAAAAACAAAGTCTAGAATGCAACTGTCATAAGGGTAATGGCATTGCTCGAATGCCATTAGGTTACGAAAGTATGATTCTGTCTTGTTATATAGCTTCAAACATGGTATTTTGAGGATGTAATTTTGGAAATGTATGTCAAGTAGGCATCCGGAAGAAACCTTCTTGAACTTGACTCCCGCCTTATGAAGCTCCGTTGCTCTGGGCAGAAACTCAAATACTTTATCAGTCTCCTCCCTTGAATTTGATGGTGGCTGAAAAGTTCTTAGCAAATCAAGTAAATGTTTCACTTCAAAACCCGGCTGCATCTTCTGAGTGTTGTAATTTAAGAAAAAAGCAAATGTAAGATCAAGCATGGTAGGCAAATTTTCCGCGTCCATACATGGAAAAGCCAAGTCCAAAATTCTCTCAAGGACAAAGAATGGCAGCTGGTTTTCGAGCAAGATCAAGTCATGTGTTATGGCATTGAGAAAACCTGGATTGAATATTGATAAGTGATCAGAGTCCTCTTGCAAATGACTGAAATATGCCCTCAAGAACAACTCAACAATGAAGACGCCGTCAACTAGAATCATCTGCACAAAGTATTTACTGCTAAGCTCAATGTTTACTGCATAACAAGCTCTTGCTTTCTTCTTCGCATTGCTCTATAGTTTTGACAAGGTCCTTCAAGTCCAGCTCCTGTCTCTCAAGGAATCTCTTCAAGTAGCGACGTTTATGCTCCTCCATATCTTTTAAATTGCTTTCGCCATGGTGAAAGGGGCCTATTGAAACTACATATGGTTCATAGGCTGCTACGTTCCCATGGTATATATTCCTAGGAACCTTGTAAATGCAACATTTAAACGATAAGGGAGGTCCCGAAGCACTTATCATTTCTGTAATGCATTCAACCACCGGATGGCATGAATTTCCCGCCCCTTCAGCTTCACAAATCAAATAGATCAAACACTTAATCCCATCTTCAAAATCAAAAGTTCTTAGTTGCCTCATAAACAGCTAACTTTTAATGATGTTAATTTTCCTCACCCTTTCATAGTCTCAAGGATGAAAGTTTACCTCTTTTGTCGCTCTGCGTGATGGTTGGCAATGTGTGGTGTTGGATACTAGGAAATCAAATTAGGAAGAGAACATGTGAATCAAAGAACTTGTCCAAGCTGCATAATTTCCAAAAAAAAAGAGAGAGTAAATTAGAAATAGCCATGAGAGAGAGAGTGAGAGAGACAGAGACAGAGACGGAGGAGGGAGTAAACATTCATAATTGCAAAACAAAGGATGAAAGTTATCTTTAAAATTGGATAACTTATTATCTTTTTGAGGGCATAATAATTTTCTTTATACAATTTTTACATGCGTAAAATCGTTTACTTTTTTTTTTTTAAGAATACATTAATTTATTTTTTCTCTTAAATTAAAAAAAAAAAGTGTATTTTGTACCAAAAAATTTATTTTTTCTTTTTTTAATAAATATCAGAATACAAAACAAACAAGATACAAGTTGGAGGCTCATCAAACCAAGTACACTCATGGATCCGATATAATCCCCATTACATCTTGAAGGTCGTCACTCTCAAAAATCAACTTATCCAAGTAACATATTTCTAGTTGTTAGAAGATATCAATATTACGAAGCATTAACCAGCATTCCATTCTGCCCGCCAATAGTCATTTTCATTTTTATTTTTTTTTTATGATAATGATAAATTTATTGGTAACTAAAATATAGTGGTTTAGGGTAATTAATAATAATATAATGATAATTATAAAAATATAAAAAATAAAAAAAAAATAAAAAGCAAAAGAATAAAAAATAAAAAAGAGGCGGTTCCACCGCCCCCATGGACAGTGGAACCCCCTAATGTTTTAACTTTTTTTTTGTTTTTTTGTCTTTTATTTTTTTAATTTCTATTCTTTTTTATTTTGTTTTTTATTCTTCTTTTATTAGTTTGTTTTTTTTAATAAAACAATAACCAAAATTATATTCAATAAAAATACAAAATTATATTTAATAAAAAATAATATCCTAATTTATTAAAAATAGAAAATACAAAAGTATATTTAATAAAACACAAATTATATTTAATAAAAATACAAAATTATATTTAATAAAAATACAAAATTATATTTAATAAAAATAAAAAAATATATATTTAATAAAAAGATAATATTATATTTGATAAAAACATAAAATTATATTTAATAAAAAATATATTTAATAAAAAGACACAATTATATTTAATAAAAATACAAATTATATTTAATAAAAACAAAAAAAAATTATATTTAACAAAAATAATTTTTTTTTTTAAGTTTTAGCGACGGATTAGTGACGAAAAATTAGCAATGGAAATTTTCCGTCGCTAAATCCGTTGCTGATTTGTCCGGAAAAGCTTTAACGATGGATTTAGTGATAGAAAATATCCGTCGTTAATAGCGACGGATTTTTTTCTGTCGGTAATTTTTGTCGCTGAAAATCCTTTTTTTGGTAGTGAATGTTAAACATAAACATATGACTCGTTTTTCGTTCTTACAATGGCAACCCTCAATTCTATATTAATCTCAATCACAAAAATCTTCAAACAAATAGTCTCTGTCACAAAATGTTTTTTTTTTTTTTAAATTCCCATCCTAATGAACACTAAGAAATAGAAGATAACTTGAAATTCAATTGTCTAGACTGATTAGCATATATGATATCATACAATTCAAACCTTGTTTTAAAGAGAAAGAGAATACCAAAAACATGAAATTAGAGAGAGAGAGAGAGAGATTTGAAAATGAAGAGAGGGAACTAAAAGAAATGCCCAATAAGGGTTAAAGGTAAATTTGTGTGCTTTAAAATTGTTTTTTCGAATCCTTAGGTATAAAAACCCTAAGAATACACTACAAGAAAACGGACTTTCAGTGACGGAAATTACCGACGAATAAAAATCCGTCGCTATTAGCGATGGATTTGCGACGGAAAAATCAGTGACAGATTTAACGACAGAAAAATCTGTTGCTAATTTTTCCATCGCTAAATCCGTCGCGAAAATTAGCGACAGAAATTTTCCGTCGCTAAAACTTTTCTGGACAAATTAGCAACGGATTTAGCAACGGAAAAATCCGTCGCTAATTTTTCCATCGCTAATCCGACGCTAAAACAGATTAACAACGGATATTTTCGTTACTAATTTTTCCGTCGCTAATCCATCGCTAAAACTTGAAAAAAAATTTATGTTTTTGTTAAATATAATTTTTTGTTTTTATTAAATATAATTTTGTGTTTTTATTAAATATAATTGTATCTTTTTATTAAATATAATTTTTTCTTTTTATTAAATATAATTTTATATTTTTATTAAATTTAATTTTTTGTTTTTATTAAATATAATTTTGTGTTAGAATTAAATATAATTCTGTATTTTTATTGAATATAATGTTTTGTTTTTATTAAATCTAATTTTGTATTTTTATTAAATAAAATTTTGTGTTTTCGTTAAATAAAATTTTGTGTTTTCGTTAAATATAATTTTGTATTTTTATTAAATATAATTTTATATTTTTATTAAATCTAATTTTGTATTTTTATTAAATATGATTTTTTGTTTTTATTAAATATAATTTTGTGTTTTTATTAAATATAATTTTGTGTTTTTATAAAATATAATTTTGTGTTTTTATTAAATATAATTTTGTGTTTTTATAAAATATAATTTTGTGTTTTTATTAAATATAATTTTGTGTTTTTATTAAATATAATTTTTGGTTTTTATTAAATATAATTTTGTATTTTTATTAAATATAATTTTATCTTTTTTATTAAATATAATTTTGTGTTTTTATTAAATATAATTTTGTTTTTTTGTTAAATATAATTTTGTATTTTTATTAAATATAATTTTTACTTTTTATTAAATATAATTTTTACTTTTATTAAATATAATTTTGTATTTTTATTAAACAGAATTTTTTATTTTTATTAAATCTAATTTTTTATTTTTATTAAATATAATTTTTACTTTTATTAAATATAATTTTGTATTTTTATTAAATATAATTTTGTATTTTTATTAAATCTAATTTTGTATTTTTATTAAATATAATTTTGTATTTTAATTAAATATAATTTTGTGTTTTTATTAAATATAATTTTTTGTTTTTATTAAATATAATTTTGTATTTTTATTAAATGTAATTTTGTGTTTTTATTAAATATAATTTTATATTTTTTAAATATAATTTTATGTTTTTATTAAATAAAATTTTATATTTTTATTAAATTAGGGTATTGTATTTTTAATATTGAGAGTTACAAATAAAGTATAGAAGTAGAAAAAAAAAATAAACTAATAACACAAATGTGATGGTGGCATGGTGGTTAAAACTTTCCGGTTCTCTCTCTCACACTCAGGTTCAAATCGGGGTGGGAACCCATTTTCAACAAATTAAAAGCTGGGGTGCGGGCGGGTAGGAGCATGCGAGGCTGGGCGGATGGAGCGGGCGTTCGGACTCGTGCATTTGAGTTTGCTCTTACTCACTTTAGCGAAGGATTAACAATAAAAAATTTCTGTCGCTAATATTCCGTCACTAATCCGTCGGTAATTAGGAATAATTTGAAAAAAATATAAAATTAATTTAGCGACATAAATTTTTTGTCACTAATCCATTGCTAAAATTTTCGATCAGCGACAGATTTTCTTAACGACAAAAATTTTTTATCGCTAAATTAGCAAGTTGACTTTCAGCGACGGAAAAATCCATTGTTAATTTTCTATCGCTAATACTTTTAGCAACAGAAATTTGAATATCAGTGACGGATAGCGATATTAGATCCCCTATTATTTCGCATCCTTTCAAATTCGGCCAATTGAATATGGATGATCAAATCTGAAGTCGCCACCTGAAATAATAGCCCAAGAACATATATAGTGTATATTCTGAAAATTTATGAAGTTTATATTAAAATACTAAATTCATTGCATCTTTGGGGAGTCAATTCACACACACACACACACACACAATTATTGGGACGTGAAATGTTGATGAAGACATATTTCTCCTTCTGTTGAACAAGCACACATTTTCGTCTATCTTCTATTTCTGCAAGTAAATAGGAGCACCTCTTGCCTAAAACTCATCAAGTTTCGTTGGTATATATTCTGGCCTTGCCTCATGCACATAAAGAAGACATAATCCTTTTTCATATATTCCCACTTTGCATAATATATATATAAATATCTTCATTGTGCTATTAAAAATTAAAATAATCATATTTTTGACATCTTCTGAAAACTATTTTTGATAATCTGATATTTGTAATATAGTATTTTTTGTTATTTATGACTTAAAACTGTTATCCTAGAAGACAGTTTTAAGAAATAGATTTTTTTTTCCTCTTCCTTGTTTCTTTTGTCTTACTTTAATGAAAATACGTCGGACTGAATATTCCTTCCCATATCCAAAATTATAATTTGAAAATTGGAAGGCGAAATTCTCAATCAAACTCTCAATTGTTTCTTACCCTTTCTCTTAAGGGTAATTTGATGGGAGTGGAAGAGGGAAAAGGCCAAGGAAAATAAGGGTTTTAGTTCAACAACAATTAAACTCATGGATTTCTTTTTTACAATTCTAAAATCAGAGTGAAAAAAATTAGGATAATGTTAGTATTGATTAAAAAAAAAAAAAGCCTCAAGGATTTCCTCTTAGCGAGCCCTCAAAGGCTGGGATCATCTTTAGAAAGGGCACAAGCAGATGCTTATTCAAAATCACATTCTTTAACAGGTGTTGGAAATAAGATCTCTCAAGTTTGAAGATGGGACAGAATCAATGTTCCGCAATGTCATAGCCTTTGAGCAGTGCTAGTACGTACGAAACAACAGTTACCCAACATATTATGTGTATTTCTTGTCTTGCCTCATCAAATCATTCGAAGATGTGAAGCTGCTCGCAAGGAAAAGAATTATCGAAAATGGTTGAGGAGTCATAATGAAGTAGTAACCCTAATTCAAAACTTGCAGGAAAAAATAATATTGTGGGGTGGCAAGATTTATTTTGTTAGACTTTGTAATGTGCTGGTGCTCATTGCACAAGACCCGAGTTCATGATCAACATCAAAGGTTCTATTTTGATTAGTGTACTACATGCAGATTGGGATTAATTGTCCCTGTAATTTGTTGAGTAACTGTATTGAAGGCTCTCCTTAGATGAAAACACAAATGCCCGAACTTAATAATCATGATATTACAATTTAATAATTATAAATTTTATCAGTATAAATACCTATTACAATTTAATCATGATTAGAGGGACACATTCTTTTTATTACCTTCTATGGACCTACCGAGTCATCTCAGCATAATTATTGAGAAGATGATATTGGATTGAATGTTGATATTGGCGTGTGATTAGTATCAGAAATACTAAATATATTGATACATATTTATATATAATTTTTTTATAACAGTTGATTATTACAAACTGAGTTTAATTTAAAACTATTCAAATATTTTTAAAGAGAAAGGGAGAGAACTTGATTAATATTAAAAAAAAAAAAAAACACTCGTAATTTTTTTTGAAAAAATTTCAAAACCAATTTAATCATGATAGAGTCTTGCTTTTTTCTTTAAATACATGGAGATATATATAATTTTTCATAGCAGTTAATTATTGCAAACTAAGCTCAGAAGATTGCATTAGAGCTATAGAGTCAAGGTTAGAAAGCATACGCGATAGTTATGCAGAGACCATTGATATGAGCAATAAAAAATTTTGTTGAGATTGTTAGTCCCTATGCAACCAAGAAGCGGTTTGAATTGATTGGCTTCAATTTATAGATTTTACTTCACTTAAAATCTAAGACCAAACTAGATGGAACATGTAAATGCAAATGTATGCAAATGCAGAAAAATAAAGAGAATGAATAGAGAGATCAAGTTCAATTTATAGTAGTTCGTCCTTATATTTATGTCTACTCTTCCAGTTCAGCAAGCCATGGTCTAACAATAACTAATTTTCACTATGCGATGAGAGTTACAAAACCAGTATAAGCTGAGATGTTGACAATCTACACCTTCTCTTGAAGATAACTTACTCCAACACTCACTCAACTCAAACTCTCTTATACTTAGTCTATCAACCCAAGAGAGTGTTTCTTACACTCCTCTTAGATTTGTGAGTCTATACAAAAATTGAAACAAAGATTACAAAGAAGAAGAACACACACGACAGCAAGAAATATAGCATAAAACAGTGATCGAGAAGGTATTTTCAGGTTATATTTTCTCTCGACCCAAAACTCAAAAATGATTTGTAAAAACTTCTGAATTGGGACTGAATATTGCTCTTCAAAATTTAATTCGTATTCTGCAAAATTCTGCCGGTTTCAAAATGATATATGCCCTTCAATATACCTTCAGTGTAACACCGGACACGTCCGGATTTTTGATATGTATTCTGAGTGATTTATTTAAATTTTTATATATTTTTTTTTGTAAAATGGAGGAAAAATAGTTAAAGTTAATATAAGTGTAAATTTCTGCTCTTTGAGTCATCCGGAAAACCCTTGTAGATATTTGACCGATAGTTTCTTTATTTTAAAGTTTCTAATCAGTAAGGCTATCAGTTAATTGAGTGTTCGGTGATCAGCGTCTGGTGGGATTTGACTTTTGTAAGGAAAGTTTCCCGTTCGGTGAGGTGTTGGTACGTAATGAACAAATTCTTCAAAATTTTGATATTTCTGATCGGTAACAGATAGTGACCAATCCTCAATGATTTACTATTCCCTTGGTGTAAAGTGAAGTTACAATTCGTTCAATATTGTAGAGTTGAGTTGACCGGTCATTTTTTATAATTTTTATAATTTTATATATATCTATCGGTACACTCAATTTTCCTATACCGTTCAGTATGTTATATTTTATTTACATCTTTGATGGTAAATTTTTGTACCGATCGATGAATGTCAAATTTTAGAAATCTCATCGGTAGTCATTTTTAAGATAGTTGTTCGGTACTGTATTAATTTACCGATAGACTTTTAATTTTATCTCTCGGTATGCCCGCTCACTTGTCACTATCGGTAATGGTCTATTGGTAATTGTCTTTCTAAATTTTCTACCGACAAAGGTTACATTGCTGTTGGTCAACACTTTATTGAAATCCTATCGGTATCTATACCCAGCATGCTTTTCAATGTCCCGTCTGGTCAACTTTCCAAATTTTATATCAGGCTAAATTTCAACAAGAGAATGTTTTGCTTTATAAATTTATTCCGTCAGTTATTTATTCCATCATTATTTGCATCTATCGGTAAGAGTCATCCTGACAAGGCATCAATCGGTATGAGCCATCGGTTGCTAATCAAACATCCCTCTCAAATTCTCGTCGTTCATGCAGTTGTGTAGAATTGATCCCATGACCTTAGCAACATCCAAAAAGTTTATTTATAAATTTATTCCGTCAGTTATTTATTCCATCATTATTTGCATCTATCGGTAAGAGTCATCCAGACAAGGCATCGATCGGTATGAGCCATCGGTTGCTAATCGAACATCCCTCCCAAATTCTCGTCGTTCATGCTGTAGAATTGATCCCATGACCTTAGCAACATCCAAAAAGTTTATTGCCACTAGGTTATTTAAATCTTTTAATCATATTGCGTTTCATTTATATTATATCCCAAAAGAATTAAAATATTAATATATTTATATTTCTAAATAAAATCTACTTTTATTTTCAATTCCTCCTAACCTATCAGTAGACACATTGTCTCTAGTTGAACCCAACTTCTAGTACTAACTCATAGTGTTAACTCTACCCAAAATCCAAGAGGGCATGTTGGGGCAATTATGTAAATTAGGAGTGAACAAGGGTTATTTGGTAAATATGAGAAAATGGGTTGAAAATAAAAAGAGAAATAAAGAATGAGACTCCAGAATGTTCACGTAACTCAACTTCACTTTTTCTCTCTAAACCATTTCCTCTTCTCTCCCTAAACTCCATCGATCCACTAATAAACCCAAGATTTAAGATTCCAAATTTCTCATCTAGCCCTTCAAAGTTAGATTTTAGTCTTGAATTTGGAAGAATCTAAGAATGTAGAGTTGTCACAGAGAAGAGCCGAATTTCTAGGGCTTGGTATAATCTGAACGGAAGAGGATTTCTTGAAGATAAAAAAAATTAAGGTATTTTTATTTTCATATCTCATCCTTTAGTTTATTTATTTAAATGTTCACTTGGTTTTGGAGAACATTTAGTCACCGAAAGTGAGAGGAAAACTGGGGTTGAATAATTGGGGTCTCTGGGTTTCACTTGGAAAATAAATATTAATATTTTTATTTCTTGAAAAATGTCTTTTAGGAGCCGAACGAACTGATCGTGGCCAGGCTATTGCTGTTGAGGAATCTAGGAGTGACTTTCCTCCCGAACACTGTGAGTGGACGGACTATTGTGTTTGAATGAGAAAAATGATTTTTATAAATTCTTTTATAAATGATTTTTAAATGATTTTTTAATTTATTTGTGTTTGTGGGATGTCCTAAAAATGTAAGTTGAATTCATTTGCATCCACTATATTTGCGATTAAATACGTGCCACTGTTACTGGAAATTGCATTTATGAATATTGTGTTATAGTTTGATAACCATTTGTTGAATTGTGGCACACTGGAAATATTTGGATGATTGTGAAATGGAGGTGTTGGTGGTGGTAAATGACTATAGTCATTCCTCCCACGGAGCGACCCAACGAGATGATGTGGTTGAGGGTTTGATTGGCAAGGGAGGTAGACGCGACCTCCTGCGTCCCCGTCGTACTATCCCGATAGCACCCCGGGGAGGTACGAGTCAATGCCAATGAATGGGGAATTAGTGTTTTGAAAGGAAATGATTGAAAACCCTTTGGCGGGCTTCTATCCACGTTCGGCCAAATGTTGGGCGGGAGTGTTTTCTTTAGGGAGACCCCATGATTTTAGAAAGTATGAAATTGTAGATGCATTTCTTCTATTATAATCTGAATTGTTTGATGCTACTTATGAATTGTTTTGCTAGAAACTATTACTTTGACATTCTCACACTCACCACTCATTTACTGTCACAACATATCATTGCACTCCACTCACTGAGTATTTTATACTCACTCCTCTTTTCTTATCTTTTCAGATGAAGTGTAGATATAGCAGCAGCCCCTTTTTGTTAGATAGATCCAGTTGAGGAAAAGCTATCAGGACTTTTATTGGTATTGGCTCTCTCTCTAGTTGCGAAGCCTTGAGACTTGTAGATGGACCCATTGGAGGGCATGTCTTTTGACAGTGAAAACTTTATTTCTGGAAATGATGTTTGAAAACCCAATCGTTATATATTTTACATATTTATATATATTTTTTCCTTAAATGGAACTTTTGTTAAATGTGTTAATTGTTTGATGTTTTGGTTTCCTTAGATTGAATGAGAATATTTCTTTAGCCTTGCGGGGTCTTGGGGTATATGCTGGTGATTGTACGTATTCCTAGATCATGTGCTCGGACTGCATGTCGGGCATGACATTTAGAACCAACCCATCTCTCAAAAAAATACTTCGCAAATCCTTATTTTCACCCTTCAATTTAGGAGCTTCAAAACCCTTTTTACTACTGTAACTTTTTGAATTCAAAATCCAACAATACTCTTATTATAAGAAGAAATCAAAATTCAAAAAGTTTAGGAGGTGGAAAAGATATATGTAATTAAAAACCTCCTAAAAATCAGCCTAAATTTTAGAAATATTGAAGTCAAATTTTGAATCTTGAGTTTTACCTTCTATAAATGATTGGATTTCATTTGAATTTGAATCATCAAATTGGATAGTCTTACGGGTTAAGTACAACACCCAATCTGTACTTAATATACTGAGTTAGGTCTTGAAAATAAGATAAAATCGTAGCAGAAAATACAATTCTGACTTTCAGCTGCTTCTACCATTCTCACTGCTTGTACCCATCTTATTTTTACACAACTTCTATGATAGTATTTTCTGACCAGTTCTATATTTTGAAACTTTCTATATATATTCATGTGTTATATATTCTAAATGTGTGTACACTTGATAAATTTATTAGTAATACATATAATGTTTTGTTATTATCAAAATATCAGGGTTAGACAATAATTTTCTTAATAATCTCCCTCTTTTTTATGACAACAAAAGTATAAAAAAATTGAAAATCATATGATCAATAAAAGTGCACAGAACCAGCATAATACTCAAGCATAAACATCAAAGTCACATTCTTTCCCTCAATTCATGAATATGTAAATCATTTGAATATGCAATATATCAGTCATCTCATCTTTGTCATCTCCCCCTTAATATTTGCAAAATTTCATTCCACACAATTTTTTATATTTTATTTCCCCCTTTTTGTTTCATCAAAAATAAACAAAAATAGTAGATAAATAAGGCATTTATGAAGGAGGAAAGTGCAAATTTCATTAAAGGAAATCAAGGATACATCAAAAGTACAGTTCTAAAATTCAGAAATAGAAATGACATTCAGCATACAACATCAAATTCAAGTACTATAGCCATATCTCACTCTCTCTTTTTAAAAAAAAAAAAAAAAGAAAAGAAAAACAAACTCCTACTTCATTTCTAATAAATTCAAACCTTCTCTATTTAGAGGTTTTGCAAAAATATCTACCAATTGATTTTTTTGTCAGCCCATAATCTTTTAATTGTTGTTTTAACCATAAAATTTTAGCACGACAATTTCTGATTAACACATATTCTAATTCGGTCGTGGATAAAGTAACTGAATTTTGATTTTTGGACACCCAATTTATAATTCTATTTCCCAAAAATTGACAAGTACCTGAGGTATTTTTTTTGTTAATTTTACATCTGGAATAGTCGGTATCAAAATATCTAACTAACTCAAAATTTGAATTTCTTAGATACCAAATCCCTAAATTATAAGTATTTGCTATATACTTTAAAATTCTTTTCGTAACTTTTAAATGAGATTTTTTAGGTTTATTTTGAAATCTTGCATATAAACATTTACTATATATAATATCGGAACGTGAAGTGGTCAAAAATAACAAAAATTCTATCATACTTCTATAGAGTTTTTTATCTACATCTTTTTCTTTTTCATTTAAATCTAATTTAATGGAGGTAGACATTGGAGTACTAGTATTTTTTGAATTTTTCGTTCTAAATTTCTTTATTAACTCTTTTGTATACTTTTGTTGATTTATAAAAATTCTTTCGGGTGTTTGTTTAATTTGTAAATCTAAAAGGAAATTTAATTCACCGATCATTGACATTTCAAATTCATTTTTCATCATATTACTAAAATCATTACATAAATATTTATTTGTAGTGCCAAAAATAATATCATTAATATAAATTTGTACCACCAAAATATCATCATCAATATGCTTTATGAACAAGGTAGTATCCATATTTCTTTCTTGAAATTATTTTTTATAAGGAAATCACTTAATTTTTCATACCATATTCTAGGTGCTTGTTTTAAAACATATAAAGCCTTTTGTAATTTATAAAAATGATCTTCTTTCATTAAATTCTTCAAATCCGGGGGTTGATTAACATAAACTTTCTCTTTTATATATCTATTCAAAAATGCACTTTTTACGTCCATTTGAAATAATTTAAAATTTTTAAAGCATGCATAGATTAAAAATAATCTAATTGTTTCTAACTTAACTACCGGTACAAATGTTTCATCATAATCAATTTTTTCTTCTTGTGAATATCCTTTAACTACCAATCTAGTTTTGTTTCTAGTGATATTTCCATACTCATCCATTTTATTTTTAAAAATCCATTTTGTTCTTATTATAGACTTATCTTTTAAATTGATTTAACTCATCTTGCATTACTTCTATACAAATTTTTTTTTAAAATGTTTCTTCTATACTTTTTGGTTTTATATGAGATAAAAATATAAATTGATTTTCTATATTTTTATATCTTAATTTAATTCTTATACCTTCATTTATATCACCAATAACATCTTTCTGTGAGTGACTAGGTAAGAATTTCCAACTTCTTGTGATTTCTTCTCTATGGTCATTTTCAACTTCAACATCTTTATTTTTATTATTTTTATGAGGGAGATCATTTATCTTAATATTTTCATCATTTTACTCATTTTTTAAATTTTGAAATTTATTTTCATGAAATCTTACATTAATAGTTTTTTCAATAATTTTGGATTCTTTATTACAGACTCTATATGCTTTGCTACTAAGTGAATAACCTAGAAAATTTCTTTTTATAGCTTTTTCATCAAACTTACTTAATATGTTTAAGTTGTTTTTCAAAATATAACAAGAACATCCAAATATATGAAAATAATACACACAAGGTTTTCTTTCCTAAGGTGTACTTATTTATTATATAACATGCCGTAGAAACGGTTTCAGCTCAAAAATATTTTCTTACACCACTTTCATTTAATATTGTCCTGGTCATTTTTTGAATTGTTCTATTTTTTCTTTCGACTACTCCATTTTGTTAGTGTGTATAGAGAGCTGAAAAGTTTTGACTTATTCCTTTCTTATTACAATATTATAAGAATTCTATGTTGTCAAATTATCTACCATGATCCGTTCTTATTGTAACTATTTTTAAATATTTTTCATTTTGTATTTTCTTAAAAAAATTTTGAATGACTCAAATGCATCATTTTTATTTGCTAAAAATAAAATCTATGTGAATTTAGAAAAGTCATCTACAATTACTAGACCATACTTTTTTTCACCTAAACTTTGAGTTCTAATGGATGTAAACAAATTTATATGTAAAATCTCTAAAGGTCTAAACATTGAAATATAATCATTATTTTTAAATAAAGATTTTACTTATTTATTTAGTGAGCATACATTACAAGTCACTTGTTACTTTAAAATTATTTTTGGTAAGCTTCTTATTAAATTCTTTGTAGACAAGATTTCTAATTGCTTAAAATTTATATGACCTAATTTTTTATGCCATGCAAAAATGTCATTTTCTATGGATATCAAATAATTTTCTTTTAAACTATCTAGAACTTTTGATTTAACTATATATATATTTTCGGATCTAATTCCTTCAAATATTTTTTCTTGAATTTTATAATAAAAAACTATGTATTTATTTTTCTTAAAAAACACATTATACCATAAATCACATAATTGACTAACATTCAATAAATTATGCATTAAATTATCAATAAATAGAACATTTTTTATAGAAATAGAGTCAATGTCAATGGTACCTTTGCTAATGGTTTTTCCTTTATTATTATCACAAATATCACCATTCCATATTCATTCTTTTTGAGATTTTTTAACAATGAGGCATCACCCGTCATATGTCTTGAGCAACACCTGTCGACATACCATTTTCCTTTTACTTTAGCCTCATGTTCCTGCACAAATTAAATAAATAGATTACCTATTCTTATGCTTGGGTCCTCTAAATAACAAGCTTGTACTACGAATAAATTTTTCTTGAGTATTATTAAAGTTGTTCAAGTAACAAAATTTGGTAATATGTCTTACTTTATGACAATAATAATAAGTGAAAGTATTTTTTATTTTCTGAACATTATTCCAAAATTGTATTTAACTTGTGAAAAATCAGAATTTTTATATCTTGAGAAGTTTCTGAAATTTCTATTAAAACTGACAGGTTTATAATTTCTTCTATCCATATATGTTGTGCTTTTATTGTTTCTGCTTCTACCCCTTATTTATACATTTGTAATTTATGTTTTGTATTTTTCACTGCTCTAACAAATATAGTTTTATTAGCTTGTAATCTAGGCATACTAACAGAATTATATCCTATACCATTTTTGTGAAAATCATGTCTTTGAATTACAAGAAGTCTAATTAGTTTTTTATCACTTTCATTGAATTTTTGAAATGTATTTTTGATTGACATGGAAAAATCTTCAACTTTAGTTTTCAGCAAGCATACTTCGTATTTCATAATAGAATTTTTTTAATTTTATAGATTTATTTTCAGACTTTAAAACTGATAATTTAATATTTGTAGCAGAATTTTTAATTTTCAGTATTTCATAATCAGATTTAGAGATTTCCTATTCAGAATTCATAGCAATGTTTAATGATTTCAAAACATCATTTTCAGTCTTTAAAGTTGTCAGTTTAGATTTTAGAACATAAATTTCAGATTTTGTAACTTCATTTTCAAACTTCAATACTTTATTTTTAGATTTAAAAACATCATTTTTAAAATTCAACAATATATTAGTCTGTTTCAGAAGATTATTTTCATGTTCTAAGTCTAATATTCTACATCTAAACTCTGAAATTAACTTCAGTATGTCATTATCTTTAGGAATAACATTTTAACAGCTTTGAAAATCAAATTTCACCTATGAATCAGCCATTAAATAGAAGTTAGCCTCATCAACATTTTCAGAATTCTCTGAATCTGAATCTGAATCTGAACACGATTTATCCAAGTCACTCCAAGTAGTCATCATGGTTTTTTCTTTCTTCTAAAATTTTTGCATCTTCTTCAAAAGAACAGGACACTCATACTTGATATATCCAGATCTTTTACACTCATAACACACCATTTCATTTTTTTTTTTTTTTTGTCTTTTGTTTCTTATATTTGCTGAATTTTCCTGCATAAGACTTAGACTTTGGAAGCATATTGTTCTCGGTAAGTTCAAGGATTTTTTACCTTTCCTTTGGAGTGTTTTAGATAATCTTTTTACTAGTAAACTTACTTCATTGTCACTACATTCATACTCTGAAAATTCTTCTTCAGGAGTGAATGCAATAGACTTTTTCTTTCTTTCAGTTTCAGTAAAATATTACATTCTACTTCATATGCCATCAACTTTCCTCTTAGTTCATTCAAAGATAGTTTCGATAGATCTTAAACCTTCTCAGTAGCAGTCTTTTTTGCATCCTATGCTCTAGGAAGAATTCTCAGAACTTTCCTAACTAGGTCTAAATCCGAAAATCGTTTTCCAAGAGACTCTAGTTCATTTGTGATAAATATGAGTTGATTGAATATGTCCTTTACTTGTTCTCCATGTTGAAAATTGAATAACTCATATTCCTGCATTAAAAGGCTAATTCTTATGTCTTTAACAGTCTGTGTACCTTCATGTGTGATGCATAGTTTGTCTCATATTTCTTTGGCTGTGGAACACGAAGAAACTTGGTTAAATTCAGTAGGTGATATTGCACATAATAATAGATATTTTACTCGTGAGTTTATAGACATTTTTCTCTTATCATCCTCAGTCACTATTGGAGTTTTCATGTCTAATTTTTTTTAAGAATTCACTTCCCAAGTTTCATAATCCGTAGCTTGAATAAAGGTTTCTATTCTTTTTTTCTATAAAAATTTACTTCATCAAAATAAGGAGCTCTATTTGTGTATTGGCCAAAAGTGTACTATGAAATCATAGGAATTTTGGCTCAAAATACAGCTCTTTTATGGAGTTGAGTACTTGCTCTAATACCACTTGTTGGTCCTTATGTAACCAAGAAGGGGGTTGAATTGGTTGGTTTCAATTTATAGATTTTACCCCACTTAAAATCTAACTTAAATCCTAAGACCAAACTAGATGGAACATGTAAATGCAAGTGTATGCAAATGCAGAAAAATACAGATAAGGGATAGAGAGATTAAGCCAGAGTTATAGTAGTTCGACCTTATGTCTACATCCACTCTTCCAGCTCAACAAGTCAGGGTCCAGTGATAGATAGTTTTCACTATGTGATGAGAGTTACAAAACCAGTATAATGCTGTGATGTTGACAATCTGCACCTTCTCTGTCACGCCTCAACCCACTCCGAGTCGAGCACGCGACCAGCCCGCCGCGGCACCTCGATGCACGGGCACCACGTCCCGCATATCAAAGCACCGTAAGGCTGACGACATTCACAAAATTCATGTTTCCAAATCACAGAGATCCCCAAGAAATAAAAATAATACATGTATGCCTCAATGCAAATTAAAACAAGTGAGAGTTAACCTTATACAGACAAGAAGAATTATAAATACAGTCATCCCAATTTAAACAAATACAATGGTCATCCTAACTTCCTCAAAATGATACAATAACCTCAATACATAGCGGAAGAGCGGGTAGTCATACCCCAGCCCAGTAGTCTCCAAAGAATATCCAATACAACAATGCGCACAAATCTCTCAGTCTGAGTCTACACCTGCAGGAGGGAAATGTGAGGGGTGAGTACCGTAGAGAGGGGGTTGGTACTCAGCAAGTCGGGGGGATGACATGCTACAATTAATTTTTGGATGAATTAGGAGTGTCAAAATTATGTCCCAATAAAGCCATGGTATGCAAAAATATTATGACATCTCAATAAATCGTTCACGCATACGTATCAAATCAAATGCATCCAGTATGCATGTCCGTCATATTATGTAGAGCCAGCCGAAAATATCCCGACAAAGGCCAACCATGGCCAAGGACGGGCAACGTTGAGGGTTTTCACGGTGCAAGTAATAAAATAAGGCTCTCCACCCTAACATTGGCCACAGACTACTCCAACTAGCCTGTATATATATATATCGCACAAGTATCAAGGATCAAGCGTGTATGGAAACCCGCCGGTGCTAGACCTACCAAGGTCCTCCCCGAAGTGGTTCAACCGACGACTGTCCGTACAATATGTATGACAATCTGGCGGATACCCCCTGCAGAGGCGTATCCGGGCATAACAGGTGCCTCTACCAAATGTCCTTCGTAGCTACGGAATGCCATAGGAAGCATATCATCATCATCACAGTATCCACAGGGGCATCCAGCCGAAATCACATATCTCAAGCCAAATCTCAAGCCATAACATGTCAAAATCATGTGCCAATATGCAATGGAAGCATAAAATCATGTGGATATATCAAAGTGTGGCACAATCATCAAGTGTCAAAAATCATGGATGCATATCGATATAAACAAGTTGGGACACTCCATATATCACAAAACATTTTCATAAATTCAGGGAAATAGGTTAATCATATCATTTTAAATCATGCATTTGAAAACCTTTTTAAAACACAGTATCAATTAAAAGTAGATGTCAAGTCCCACTCACCGTTAGGGGAGGATAACGCACTCCCCAATATCTCCACAAAGCGTAAATCAAGTGCTCCCTCCGTTCAACTCAAATAACTCTTAGGAAGACAAACAGTTTGCAGATTTTTTTAACCTACGCAGTCATGGAAAACAGACTATAACTTTGGCTATACTAGTCCAAATCAGATGATTCTTATCCCATTTTAAATCTAAGAGATAGCACTATAACTTTCATTTTGCACACTTCCTCAGATTCAAATCACAGAATTCCCGGTAAGCCTCATTTTGTTACTGTCATATTTAAGTTTTGGATTCTGTCCAGTTTTTGTGCAGAAGCCATAACTTTCATTCTACTTGCCAAAGTCTAATGAAATTTTAACATGTTATATCTAAGATGTAGATCTACAAATTTCGTGTTTTGAGTTTTATCCAAATATGCCTGGAAGGGGTTCAACAAAATTCATGAACAGAACTGATACGTTTTAGTGAAACATAAAGTTTCTGTCAACACAGTTTTAAGGAAAAATTGTATAACTTTCAATTTCCTCGTGAGAAATGGCTGAAATTATATATATTATAGGAAAGAAGTATATATATAACTTTCATGTTTTGTGTTTCTTCAAACTAAGACTGGAGAGGGGTCGTTTTTACTCACTACTGTCAAGGTTCGAAACAGGACACTTCTATGTCGAGTTTCAGGAAAAGTGCCATAACTTTTGGCACAGGCATCAGATTTTGGTGATTCTTATCTCGTTGGAAAGATAAGACTTTGATCTACAATTCATATAACTAGCACATTTTCAAATTCTGGCTCTAAGATGCCTTAAAACAGAGATGAAGTCATGGATAGAAATAAAATTTAAAGTGAGACAGGATAAAATTTCTTACCTTACTTTCTTGGTCTTCCTCTCTTGCTTCTCTCCTTGTTCTCACGAATTGGGAAGAATGAACAAGCATTCTAAGGCCTTCTTCTTTTATTATTGTGTTAATAACTCACCACCCTAGGATCAAATCTCCAATTAATCTAAACCATAGGATCATTTTGACTATTGCATGTGTTTGGATTGGTTTTTTTTTTTTTTTGTGCATGTGTTCTCATTGGCCCACCTTGTCTTTCTCATCTCCATTTGGCCAACACTTGTCCTCCTCACTATAACACTTGTTCAATACAAGAATACACTTGTCATATTTCATTTAAGTTTTGTTAATTGCTAACAAGTCCTTTGACTTATAAAAATTCTAATTTGACCCCTAAAATTTTTCATAATTACACACTAGGCCCAAAATCTTATATTAGACCTAATTAAATTTATTTAATGTGAAATTAAGGTTTTGAATCTCTTTGAATCAAAATTGATCCTATTTGTATTTTATCGTCAAATATCTAAGGTTGATTTACCGGGAAAATTTTCTTAGTGAAAGTTTATGAACATAGTAGTAAAAATATCATATATATATATATATATATATATATATATATGAAATGGAATTCACTATAGAATACACCGAGAGTCAGTGTTACATTCTCCCTTGAAGATGACTTAGTCCAACACTCACTCAACTCAAACTCTCTTACATCTAGCCTATTAATCCAAGAGAATGTTCCTCACACTCCCCTTAAACTTATGAGTCTATACAAAAACTGAAATAGAGGTTACAAAAAAGAAAAACACACGGGATAGCAAGGAATAATAGAAAACGGTGATCAAATAGGTATTTTTAGGTTATATTTTCTCTCAATCCAAAACTCAAAAATGATCTATAAAAACTTCTGAATAGGGACTGAATATTGCCCTTCAAAGTTCAATTCGTATTCTGCAAAAATTATGTCTGTTTCGAAATGATATATGCCCTTCAATATGCCTTCAGAACCAACCGATCTCTCAGAAAAACACTCTGCAAATCCTTACTTTCAGTCTTCAGTTCAGGAGCTTCAAAAACCCTTTTTACTGCTGTAACTTTTTGAATTCAAAGTCCAACAACACTCTTATTATGAGGAGAAATCAAAATTCAAACAGTTTAGGAGATGGAAAAGATATATGTGATCAAAAATCTCCTAAAAATCAACCTGAACTTCAAAAATATTGAAGTAAAATTCTGAATCTTGAGTTTTATCTTTAGTAAATGATTGAATTTCACTTGAATTTGAATCATTAACTTGGATAGTCTTACTGGTCAAGTACAGCACCCAATCGGTACTCAGCATGCTAAGTTAGGTCTTAAAAATAAGATAAAATCATAGTAGAAAACACAATTCTGACTTTCAGCTGCTTTACCCTTCTCCCTGCTTCTACCTATCTTATTTCTACCTAACTTCTATGATAATATTTTCTGCGTTTTAAATATATGGTTGTGTTATATATTCTAAATGTCTGCACACTTGATAAATTCATTACTAACACATATAATATTTTGTCATCATCAAAATATTAGAATTCGACTTTTGGCCACACTATTCTGTTTGAGATATATCTGGACAACTGGTTTGATGGATTGAGCCATGAGAGTCCAAAAATTACTGAAGTTCAAAACTATGATACTCCTCACCACTATCACTGCATAACACTTGTATTCGGGTATTGTATTGTGTACGAATGGTATTATAAAACTTCTGAAACAAGAAGTTAACTTCTAATTTGGATTTTATCAAACACAACCAAGTCATTCAAATACAATCATCTATAAAGTTAACAAACCAATGTGACCCTCCCAATGTGAGAACTTTGGATGGTCCCCAAACACCAACGTAGTAAGTTAATGCCTTGAGCCTTGAAATGTGTTTTTGTTGGCTATGCTATTTATCAAAAAGGATACAGGTGCTATCATTCCCCTATCAAACACATGTTTATTACTATGGATGTTGTCTTTAATGAAGATACTATGTAGTTCTCCAAGTCTGACTTTCAGGGGGAGTGTCTTAAGGAAAATCAGACTCTTGTATACAACCTTTAGGAAGATGTTGTGGAAGTATCTTATCAAAATGTTAGTAATTTGGATCCTAGTGATATTTAGGCTGATGAAATATAGAGTATAAATAGAGTTAGAATCTTCGATTACTTCCCAAAAAATCTATCTATGTAATCTCATATTCAATCTCTATGATTTATATACAACTATACAATCTTCTATCTAAGGAAATAAGATCAATTAGCTATCGTTAACAATCCCCACATTAAGGTCTCGTTTCTTATAATCGCTGCATTTTTGGATCTTGGAACATGTATGTATGTCTCTGTGTGTGTGTGTATATTCTATGACTTAATTAAAATTTTCTTTTAATCTATTTTTTTAATTCTGCCTCCAAATTATGAGATTTTAAAGAAATCTCTCTGGGAATATCTTTCTTGAAAAAAGGACAAATTTTTATTACTGATGCTAGGCTTCTTTAGTCAAGGCCATCAATTGGAGGGCCACATCCATATCAACCCAATGTCTTGTAATTATGTTGACAAGGTGACACTAGAGGCCGATATTTGCAAGCTAAGTTTTTATTATCTGCAAGCTTAGCAAATACAAGGCAAATAGCTGGTTAAATATTCATCCAATGCTACTAAGAAAATTTTTCTTCCTACCCCTTCCATCTTTTCAATTCGATACGTTCTTGATCTTTGAGAGAATTAAAAACCCTAAGAAGAAAAGGAAACTCTAATTCGAAACTTACATTCAGGGAATAACAACTTGTCTTTTATGTGTTGATCTTTTTTTTTATGAATTTATTGGTTTTATGGTAATTTTGAATTTTTGATTTAGATTTTTTGACGATTCTTGTTTTTTGGGGTTCTCTTTGGGGGTTTCTAAAATTCTTTTAGATTCTTAAAATAGGTGAAATTATTTGATGATTCCCCAAAATTTTTTTCCATTATGATAGTTGAAATGTGGACTTATGTCGTCGTTGTTTGGTTTCAGTTCAAAGATAGATCCTGAGAAAGCTCAAAACTGGGACAATGAACATGAGCAAATCATTAAGGGATAGGTTGAACCATATGATTAGAAAATGATTGGAGATGACAACTTTATGTGATATTAAAGTTGACAACTTTATGTACAGAAATACAGAAAATACTTCTCTTATATTAGATTTAGAAGAGATTGTTCTGAAATCTACAATGTTGATGACTGCCTGAATTAAGGAAAATTTGTGCAATTCTATGTTGACAGCTTACAATTTCCTCGACTTTGTAGTACAATCATAAGAATAAGCAAATCCTCTCATCATGCATGCACTACAATTGTACATAATCTTCATTTTAGAAGAGAAATCATGGAACAAATCGTTTGTATAAGTGTTAGCACAAGCAACATGGTTGCTGCAATAGTAGTTGTTGTCCTCCATGGAGTGCTGAAATAATCACGTTTGAAGATTGCCTTCCAATGATGCCAAGGGACTCTGTAAAATGCATTTAGGTCTTCACAAAGACCACCAAAATAGAAGTTAGAACAACCAAACGCAATATTTTTACCAAGATTGTTGAACAGAGTTGCGACTGCAGCAGCGTCACCTAGCAAGTTGACAATAACCCCACTTTGAACAAGTAAATCCACATCTTCTGTTGTGTTGATCAAGTAATCCATAAAAAAAGCATAGTCTATAATGTGACTGTCATAAGGGTAATGGCATTGCTCGAATGCCATTAGGTTACGAATGTATGATTCTGTCGTGTCGTCTAACTTCAAACATGGTATTTCAAGGATGTTATTTTCGAAATGTATGCCAAGTAGCCATCCGGAAGAAGCCACCTTGAACTTGACTCCTGCCTTATGAAGCAGCGTTGCACTGTACAAAAACTCGAATTTTGCATCAATTTTAGGCTGCCTCCTTAGATTTGATGGTAGCTGAAAAGTTCTTAGCAAATCAAGTAAATGCTTCACTTCAAAACCCGGCTGCTTCTTCTGAGTGTTGTATTCAGAGAAAAAATCAAATGCAAGACTAAGCATGGTAGGGAAGTTTTCCAGGGAAAGATGTTGAAAAGCCAAGTCGAAAATTCTCTCAAGGACAAAGAATGGCAGCTGGTTTTCGAGCAAGATCAAGTCATGTTTTATGGCAACGCGAAAACCTGGATTGAATGTTAGTATGCGATCAGAGTCATCTTGCAAATCATGGAAATGACTCCTCAAGAAAAACTCAATAATGAAGACGCCGTCAACTAGAATCATCTGCACAAAGTCATTACTACTAAGCTCAATGTTTTCTGCATAACAAGCTCTTGTTTCTTCTTCCCATTCCTCTATAGTGTTGACAAGGTCCTCCAAGTCCAGCTTCAGTCTCTCAAGGAAGCTCTGCAAGTAACAAAGTTTATGCTTCTCCATAGCTTTTAAACTGCTTTTGCCATGGTGAAAAGGGCCTATTGAAACTACATATGGTTCATAGGCTGCTACATTCATATGGTATATATTACTAGGAACCTTGTAAATGCAACATTGAGGCGATAAGGGAGGTCCCGATGCTCTTATCATTCCTCTAATGCATTCAGCCACTGGACGGTTTGGCTTTCCCTTCCCCTTAGCTTCACAAATCAAACAGATCAAACACTTAATCCCACGTTTCAAAATCAAAAGTTTTTAGTTGCCTCATAAACAACTAACTTTTAATGATGTTAATTTTCTTCACCTTTTCATAGTTTCAAGGATGAAAGTTTTACCTCTTTTGTGCCTCGGCATGATGGTTGGCTATGTGTGGTTTTGGATACTAGGAAATCATATTAGGAAGAGAACATGTGAATCAAAGAACTTGTCCAAGCTGCAGAATTGCAAAACAAAGAGAGTAAATTAGAAATAGCCACGACAGAAAGACAGAGAGAGAGCCATCTAATTGATACCTGAATCTTTATTGCAGAGGAAACAAATGCTTTGCTTGGTGGGTTTTCTCCTGTTATGCCCACCAGCACTAGGTAGTACAAGGCATAAATTTGGCCTTGGTTGACTCACTACCACAAGTCTTTGGTTCTTTAGGATTTTATCTTGGTATGTTAAATCAATCATTATCTTCTTCTTTGTAATCGTTCTTGTCCTCTCTTAGATTAGTGTTATCAATGATTACTGTCATTAAATCTACAACTTGTAAGGCATTTAATTCAAACCTTACTCATAGATTTTAATTAAATCCCAAGTAGAGAAAATTAATTAGTTAACCCAACTTTGGAATTTCACTCTAGTTAGGGAGCATTAATTTCTAGTTTTTCCCCAGAATGAAACTATAGTTGTTGAAAACCAAGGCCTAAGAGCCACCTGCGGCCATAGCATGTTTAATGTTTCTTCACCGGTGATGGTGATGGTGGTGGTGACGGTGTATTCATCGTCAACTATTTGTGTAGACTTCTTCGTTCTCCCCTCAATGGTCCACTGAAGCTTCAATAGAAATTTTGTGAGTTTATGACCTAACCCTAATCCGTTATCTAACGTGATATTAGAATAATTAATAATTATTAGATAATAATTTAATAATCATCATTTTTATAAACTATTAATATTTATAGGATCGTAAAAATCCCCGATTAATAACCCCAAGAAGCTTATGTCATCTCCTCAAAGAGTGGGACCTTTAATTGCTTTCATGCAAGTCTGGCGTTTATGTTTGAGTAGAGCAAAGTATTTCTATGGATCACAATAGCTTATCAACATACAGTCGATTTAATAATAGATGGTGTTAAATCATTTAATCAAATCTTGAATTTAAAATTTAATAATAAAAAATATTACGCTGTGAGAGTCACCCCTTAAATAAGGTTTTATAGATGCTTGAATCAGATCAATCAAAATATAGCTCTGAATATCAATATTTTTTTTTTCTTTTTGAACCTTCCCTTCTCTTCTTTGTGTTTCTTTTTGCATATGTAATCCTTTTCTTTTGTTTTTGTTGTATTTGTTCATCATCCACTCTGCCCGCCTATGGTCATTTATTTTAGTATTCTACTTTTTAGAGAAATTCAACTTTAACAAACATTTGTGCTGACTCATTTAAAAATTGATTGGTTATTACTAACATTCCCTATTCAGAAATATTTCATAGCAAAAGCACATCCTTGGCACCAGTAATTGGGATAACCTGAATAATGCTATTCTGACTCAACTTAATTATATTTTATTTCGTTTTTAATGGAAATTCTATAAATTGCGAATAAGATTTTTTTTTAATTATTTACAAATTAATTCTATATTGATAAATTTTATATTAAAAATATCAATTAATTTTAATTTTTGCATATTTGGTTCTTTTTGTTTTAGTAAAAGGTGAAAAAATATTTCACTCTGCTCATCCGGCAATGGAGGTCAACTTTTCTCTTAGGTTTAAAATTTTCTTCATGGAATTAGTGTCTACTCATATTCGAATCTTATGTATAAAAAAAATAGACGTAAGTAAAATTTTGCCATTAAAAAACATAACCTCGCTCAAACTGATTTCAATTAGATCTGGTGTGATTACCAGATATCAACGGTAGAGAGGAAAATAAGACTCAAATCCTAACTTTAAATACAAATAAAAATTATTATTAAATAAGTAACCTAATATAATAGAAATTAGGTACATTTTATTAATTTTGATTCGTAAAACTTGTCAATTTATTATTCACATTATATTTTTATATTGTTAAAAAAAATTATTATTGTTAATATCAATGGGTCACTTGAGAAAGTTAAAAAATCATATATTTTTTACCAAAAAAATCAATTTGATTGAAAAGTATTATAAATAAAATAAGAATAATAAAATTTGAAATTGAATTCAGATATTTTAAATACCACTAATAACATCTGATAAAATTTCTTAAATTTCATCCGAAGATGTGATGCTGCTCGCAAGAAAAAAAATTATCAAAATGGGTTGGAGAGTCGATACGAACCATTTTAAAATTTGAAATTAAAACTGTTAGTAATAACCCTAATTTAAAATTAGCAGAAAGAAACCATGTTGTGGGGTGGCAAGTTTTATATTGCTATCCTTTGTAGTGTGCTGGTCGCTCCATTGGCATGAGACCTGAGGTCATGATCAACGTCAAAGGTTCTACTTTGATTTGTGTACTAGATGCAGATTGGGACTAATTGTTCCTATGATTCGGTGAATAACTGTACCGAAGGCCTTCCTGAGATGAAAACACAGATGCTGGGTAAATCTCGCCCCGGAAGAAAGTGTTTTTTGTTTTGTTTAATCTTACTTGAAAAGAAAAGGCCAAATTTGTATTACTGATGGCAGGGATATCTTGTCAAGGCCATCAATTGGAGGGCCACTTCCTTTGTCAACCTAGCGTCCCTTTTATGGACCCACCATGTCTTTTAATTAAGCAGTGAAGGTGACATCGGCGGCCGACATATGCACGTGAGTATGGTACGAAACATTAAAAGAATACATATTATTTTTCATTTTTCATGACTGAATAAGTTATTGTAAGCTGAGTTTCTTATAATTATAGAATATTATTCGAATATTCTTAGAGAGAGAGAGAGAGAGAGAGAGAGAGAGAGAGAGAGAGCATTTATTGAAATATTAAAGGGATTAGTAATATTTCTAATCGCTAAAAAAAATTATTTTTTAACTACAGAATTAAGAACGACAAAATAAAAAACAATTTACTACCGACGAGAGAGAGAGAGAGAGAGAGCATTTATTGAAATATTAAAGGGATTAGTAATATTTCTAATCGCTAAAAAAAATTATTTTTTAGCTACAGAATTAAGAACGATAAAATAAAAAACAATTTACTACCGACGAAAAAATATCTATAACAAATATGACATTGTAGAATTTAAATTGTAGAATTTAAAGGATGAAAATTTTAAATTTTTATTATAAATTTATGATAAAATATTTATATGATAAAATTTATCGTAAATTAATAATAAATTTTAATGATGAATACGATGAATTTTTAATCATAAATTTAATGATGAATTTTTTATTATGAATTTAATAATAAATTTTTAATCATGACATTAGAGAGGAATATATCAATTAACATATTTCAACTAACCTTGTGACGAACTTTTTGCGACCATTTTAACCACGAAATGAGAGTTAGTAGGATCAACTGCAACTGAAACATTATAACTCTTGAAACATTATATTTCAGTATACAATAAGAAAAGAAGGATAATCTTAAATATTAGAACACTTGAAACATTTTTCATGAATTAATAAATAAATAACCGTTTGAATCCAATTCTGTGAAATTACGAGTATCATATGCGGCTACAACTATGAGACAGTAAGTGAAATTATGTGCAAGGTGAGGGGAAAATAGGCATAAAACATCAGTCTATCAAATGGTTAGGCGCAGATGCTTATTCAGAATCACATTCTTATCGGAAATCCCATCTCTGAAGATAGAAGATGGAACAGACTGGGATTAATTTGTTGCAGGCTTCAGATGGTTTTATTTTAAAGTTGTTGATTGAATAAAGTTAATTTTGATAAGGACATTTGAGACTATGTCCGGTTTGAAAGCTTTTTGAGTGACAAATTATTAACTTTAATAAAAATTTTTGAGTGCTGTTCTGATTTTTCTTCCTTGGGCCAAGTGAAAAAAAAAAAAAATACTAATACATCTCAAAGTGTGAAGTTGAAATAGGTACTGAAGTCGGAAGAGAGTACATATGGTCTACCTTAATAACCAAAATGTAGATTACCTTTTTATAAATTATGGATATTTAATAATTACATTAAAAAGAACGTACTCAATGTTAAAACTCTCACATTATAATATTTGAAGAAGAAAATATTTAGATACTCTTTTCCTTATTTTTCTTTTGTAATAAAACTGATTCGAATTACATTAACCTTTATTAAATTCAATTCGAATTAAATTTAATTATTAAAAGACAAAATTAATTTTTTTATATACATAAGTCGGACTCAATATCTTATTTAAATAGTATTAATGCCAAACAAACAGATCATCTAAAATTCGGTCCGAATGTTAATTTAAAAGATTCAGAGAATCTTGAGAGAAAAGAATTATCTTATCTCGAAAAAGAAGAAACAATCACAAAAGTTGAGTTGAGGGTAGTTTGGTAAGGCAAAACTTTTATTATTGGTGTTAGACATCTCTTGTCGACTTAAACGAAGCATATTAAAGGGTTATTCTATAATTTTTACCAACATTAATATTTATTGAGTTTATTACAGTCTAATAAAATAAAATATAAATCTTTTAATTAAATTTAAAATTTAAAATTTAAAAAAAAAAAAAAAAAAAAACTAATAAAAGTGTTCTTTAAATAAAATCCTCATAGAACCTCAAATCAGATTGGACACATCCTTTTTTTTATTATCCGTCGTTCTATGGACCTAATGAGTCATCTTGACATAATTACTGAGAAGGTGACATTGGATTGAATGTTGATATTTGCGTGTGATTATTATAAGAAATATTAAATATATAGATATATATGATTTTTCATAACACATGATTATTACAAAGTGAGTTCAATTTAGAATTATTCGAATATTCTTATAGAGAAGAGTGAAAGAATTTGATTAATATTAAGGAAACTCATAATTTTGAAAATCTTTTCAAAACCAATTCAGTCATGATAGAACCTTGCTTTTTTCTTTAAATATATGAATATTTAAGTAATTTTTCATAAGATTTAATTAATGCAATTTGAGCTTGGAAGATTGCAAGAGTCAAGGGTAGAAAGCATACGCTACAGTTACGCGGAGATGATTGATATGAGCAATGAAAATTTGTTCAGATGATTCTAGCTGACAGTGCCTTCATCATTGAGTTATTCTTGCTGGATTCTGATAACATGCAATTTATTGAATTTATTTTTTGTTATCATGGTTTGAATTTGATTGTTTAATGCCTTAATGATTGTTTTTATTGAATTTTATTTTTAGGAGGTTGAATTTGAAGATTTGAAGCAAATTGGGCTTATTGAAGCAAATTTAGAGCTAATTGGGTCAAGGCATTTTTTATTGGGCTTTGAATAAGAGGAGTTTGAATTTTTAATTCAACATTTTAGTAGTATTTTTATTTTTAGTAAAATCTGTTATTTTTAGTAGGAGTGAACTTTTGTAATCTCCTAAATTTTGGAGAGTCTTAGTTAAATTAGAAGTAGGGCAAAAAGGGGCAACAAGTCAATATATATTTTTTTCAAAATTCTACAAGGCATGGCTGCCTCCTCACCACTATTTATTCACACAAGGAGGCATTCACAGGAGGCATTCTTTGAGGAGAAAAAGCAAGGGACGGCTACAGGGGTCACTCTCTCCATTTAGGTTTTTATTTTTATTTTCTTTAGGAATATATTTTCTTTTTCTTATTTTGATTATCTTGTGATGATACTTACCACCATGTGTGGCTAATTTTTATTTTTGATTCAAGGGGAATTTTAATCGATTGTTCTTCATTGTGAGGTTATGTTCTAAATTTAATTTCTTGCTTTTATTCAAGTATTCGTTGATTCTTGATTTAATTTTAGGAAAACCTAATATTGGTTAATCTGACAATTTAATTCAATATTAGTTTTTCCATTGCTATCCATGAATTCAGTGATCCGTAATTGTCATGAACGAATGGTACAAGTAGTAACTAGGTTATTTTGTTATTGGTCTTTTACCGGTATTCAATTGATCTAGGGAATCAATGGAACAAAATTGAGTAATTGCGGCTATCCCAATTATTTATATTTTGGTTTAATTGTTTTCACAGAACGTAATGCTATTATTATATTGATATGGAACGCTATCGTGCTCAGTCGGTTAATGATAAGTTTCGATTAGATGCTGGGTTTGGTCGATTAAATTAGGAAAACACAAGATTTATTACGGCTATCCTAATATATCTAAGGTTAAATGCTTGAATCGCAAGAATAATATTTTAACCAATGATCAATGAGACAATCGAATATATGAACCCTTGGATCGAAATTTTGTGAATTGATTCTTTTCCTTAAATTTTAGAATTTACATTGTTGATTTGTTTCTTATTTTTAGGTTATTAATTTTATTCAGTAATTGTTATTTTAGCAATTTATTTGAAAACCCCCCAAATTTATTTTTAACATCAACTAGGAGATTAAGTTAATTAGTTCCCTTGGGATTCGACCTGGTAATCACTATTGCTACAGTTTGTTGCATTGGGGGAAATCAGTATTAATTTGAGGGCTTCGACAACCCGACCAAATTTTGGCGCCGCTGCCGGGGAACTATTTTAATTTCTTAGTTGTGTTTTATTTATTATTTGTTTTGTTGACCTCTTTTATTTTATGACCCGTTCTTCTCAAGGAGGTGAATTAGAATATATTCCTGAAATTGAGAAAACTGCTCGTCGATTGAGAAAGGAGGCCAGACAGAGGAAAGGTAAGTTGCGTCAAAGACAAAATTTTAACATTGATTTGACAATTTGTGACAGGTCTATTTTTGAAGAAGAAGAGGAAAAGATGGCCGATCGTGAGAGAACCTTGAAGGAATTGGCTGCACCTAATCTGAATCAACAGCCCTTGTGTATCGAATACCCAAATCTTGAGGTAGCTTTCGAACTTAAATCTGGTTTGATTCACTTACTTCCTATTTTTTGTGGTCTTCCAGGTGAGGACCCACATAAACATTTGAAGGAATTTCACGTTGTTTGTTCAAGTATGAAACCCCAAGGTGTGACCGAGGAACAGATTAAGCTGAGAGCCTTTCCCTTTTCCCTAAAAGAAAAGGCAAAAGATTGGTTGTACTACCTACCTCCGGGTTCGATCAATACATGGAATGGGATGCAAAGATTATTTTTGGAAAAATTTTTTCCTGCATCTAGGGCGGCCAACATTCGAAAGGAGATATGTGGGATCAGACAGATTAGCGGAGAGACGCTGTATGAGTACTTCGAGAGGTTCAAACAACTCTGCGCTAGCTGTCCACATCATCAAATACCGGAACAGCTCTTGATACAATATTTCTATGAAGGACTTCTACCCATGGATAGAAGTATGGTAGATGCGGCTAGCGGAGGAGCCTTGGTAAATAAAACACCTGAAGAAGCCAGACAATTGATCACAAATATGGCAGAAAATTCTCAACAATTTGGGTTGAGAACGGATGGAGTTACGAAACGTGTCAATGAGGTAAGTCATTCTCACCTTGAAAATCAAATTTCTGAATTGACTGCTTTGGTTCGTCAGATGGCTGTAGGGCAAATACATGCAACCAAAGTCTGTGGCATATGCTCGATACCTGGACATCCTACGGATATGTGTCCATCTCTGCAAGAAGATTCTACTCATCAAGCAAATGCCGTAGGAGGATTTCCTAGCCAATCTCAAGGGAAATACGATCCCTATTCCACTCATTATAATCCCGGTTGGAGAGATCATCCAAACCTGAGTTATGGCAATCAAGGAGGACAAACAAGATATCCTCCTCAGCAATTCAATAGGCCAACACAAACACCGACACAATCATCTAATTCAGGTATGTCCCTAGAAGATATTGTGAAAGCTCTCGCGACTAACACCCAACAATTTCAACAGGAAATGAGAGCTAGCATTCAAGACTTGGGGAAGCAAATCACTCAACTAGCAATTTCGGTTAGTAATTTGGAGGCTCGAACTTCAGAAAAATTACCTTCACAAACGGTCGTGAATCCCAAAGAAAACGTCAGTACGATAATATTGAGAAGTGGGAAGGAACTTCACTCGGTCTCTACTCCATCTAAAAATGTGGATGAAGAGAAGGACATGGACAAGGAAGATGAACGCATGCATCGAACTTCAATCAAGGTAACATCCGAGTCCTCTTTGTCTAACACTTCTAGTACAATTGTACCATTTTTTCCTAGCAGATTGGAGAATTCAGAAAGGGAAGTTAAGGAGTTAAGAAGTGATGAAATAGGTGAGAATGTATCTGATGTGATCAAGGGAACTTTACCCGAAAAATGTGCGGATCCAGGTATGTTCATTCTACCTTGTGTTATTGGTAAGAAAAAAATTGAGCATGCCATGTTAGACTTAGGAGCACCTGTAAATATCATGCCTTATTCAATTTATAGTGCTCTAAAATTGGGTCCCGTAAAAGAAACTGAGGTTGTTATTCAGTTGGCTAATCATTCTTATGTTTACCCAGAGGGGATTGTTGAAGATGTGTTGGTACAGGTGAACGAGTTAATATTTCCAGCAGATTTTTACATATTGAAATTGGAAGAAGACACTATCATAGATTCAGCTCCACTTTTATTAGGAAGATTGTTCATGAAGACATCAAAGACAAAAATAGATGTGGACGAGGGTACTCTCTCCGTTGAGTTCGACGGCGAGATTGTTAAATTCATTATTTTTGATCCTATGAAATACCCAAATAAGTGTCAATCAATTTGTTTTGCTGATGTTGTGCAGGAAATTTGTGAAGAAGAGCGTGTCATTAATTTTGAGTCGAATGCACAATTAGATATGGAAGGAATGTTACATGAGGTTCCCAAGTTGAAGTTGAAACCTCCTTGAAGAGAAATAAATGAAGATCGTCGAGCATAACGACGTTAAAATAATTGCGCTTGTTGGGAGGCAACCCAATTTTTTTTTTTAAGAGTTTGATTTAATTTTCTAGTAATTTTATTTATTTATTTTTGGGTGTTTTATTATGTTATTTATCTCACCTTTTAATTTTTACTTGTGTCCAGTAATTTTCTCAAGTCAAGTCACAAATGGAGTGATATTCAGATTTTGGACAGAAGCCGTCATTCTCATACCAGATGATCACGCGGTATTCTGAAGGCTTAATCCAAAAAGTGGGCAGAAGCACTCATTCTCTCAGGAGATGATCACGCGGTATTGGGTACCAAAAAAAAAAAGGGTCAAATGGGAGAAGAGAGAACATTCACAACACACCCCAATTGCACTTGCCAAGCAACCATCCGCTGACCAAGAGCTCTCATTCCCGCCATCACCTTAGGGGAGTTCTCTCTCTTTTCTTCATTGTTTTCATTTTTAGCATTTCATTCTTCCGTTAGTTTTTTTTACTTTCCGCATTGTGCCTAGACATATTATTTTTGCTTCATTGAGGATAATGCAGCATTTAGGTGTGGGGGAGGAATTCATGAATCCATGTCATCTTTCTATTTTCCTTCCAACTCTACACTCTTTTGATTTTCATCTGAAAATGATCTTTGAGTTAGCATTCATTGTTGATTTGAGTTGGAATCCATGAAAGAGACAAGTGTGATTAGTTGTATTTTGGATAAAAATTGTTTTAAGCATCCAATTGACTGTGACGATTGAATTAGATACAAATGTGCAAGATTCGATACAATATTACACACTTTTGTGAGCATTTGAGCCTTGAGAGCATATAATCATTTTTGCTCTAATTTTTTTCATGAGTGTGCATCAATCATAGTGTGTTTATTCTAGAACTTGCTTTGCAATACTTTTCAAGATCACATTCATGAATTCATACATTAATATGATGGGGGCAATTAGGTTTACACACTTTATCTATCTTAAAAAAGACCTTCCTGTGCATACTTATTCCCTAGTGAACCAAATTGAGCCTTTATCCCTTTTTCTTTGATTATAACCTCACAAATTGACACACAACCTTCTTTTTACGCTTAACCTTCTTTTTGGCCCTTATATCAAAGAAGCATGTGTTAGGGCTTGAATGGATGAGAATTTGCAAAGGAAATGAGATAATTTTATGTTGGGGAGTATTTTTAGAAATTTATTCGATTTATGAGATTTGTATATGCACTACATGTCTTCCTTGAGATTTGATTGTTCTCTCTCTTCAAAAAAAAAAAAAAAAAAAAAAAAAAAAAAAAAAAGGGATAGAGAAGAGAAAAGTATTCAGAAATATGATCGAGGAACGATAAGGTCTTGATTGAATCATTTTTCTTGGGTTGATTGTACTTCATGTTATGGGATGAGTTGATAGTGGGAATATTTTGAAATTTTTGACATGCTTCTTTGGTATACATTACACATCATTTTTACCTTTTTCCTACCCTTACCCTTGCCACATTACAACCCTTATAAAGACCCCCGGATTTTTGTTTTGAATTCATATATTCAGTGGTGGAGATTTGATTAATAAGCAAGCTTATGGTAATAGCATATTATGTTTTGATTTTGAGAGTTATCGATAAATTCCCTTTAAACACTTGAGTGCATAGAGCGATCTCCTTGTGAGGGTAACGAATCTTGTTGCATTGAATTCTGATGATATTGTTGAGTCTATTGGGATGCATATATTTTCTTTTAAAGTTATACAACTATGATTACTTGCTCTCTGGATTGTGGTTCTGATTTGAATGTTTCAATGTGTGCTGCTTGAGGTTGTTGGATGATGAAATGAAGAAGGGGAAGGAGTGAAGAGGAGATGGTTGATTGATTTTGGGATAGAAAATGCTTGAGCACAAGCATTGGTTTGGTGTGGGGGAATTTGATAACATGCAATTTATTGAATTTATTTTTTGTTATCATGGTTTGAATTTGATTGTTTAATGCCCTAATGATTGTTTTTATTGAATTTTATTTTTAGGAGGTTGAATTTGAAGATTTGAAGCAAATTGGGCTTATTGAAGCAAATTTAGAGCTAATTGGGTCAAGGCATTTTTTATTGGGCTTTGAATAAGAGGAGTTTGAATTTTTAATTCAATATTTTAGTAGTATTTTTATTTTTAATAAAATCTGTTTTTTTTAGTAGGAGTGAACTTTTGTAATCTCCTAAATTTTGGAGAGTCTTAGTTAAATTAGAAATAGGGCAAAAAGGGGCAACAAGTCAATATATATTCTTTCCAAAATTCTACAAGGCATGGCTGCCTCCTCACCACTATTTATTCACACAAGGAGGCATTCACAGGAGGCATTCTTTGAGGAGAAAAAGCAAGGGACGGCCACAGGGGTCACTCTCTCCATTTAGGTTTTTATTTTTATTTTCTTTAGGAATATATTTTCTTTTTCTTATTTTGATTATCTTGTGATGATACTTACCACCATGTGTGGCTAATTTTTATTTCTGATTCAAGGGGAATTTTAATCGATTGTTCTTCATTGTGAGGTTATGTTCTAAATTTAATTTCTTGCTTTTATTCAAGTATTCGTTGATTCTTGATTTAATTTTAGGAAAACCTAATATTGGTTAATCTGACAATTTAATTCAATATTAGTTTTTCCATTGCTATCCATGAATTCAGTGATCCGTAATTGTCATGAACGAATGGTACAAGTAGTAACTAGGTTATTTTGTTATTGGTCTTTTACCGGTATTCAATTGATCTAGGGAATCAATGGAACAAAATTGAGTAATTGCGGCTATCCCAATTATTTATATTTTGGTTTAACTGTTTTCACAGAACGTAATGCTATTATTACATTGATATAGAACGCTATCGTGCCCAGTCGGTTAATGATAAGTTTCGATTAGATGCTGGGTTTGGTCGATTAAATTAGGAAAACACAAGATTTATTACGGCTATCCTAATATATCTAAGGTTAAATGCTTGAATCGCAAGAATAATATTTTAACCGATGATCAATGAGACAATCGAATATATGAACCCTTGGATCGGAATTTTGTGAATTGATTCTTTTCCTTAAATTTTAGAATTTACATTGTTGATTTGTTTCTTATTTTTAGGTTATTAATTTTATTCAGTAATTGTTATTTTAGCAATTTATTTGAAAACCCCCCAAATTTATTTTTAACATCAACTAGGAGATTAAGTTAATTAGTTCCCTTAGGATTCGACCTGGTAACCACTATTGCTACAGTTTGTTGCATTGGGAGAAATCAGTATTAATTTGAGGGCTTCGACAACCCGACCAGATTCTTGCTATGATTCAGTAGATGAGATTGATCCTATATGCAGGAGACCTTGTTGATTGATGATTCAGTAGATGGAACAGAATCATTGTTCCAAAAACTTACAGCCTTTGAGCAATGCTACCACCAAAACAACAGTTACCTAATGGATTACATGAATTTCTTGGCTTGCCTTATCAAATCCCCCCAAGATGTCAAGTTGCTTGCATAAAAAAGAATCATCTTATGGAGTCACAATGAAGTAGTAACCCTAATTCAAAACTTGCACAAAGACACCATATTGTGGGTGGCAAGTTTATTTTGCTTGCATTTGTAATGTACTGGTAACTCATTGTAGGACGCCGGAGTTCACCGATATTGGTTTAATTCGGAATGGTTAACTGGAAGATTGGATCTATTGTTTTTTGAAAACTGCACTAGATGAGCTGCAGATTATTACTTATTGTCCATGTAGTTTGGTTATTGCAAGCTTCAGATGTTATTGCAACGTATTCAATTTCATGTTCTCTGGAGATAAAAGTATTGTTATAAGGATATTTGAGCTCAAATCTAGTCTAAAAGCATTTTTAAGTGATAAAGTTAATAAGTTTTGCCTTGTTACCACCAAGATTGCACCAAAATTGAAACCAAGAAACAAAAATGAATACGAAATGACATTAGAAAATTACATTTTGTAAGAATGAAGGAAACGGTAAAAATGCATAAATATAAAAAATATAAAATATTTTATATAAATATTAATTATTTTATGAAAATAATAGAATAGTTATATTTTATAATAAAAATATAAAATGATCAAATATGTATTTATTAATTATAAAAAAATAATATAAAAATAAAAACTATAATTAAATAAATAATTTATTAAATATAGAAAAATATGTAAATATAAAAAATATAAAGTTTTTTATATAAATATTAATTTATTTTTATTGAAACGTTTGAGAAATAAGAAACACTTCGAAAATAAATAATATTAGTGTCCAGAAGCTTGAATGCATAAGATGTTACCACATTCTTAGAATTAAATGGTTTTCAAAATAATTTGAATTTTTTTCCTCCAACAAAAATTAAGTTGGGTTTTGGATATTCATCCACATCAATGAATACAAATTGGGGGAATATAAAATTTAGATATAAGGTTTGAGATAGTTTGGGAGTATATTTACTTTTAATATTAAAAAAAAAAATTGAATTATATGGGTGAGAGGATTTTTGTTAGATGATTATGATGATGTTCTAAAAAACTCTTAATATCTTCTTTCTCCTCTCTTTCTATCTCTTCCATGACCTCAGAAATCGTAGAACCCTAAAGAGACCTATTAATTTCAAAGATTTAAACTCTTTCTTATCTCTTCCGTCATCAGTTTCTCTCTCTACTCGTAAATATTCATTTTTTTCTTATAAATACAAGTATTTAATAATTATGTTATATTTGATCAAATTTAATTCAAATCTAATTAGATTATTAATCAGTATCAATATTTATTTTCTTTATATATAAGACTAAAATCAAAGACATTACATAAGTTAATATCCAATTACTAAACCAATTACGTAAGTATTCATCACAAAACAAATTAAGCATTTAATGCAAATAAGTCCTCCAAAAATCTTCCCATGCCCTGAGAAATAATAGGGTAGGGTGAACATTCAAAATTTTGTACTTTTAATTTTCGAAAATTAATTATATATCTTCAAATATAAAAACATATATATATATATATATATATTTATTTATTTATTTATTTATCTATATATTCTATAAGTAAAATTTCTTTTCGTCTATTTTCTTAATTCTGCCATCCAAATCATGATATTTTAAGGAAATCTGTCGGTGGATATCTTGCTTGAAGAAAAAGGACAAATTGCTATTGTTGACGCTAGACTTCGCTAGTCAAGGCCATCGTTTTGGGGGGCCACACCCTTATCAACCCATGTCCTTCCATGGACTCACTGTCTTGTAATTATGCTGATAAAGTGACACTAGAGGTCGATATTTGCAAGCTGAGCAGACAAGACAGACTGCTGGTTAAATATTCATCCAATGCTACTAAGAAAATCTTTCTTCCGACCCCTTCCATCTTTTCAGTTCTATACTTTCTTGATCTTGGGGAGAATTAGAAACCTAAGAAGAAAAGGAAACTCTAATTTGAAACTTACATTCTGGGTGTAACAATTTATCTTTTATGTCTGGGTCTTTTTTATTAATTTATTGGGTTTATGCCTTTTTCTAATTTTTGATTTGGGTTTCTTGACAATTCTGTTTTAGAGTTCTCTTTGGGGGTTTCTGAAATTCTTTTCAGATTCTTAAAATAGGTGAAATTATTTGATGATTCTCCCAAAATTTTTCAATTACAATTATTGAAATGTAAACTTATGTCATCCTTGTTTGGCTTCAGTTCAAAGATAGCTCCAGAAAGCTCAAAACTGAGAGAACAAATATAAGCAAAGCATAGGTTGAACTGTGTGATTAGAAAGGAAAATTTGTGCAATTCTATATTGACAGCTTACAATTTCCTCGACCCTGTAGTACAATCATAAGAAAAGCAAATCCTCTCATCATGCATGCACTACAATTGCACATGATCTTCATTTTAGAAGAGAAATTATGGAACAAATTGTTTGTATAAGTGTTAGCACGA